>CM076570.1:373056243-373232530 GCA_034641835.2 Pinus albicaulis
CTTCTTTTTAGAAGAAGACATGGAAAAAAACCCTAGCCCCTTCATAGGGGATGCACAGCTGCAAGCCTTCCTTTCATTTACAAAAAACCAGATCAGGTGGGCCAAAGCCAACGACATCTTCCAAAAAAGAGAGCATAGTCTAGATTTATGGGTTATGGGAGAGCCTACAAAATCCCCGCAACTAATCATCCCGCAAAAAAACTTCATGAGAAGGCCAGTTGTGAGGACTAGGTTGGGACCCATCCATAAAGATATTATAGAAAATGCATGAGAATACTTTAAGGACTTTCATGAAGCGGCCTTAGCAGTATCCAAGCAAAGATGAATGGCCTCCACAAACAATGTGAAGAATAAGGAGCCATTCAATTACAGGAATTTCAAGTTTGCTGCCTCCAGATTCCTTTCATACAACAGCCTAGTCTACAGAATGGGGCTTGCCTAGTCGAGATGTAGATACATAAACCCTATCCTCTAGCATCCTCTCGAGGATTATAATCATAATTACGAATTACCAAAAGAGCCACAGGCGCTGCCTTTGCACTCATGAAATGAAAACAAGACTTTAGAGCATACAATGAAAAGGCCTACCCTAACGCAGCTACATCTCAATCATCTGTTTGCATGAGGACATGCAACCAGGTAAGCAGCGGAGTATGTTGGGCCCAAATTAAGGTATGATTCTCACCCTGTAAGTACTTCAAATTATGTTATAATTTTGGGGGAATCCCTCTTCATATTAACAATAAAGAGAATAAAATATTATGAAACGAGATCGATTAGACTAATGATGAAAATGATGCTTTTGTAATAGAAAATTGACTTCTCTTATCTCCGCATGCAGGAAGGCAGAATGGCTAGACCAATAGGAAATAGAAGCCAACCAATGGACACAAGGCAGAAGGCAAGTAGATGAATTCAAGTCCAAGAACTCAAACAATAGCCACACGCAGTGGGCTGTCGTTTGGAAAATACTTTCACATTTTTGAAATCGCCTTTAAAAGGGCGAAGGACGGATGAGAAGGGGAGTTGGAGACAGGATAGAAAATTCATTCTATGATAGAAAAATCAGAAACAATATGTCTAATTGTGTTTTTGTAACATCACTGGATGTAATATAGAGCTTTGAACAATAATCTTTTGAAGTTTTTATTGCGCTAGGACTTCTGGTGGTCTGGGCCCAACCTCTAGAAGTTCCACGCAAGTTTTCATACTTTGTGTAATTTTAGAACCAATGATTAAGAATTTGATGCAGTTGTAAAGTATATTTCCATTCAATACAAATCCAGTTCTCCTTCTTCAGGATTCTTAGAAATTGCGTTCTTGAAGTAGGAAAATCACAATCGTATTTTCCGACTAACGAAAATACTTTATTATCAGTAGATAGTTCCAATTCTTTTAATACCATTTCATTTGAATTACAGATCATAGAGTAAGCTTATTTAAATATTATCTTTCTTTATGAATTTCATTCTTCTTCTAGCATAACAAAGAATTCAACCATCGATAAATTTATTAATTAAGTCATAAAGAGAACTCCATTGCAAAATTACTCAATTAATTGTTGTACAATTTATTTAATTCGCTTCAGTCATACTGCCGTTCCATTACTGTTTAGCTTAGTTATCCTGTTGCTCCATTACTGCTCAGCTAGTTATACTGTTGTTCCATTACTACTTTTTTAGCTAGACTGTTGATTCAATTCGATTCTTTTAATGTTTAGCTTAGTTAGACTGATGTTCCATTCAATTCCATTGCTGTTCAGTTTATTGTCGAATTCAATTTAATTTCTTCTTGATTTCTCTAGATTGTTGTTCGGTTTAGTTAAATCACTGTTTAATTTCATTAGATAGATGAAAAATCCTATTGCTTAATCTTACCTATCCAAGCCTCCCCTCGTAGGATAAGCAAGCTCGGGAAGTTAGCAAATTATTCCTCATAAATGACAAGGAACATCTGTTAGACGAACTGACTCGCATATATTGTGCCAACACTCTTGGAATAAAAAGACTTACCCCGGTTTGATAATTAAATGGGAAAGCACTAGAGTTGTCAGTAAAAAGTCACCTCTTTTAGCACCAACATCCACGTGGTAGGGATGAATCATAGCTTGGGTGACTAATCAGTGTGTTTTTAGGTGACACATGGCACCACTCACTGGGCGGCATGTACAATGATGATGTCATTTTGACATCACCACACGGTCGACTAATTACCCCCAAGGATCTATTCATATGGCATGAGGGGTAAGTTTGGGTCATTGCGTCGAAATTAAGTTATGGTTACATTAAAAAGTTGTATGGTCAGCCTTAAGGCCCAACTGATTGAACTAATCATTCACACACACACACACACACACAGATGTCTGTGTGTGTGACCCGTTGTGACATGATAACATTAACTGAGACTGTAATTCAATCACACATTAACTATTGGTGTTGTGGTTTGCAGAGGTCTGTGGCTTACACATCGTGATCATTGGCTCTATGGTTTTCGAAAGTTAATGGTTTCTTTCGTTCTAAGTTAAAGCCTGTGCAAGTTTTTGGTTTTTATTTGTTTTGTGTTTAGGCCCTTAGAAGTTTATGGTTTTCATTTTTTGGTTGATATACACCTTGATTGTTGGCTTTGTTTACGTGATTTAATGGTGGCTTTATGGTTTGCAGAGGTTCATGCTTTTGTTTTTGTTTTTTTTAATTCAAACCTACAGAGGTTCATGGTTTTCATTTGTTCTGAATTCAAACCCATGGAGTTTCATGGTTTTCGTTATATGGCTTATACACATTGACCGTCAATCTATGGTTGCAAGTTCGTGGAGGGCTTCATTTTGTGGCACTCGTATATGGGTTGAAATCAAAACGAGTTACGTGGCATGATATAACATGATGTACTATGCAATCATGTTTGTAGTTGGTTCTAGTTTGTATGCAAGAGGTCACATGTTTGATCCTTGAACAATTCACCTTATTTATTTTTCTTTAAACAAGGTTATTAGCGCACCATAACTGGTTAAATTGTCAAACCATTAAGTTATTCTATTTTTTAAGTCTGGTTTGTGTAACTCTGAATGAATTGCATGGATTGCATTAAGAGACTATTGATATATACATTGTGAGGGAGACTCTTGGAATTCAAGTTCCAATGTCTCTTTACCTTTGTTATTTTCTTATTTACAATATTTACATGAATTTCCTAATCCCAAATATTATGTGTCAAAATTCCCCCCCTTAATTTGAAGGGATGTTGGTGAGTCCAAGCATCACTCTGAATCTTTCAAATTTTTCTCTTCTAAGTGCTTTGGTGAAGATGTCTACAATCTGCTCGTTTGTGGAAAAATGGCGTAAGTGAATAGTCTTGGCCTCAACCTAATGTCGAATCAGATGATACTTTGTATTAATGTGTTTGGTTTGATCACAGAACTTTGGGTTCTTGGCCAACTTTATTGCATAAGTGTTTTCAATCAAAAGAGGAGTTGAATGCACTTGTGTGTCTTGCAAATCTCCCATAATTTTCCTGAGCCGCACAATTTCCGTCATTGCTTCCGCAACTGCGACATATTTTACCTCAGTTGTCGAATATGTTGGAACTGGTTGTTTGTGTAACCTCAAGGAGATAGATCTTGATCCAAGGCTCATTACATAACTTGAAGTAGATACTCCATTTTATTTATCTCCATCAGAATTTGAATCAGAGTATCCAATCAAGCCAAAGTCATCCACCTGTGTATACTTGAGTCCAAAGTCTTGAATTCACTTCAAATACTTTAGAACTATTTTTGCAATAGACCAATGACCCTCACAAGGCTTTTGCATAAACCTAGAGAGGATTCCAACAACAAATGAAATGTTCGGTCTAGTAGTAATCATGTAGCTAATACTTCCTACGAGTTGTTTTTACTTTGTTGCACCCTCAAATTCCTTTCCTTCAATGAATGTGAGCTTTAAAATCTATTCCATTGGAGTAGTCAAAGGATTGCACTCATCCATGCCAAATTTGTTCAACAGATATCCAATGTACTTATTTTGAGAGAGGAATATAAATTTTAGATGTTGGGATACTTCAATACCAGGATAGTAGTGAACATATCCCAAATTTTTCATTTCAAAACCTTTTCCCAATTCTTTCTTTATGGATGCAATGTAATTTTCATTGCTCCCTGTCATCAGAATATCATCTACATAGACCACAAGATATACAAATGTTTTGCCAACTTTCTTGACCAACAAAGTTGCATCAGCAAGAGCATAGTGTTTGAAATTGAGTTTTAGAAGATGCTCAGTCAATTTCTCATACCAGGCTCGCAGTGTTTATTTGAGGTCATACAAGGATTTGATAATATTACATACTTTGTGTGTTGAAATTGGCAAAAAGAAGAGACTTCTAATTTAATTTTCCCTTAATTAAATTAGAAGTAAATTGTAATTCCACATCACATGATAGCTTGTATGAGTTAACTGAGTTGGGAAGACTTGTTAGCTCAGTCAATTCGAGTTGGGGGTCAAACTGGAGGCATGTAGAGTTCACTCAAAATTTTACAGGGGTCCAGTTGCGGTTTATTTTGAGTTGTAATTGTTTAACTTAATTATTTGAGTTAAAACCAGTTTAACTAGTTATAACTGATGGATGAGCTAATGAGAGGTCCAGTGAATTAAATCTAATTTAATTCACATGCAGTGATCAATAAGATAACTGATAATTCACTCTAAATAGTTGTTGCATGTCAGTTCTAAGGAAGACCCAGTTGAGATTGGAGTTAAAGGGAAGTATAGTATCAGTTGCATAATTAGAAAATTGTACAGGTCATGCATGAGGTCAACAGGTTGCCTTCGACATATTGCGCAATCAATCATGGGAAATTTACTACTTAATAGGGGCTCAATTCCCTCAGGGATGTGTAAGCAAGGCTGAGCAACCCAGAGGCGAGAAATTGGTTAAGTATTGGACCAAACTTGTTGGGATCAAAGAGAGATAGACATGAGAGAAGCATTATATTATTTCATATTCTCAACTTAATGAAATATATAGATAGCAGGGTTTTTAGTTGAGGATTTCCCAAGATACATCTTTGTGTTGTGATATTGAATTTTTTTCTCTTTCTTGTTCATGTGATTGTGCGATCGTTATTGGTTTATGCAATTTGTAGAATAGATTCAAGTATTTTGTTTTAGCATATTACAAGTTCAATTGAATCTGCGTGGATTTTCTACATGGTATTAGAGCAGGAATCATGATATCAGAGAAGAATACGAGTTTGTTTTGAACAGGTGAATCGAATTTGCAGATTTATTCTTTAGGTTCAGCAGCAGATCATGATGTATTTCTATGGATTAAGACTCAAATATGACCTTGAGGTTAGTTAAAATTACATAGCTTGGAAGGAAATGATGGAGGCAGTGTTGGAGGACAACAGGTTGAAGGAATTCATAGACAGTGATATTCCCAGGCCTGCAGCAGCAGATGCTCAAAATATTGATGCATGGAAGAAGAATGTAGCAAAGGTGAGAAGGATTCTGTTAGAAGGAGTTCAAGATCATATTGTCTTGAACCTCCATGGAAAGGCAACTCCATTTTCTATGTGGAAGGCCTTAACATATGAGTTTCACAACAACAGTGGCCACAGGAAGCTGGCACTCAAGGACAAGCTCAGAAAGATTAAGATGGAGAAAAGCGACAAGATACCAAAATACTTGACGAAGTTCACTCAATGTCTAGATGAAATTGGAAGTATTGATGTGACAGTTGCTGAGAATTATTTGGTGAGCCTAGAACTTCTATGCCTTCCCAAGAGCTAACACAACTACCAGGATTCATTCAATGGGAGGGAGAAGCTACCATAGTGTGAGTGATTGTGGTTCGACTTGGTACAAGAAGATATTCAATGGAACACCAGAGATGGATCCTCATCAAAGAATGATGATGAGGATAATTGTGCCTTGGATGGAAAGGCGAAGAAAGGGAAAGGGGAGGCATCCCATTCCAAATCCGATTCTAGTCAGGCGGGTAGGAAGAGATAATTCTCAAAGATATAAAAATAAAATTCATTGTATGATCTTGGACACTGTGCTACAAAGTGTCTGCACAAGAAGACCGAAAAGAAGCCCTCAGGAGGAGCAGCAGGTGAAGCACTTGCTTCACAGTTCGAGTTGGATTTCACTCTCATCGCTTGCATGGTGTCATCGGTGATGGGTTCGGTGTGGTACTTAGATAGTGGAAATTCATTCCATATGATCGTCAACAAAGAATTCTTCAGTAACTTGGAGGAGAAGGATCTCCGAATGCACATCGAGTTGGGAGATGACGAGAGGTATAATGTGATCGACATAGGTACAATTACCTATCAGATGGATTCTGGTACTCCTATCACATTAAAACATTTCATGTATGTTCCTACTTTAAAGAATAAATTAGTTCCAGTTTCTATATTGGAAGATCATGGCTATGATGTGATACTTAACAAAGGAAAGGCGTTCCTTCATCACAAAGCCACGAGACATGTGAAGAAGACTGGGGTTCAAGTAAAGAACCTCTACAAATTGGATGAAGAAGAGAAGGCAGAGAGCCGAGACATCTGTGAGTTATGGCACAAAATATTGGGCCATCTGCACCATGGCGCTTTGAAGATCACACAATATATTTCTACAAGACTTCCCAAGGGTGCAATTGAGCAACGAGATATATGTAAAGGGCATACATTGGGGAAGTAAACCAAATCCACCTTTCACGATAAGGAAAGATGAGCAAACGTGATCCTTGATAGAGGTCACTCAAATGTGTGTGGACCATTCTCGACAGCCTCCATATAAAAACCTAGGTATTATGTGATTTTTGTATATGATTTTTCACACATGTTATGATGAATTGTGATCTACATATAAACCAAATTCCCTAAGTGTGGTGCTAGTCACTTAGAACAACAGAGGAAAGAATTATTATCACTTTCTCTAAAACAAACAGATATATAGAATGGTAAAGGAGCCTACTTGTGATTCAATCACTTCTCCTTCTCCTTTTGTCGTTGTCGTCGATCACAATCCAACTCAAATCGCCAGGTCGATTCCTGCAAACACAAACAGAGAACAAAAAACAACATGCAATATACAGATATCTACTTATCTTACTCAATCATCGATTACATATGAAATACATATATCATTCAAGAATCCATTGCACAAGAAATAGAGACATATATATGGGAAAATGAACAACAATCTTTATTAAAGAGTAGAAGGGGAAGGTTACAACCAATGATTGATTTGTTGCCAACCATCTCCAGCTTCATTCCAACCTCATCACATCCAACATCATACCAACAACATATCAATACTTCACTCTCTCAAATGAGAATCCAACAACATAACTTTACCAAATTTCTTCCTTTCCTAGCATTAGGATGAGTGTTCAATTTATAGGGAAACTGATGGTAGTTTATCAATGAATGACTTTCTAATAATCGAAAAGACATGTTCCCAAGTTCAGATGTGTTAAATGGACATTTGGATTTGAAGTTTGACACATATGGACTCTTCTATAAGGCACTGGCCATGTGGCACTAGAAAATTTGGCTGAATTTACGACGGCCAATTCGTCGCTATTTCGACACATAGTCGTCGCAAGAGCGACAGTTCGAGGACGGGAAAAACGTGGTTTTCCATGCCGTCACAATTCTGACGCACTTAAAAAGTGTCGCACTACCGAAACTTTTTCTATCGCTTCCAAACAGGCGTCGCTCTTCCGACGTTTCCCAAACCGTCGCGCTTCCGATGTTTGTAAACTGTCACACTTCCGACGAAATGTGGTCCGACGTTTTGAACGTCGCTCTTCCAACGTTTGTAAACTGTCGCAATTCCGACAAAATGTGGTCTGATGTTTTGGACGTCGCTCTTCCGACGTTTGTAAACTGTCGCAATTCCGACGAAATGTGGTCTGACGTTTTGAACGTCGCTCTTCCGACGTTTCTAAACTGTCGCAATTTCGACGAAATGTGGTCCGACGTTTTTATACTGTCGCTCTTCCGATGTTTTTAAGCTGTCGCAATTCTGACGCTTACAAGGCATCGGTATACCGACGACGAGTTAAACTTTAAAACAGGATAGTAAATCTCCAATATTTGTTATGAATTGTGGGCGTTCCAATGACCGTGAAATATTAATATAATAAACCACCCCACAGCGCTTCGACTATAAACAATAAATTTTTTTTTTCCCAAGAGAAAAAACGTTGTTTTGAATATATTATATGAAGTAAAACAGTCCATGAAGTCATTACATTTTCACATCTGAAGATTGGAACCCAAATATCATCAGGAAAGTGGTGAGATCCACCTAAGTAAGTAGAAAAAGCCATATGTATAAGAGGACTAAAGTGTAAAACCCTAATATGATCCACATCAATTATAAACAAATACGAAAGTAAGCATCCCAATATACCCGAGGCATCACCAAGGAAAATGAAATATGATGCTGTGCGACAAATGTGCAAAAACACTTAGATAAATCACCAGGCGTCCCATTGTTCCAAATACAAATTAAAGTACCCAAAATCCTTGAACAGAGAAAAACACTAATCATGTGAGTGTGATATGTCAAAAATATAAAAAGACCATCAAACCATATCAATAAACCAGCAACATAGACTAGCATCGCTAGTTTTGAAGGAAGAGTAATAAACAGTAATCATTTTTTTTTTTCACAAGAGAAAAAACGATGTTTTGAATATATTATATCAAGTAAAACAGTCCATGAAGTCATTACATTTTCACATCTGAAGATTGGAACCCAAATATCCATCCAGAAAAGTGGAAGTCCCACCCCAGACAATGATAGAAAAATACCCCATGTCACATACAGGGACATGATATAAAACCCAGTAACGGTCCACATGGAAATTATCGACAATCTGAGAAAGCATCCAAATATGCCCGAGGCATCTATAAGAAAGTGAAATAGCAGTATGTAGAATAGTAAAGCAACAGATAGAGTATCGATGTCCATTGTTCCAAATACAAATTAAAGTACCCAAAATCCTTGAACAGAGAAAAACGCTAATCATGTGAGGAGTGTGATATGTCCAAAATATAAAAATACCATCAGACCATATCAATAAACCAGCAACATAGACCAGCATCGCTAGTTTTGAAGGCAAAGTGATAACCTGTCAACACATAAAATAGTATCATAAAGTGGATACAGGAAATGTGCAGAGACATGTACTGTTGATATACGCCTCACACAAAAAGCATCCATGATAGAGCAAAAATATGTATAAACCCAGGGTCGATTGTATGTTCTGGCTCGCTTGTTCCCGGAAATAAAACCATCTGCAGAAACCCAGGCTCACTTGTAAGATCAAGCTCGCTTGATTCCAAAATTGGTAACCATTTGTTGCATCCGAGATGTAAGGTTTAGGCTCGCTTGTTTCCATTAGTAGCCCGCTACAACATCCACCCTGTTCATAGCAAAAAGGTTCCTGTAGATATACAGATAAAGAGTATAATACATAGACCATATAAACATGGCTCTGTATTTCAAAAAACAAGTTTAAAATAGAACAGGGCAACATTTTTTTTTTTCCCAATTGTTATGAACATAATTCGATCATGAAATATCAATATAATAAACCACCCCAAAGCGCTTCGACTATAAACAATCATATAAACATGGCTCTGTATTTCAAAAAACAGGTTTAAAATAGAAACAGGGCAACATTTTTTTTTTCTAAGTAAAGTTAATCTATTAACAGTGGGAATAAAATTACACCGAAGTCAAAAAAATTGCCCAGACTCATGGAAAATTTGTCATCGAAAAATCAAAAAATTAAGAAGACTGCCCTCATACGGGGAAACCAGTCTTGAACGTTTACAGAATTCAAAAATGTTACAGAGGTCCAACACAGTAATATAATCTAAAACATGCCCAATTAAGTGGGCCTGCGAAGCAAGAAAACCAAATTAACCAAACTACTCCTCTGGTGGTTCCTCCACGATTCGGCACCATCCTTCGGAAGGTCCAGGATTGCTAGGTGCTACCTCCACATTCATGCCACGACTCCCCTCCTGAAGGCCCGAATGCTGGCCAGCTTTTTCCGAGCTCAAACCCACCGGACGGGTGCATTCTTCCTCCGTTTGGGCCTCCTCGCGGAAAACCACAGTGACTGAAGCTGTGATTCGTGGGTGGTTGAGAGAGCAATTAAAGAAAAATTGCACAGTGCGCGTCGTGGGGGAAGTTGAACTAGCGGTGGGGAAACGAGGAGCAGGGGAATCCATACGGTGGCCAGATCCTACAACCCGACCCCGCCCACTCCTAGTATTTGGATAGCGACATGCGTAATAATCACTGGACTGGCCGAAAGACGACTCAGTTGAGGGGCTGGAGGGAGCGCGCAGGGGTTGACCTCTAGTGCTCCCCCTGCGGCAACACATCCTTTGACGCAAGTGAGGCATGGGTGCAGTCTCAGCAGTGGGCACAAGAGGAGACGAAGAAGCATAATTCCAAGAAACAGAGGAAGACAGACACAGACCAGACCGAGAGAAATGCAGATATGCAGCAAGGTCTAAGCAGCAGTTCAGCTGGCCACTTCTCCTTCTCGTCACAATGAGCAGGCAGTGTAACCCAACAATCGGCTCGTCTGAAAAACCATAGCGAAACGCAATTTTATCGACCCGACTGCAATGCAATCGAAGGACGCCCATCATAATTAATCTCTGATCATTAATGAGAGCCGAAAGCCGGATCATATTGGAGCATGCGGAATCACTAACAGGAGTGGAGGTCCGATCTTGAACAATGTTAAAACTTAATGCGATTTAATGTGAAAACCTTGGAACTTAAATATCGGCTAATTGAACATCATTAAAACTTAATGCGATTGATATGAAATCGCCACATCCATGTCCCATCACCTTAAACGCCATCGAATGCACCCGCAGCCAGGAGTAGGGCAAGTTTTGATTGAGGACACGTGGCATACATTGATTGGAGCGAATCTTTGTTTGGGCCGCTCGCGCAATGGAAATCCGGACCCGAAAAATATTAGGGCGAATTTGATAAGAAATTCGCGTCACAACTCTCCCTCTGTACGCCAGCCCAACTTCGGACCCAAAAAAGATTAGGGCGGAATTCATTTGGTTTTTGTGTCACAAAATTGGCCGACGTCAGCAGGCTATTTTGGAACGTAAATTTGGTTTGAATTATGGTTTATCGCCGTTTGAAGTCCGGCGGGCTCGACTTAAGAACAATTTTGTTTGATCCCATCTTATAAAATTTGTGTTGGTTTTCTTTGATAATACACATATTTATAATAAATCATGGGAATACCACACTAAACATGTGGAAAAGTTATATAAATTATTGAGAGCAATCATTTTTATGTAAAAATATCCAAATGTGCTTTTGGGAAATAAGAATTCGAGTATTTGGTTCATATTGTTTTAAAGAAAGGAGTGAAGTTGGAGCCTCAAAAGATGCAAGCTATTACAAAATGACCTATTCCTAAGAAAATCAAGGTTCTTACAAGATTTTTTAGAATTACATGATATTATTGATCATTTGTTAATAATTATGCATGCATTTCAAGTCCACTCACATATCTCTTGAATAAAATATCATTTATATGGAATGATGAGGCTACTTTGGCATTCTCTCTTTTAATGGATGCCATGTCTTCTACACCAACATCGGTTGCACCTACTTTTGGTAAAACATTCATAGTAGAGTGTGAGGCACTAGGACAAGGAATTTACGTAACATTAACACAATAAGTGATATCATTGGCTTTTAAAAGCAAGGAATTCAAAGAAAATATTTGGTGAAATCTACGTATGAAAAATAAATGGAAGCAATATTACATGCAATAAAAATGGGGATAGTATATCACTGGGAGGTACTTTAAAGTCAAGATATACCATGATAGCATAAAGTATTTTTTGAAGCTATGGATTTCATTGGAAGATTAACAAAAATGAGGAGAAAAAATGCAAAGTTCTAATTTTGAGATAATCTGCAAAAAGGGTAAGGAAAATTTAGTACATGATGCGCTTTCTAAAATAGAAGAGGCCTCAAATTTATATCCAATTACATTTTCTATTCCTAGGTGGCTAGAAGAAGCTTGCCATAATGGAAAAATGACAATAGTACTAAACAAAAACTAAAATTTATAAAGGATGGGATGAACTCTGTGGAGCATTAGGAGTGAAAGAGAGATATACTTTGGTGCAAATGTAGAATATTTTTATGCACGCAAGCATATTTGAATAAACAAATATTAAGGGAGTCCCATGTCTCTCTAATGGTAGGACGCAGGGTTCCTTAAAACATCTCAAAGGATAAAAAAATATATTTTTGGAAGGAATGAAGAAAGATATTCAAAATTTTGTAAGAGAAGGTCAAGTTTGCATAATAAATAAAAGAGAGATAGTAAAATCTCTAGGGTTACTTCAACCATTCCACATACATATTCAAAGACTAGAAGATATATCAATAGACTTTATTACAGGGTTATTGAAATATAAAGGTAAGTATTACATTTTTGTGGTCATTTATATAGACAAATTTGTAGATTTTTTTTGTAGAGCTCAAAGTACATAAACAACAAGCCAAGTGGCAGAAGTGTCTGTGAAAGAAATTCATAGTCTTCATGGTTTTCCTAAAGTAATAGCAACAAGAAACTTTTGGAAATAATTATTTAATATGAGTGGAGAAACACTAGCTGCCATGAGTTCTACATATCAAACACAATCAAATGGTCAAACAAAATAGTTAACAAATGTTTTTAAGGTTATCTACAATGTTACTCTTTAGAAAAGCAATCTTAATGGATGAAGTGGGTTCGTCAAGGAAGAATGGTAATATGATACTACCTATCACACATCTACTTAAATTTCCCCATTTAAGGCCCTTTATGGATATCCAACTCCTAGTATCTCATACTTTTTGCAAGATAAGTCCAAAGTATAGGAAACAGAGTCACATATGGAAAATACTAAAGAAACTTTGAAAATTATTATGGAAAACCTTCAAATGACATGAACATGATAAAACAACAAGGGGAACAACATTGAAGTGAAAGATAATATGAGGAGGGTAATTGGGTATTTTTTAGATTATAGCATTATAAGCAATCTTCATTCAAGAAAAAGAAGAATAAAGAATTAGCTCAAAAATGTTATGGCCCTAAATAATTATTCATAGGATTGCACAAGTGGTATAGAAGTTATATTTTCCTTCTTATTGCATTCATAAGGTTTTTCATGTATCTTGCCTAAAAAAGGTTTTGGGAAAAAATATGCCAATGTAAATAGAACTTCCAAAATTAGATGAAGAATGAAAGTTGATTCTTGAACCACAAAAAGTTATAGATAAACATTATGTATCTCTTTGACATGTAACCATTATGAAGTACCTAATTAAGTGGAAGAATATTCCTCTAGAAGAACGTACATGGTAAAATGATCAATTCGTGATGAAATACCCACAGCTAAAGGGTTCATTTGAAGTTTTGACAAAGGTTTTGTTATATGTTTTATATAACGCGTGGCGGAATAGTTTTATTGTTTGTTAAGGTCCCACACAGTGATCAAATTTGAAGGGCAGGTCCGAATTTCAATTAGAAGGGCATATATCTATGTCGCCCTTCCATAATGAAAAGCTTTAAAAAAAAAAAATTCAATTGACCACAATAAATTATTTTTACATTTCATTTTCAGAAAGACAAAACCATCAATCTTTATATTAATAAAAGACTGTTACATATACAACAATGAAGAAGGCTCCATCTTTCATTGCTTAAATATCTCATTGGCAATGTCAACATAATTCTTGAAGACACTATTATAATAATTTGGATACATACCACCTGGATATAGGAGATTCTTATGTGTCAGATTGTGTAATGCAATTTTGACTTTGTCTCACAAGGAGCAGCAGCATGGAGGTATGGATTTTTCTTATAGAACTTTATTATTATTATTTGAAACATTGTTTATAGATATGAATACAACAATGAAATTATGAGCATGGTGGACAATTAGTCAAGCTCATGATGCCAAACCATGATGATGTAAGTTTGAAATTTAACATTTTTACATGTTAAAGACAAATAGTCAAAATCACTGACAACTTAGTATGCCATAATTAATAATCATTCCCTGTTCACTTTTGTTAATAGGTTTATGTCACACGATGATCTCTCTTCTCTGGAATTTACTTGTATTGAAGATTACTATTCTAGGAATAAGGAGTTATTTTCTCCAAAAATAACCCTAGCCAAACATTGACAATGCATCAAGGATATCTTTCTATGCTTCATAAGTACATATGTTCTACTTCTAAATCATGTCTTGGAAGTGGTTGTTTTGCTGGAAATTATTCACCAGTTGGTTTTATACCAAAGTCTTTTTCACATTTTCAGCATCCAATACATGAAAAAGATAATGGTTTAAAACAACATAAATATTTGAAATTTTGCAAGAATTGTCTGGCACACTTTGAATATGAATTTGGAAGTCAAGTGCATGATGCTGTATAGGATCAAGTGTCATTTTGAATACCAAATGTTTCACAAGAAACTTCTCAACATGCTACCCTGCAGTAAGGATTAAATGACAATATTGCATCAACTATTTCCATAATAAAAGTGCACCCCGGCCATAAGACTAAACAACTACAAATGTTGTAGATCTAACAAGACCACACAATCAAATGTATTCCACAAGGCCAATACTGTATGAAAAATGAAAAGGAGTTTGCAACCAAAAATACCTTAGGCAACTAATTCAATTAGATACACCAAACCATCAGCAAAAATGAAAACTAGCCTACTCAAAAGGCAAGCGTTTACCTCCTTTGACAAAATTTTGAGTTCCGAAACAAGGGCCTTTATTGTCTTGTCAATGCCCCTAGTAATTTGAATGGGGTTTGCACCTGCTGCAACAACCTAAACAAAAGGTTTCATTTCAAATTATTTTCCACAAATTTAAGATACAACCATTGTCAGTTTTGTATTTCCTAACAAGCTCATAAATTTTGACAAAAGAACCAAAAAATTTTAATACCTAATAGCAATTTTTTCACTCAAAAACTATCTTAGACTCAATAAGCCCAAGCCAAAACTAAAAAACCAAACACCATAAGACCCTACAAAAATGAATAGATGATCTTAATCCAGTACTATCGACAAAAAGTTACCTTTACACCCTCACTTATTAAACCCCGTGCTGTTGAATTTTAACTTCAACTGCTGCAGCAGAAGGACGGATGCAGCAGCAACATTTTTTTTTGGAGGTTGCTTGCACGCCATCCATAAATTTAATTCAGCATTTAAAATTCCTGCAAGTTTTTTTTGTAGACGGCCGCAGCCATATTTCTGTACAGGATTGTATTTAAACACAACAACCAGCATTAATGCAATTCACCAACCAGAAATTAAACAAACAGAAATTTACCCCCCAGTTTTGTAAATTCAAAAGGAGGACATGTGGAGCATTAATATTGGATCGCATGAAATTGAAGGGAATCTGAAAACCTAAAAACCGGACCCAAATTTTTTATAAGGCACATTGGATTGAGAATTCGCGTTACAAATTAGGCAAACGTCAACATCCCATTTTGGAACGCGAATTTGGTTTGAAATTCAATCTATTCAGACTTTTGAAGTTCGACGGAAAGGGTTCTTTAATGTTTTGATAGTTTAATTTTATGTATGCTTTAATATATACATATGTTTTAAACATATGTTATATATATATCATATGCGAAATGAAAGGTGGGCCATATAATTTAGTTTTAATTTTATTTTTTTTAAAAGAGGGTTTATTATAATATGTTTTATATGTTACGGCATATAAAAATAAAAAGGACAAAAAATCTTGGTAGTTTTTTTTATAGACAGTATGTAATTTTTTTATTACACAACAGTGTGTAAAAAGTGAAAGATCGAGTGTAACTTTTTAAGTGTGTATGCACAGCAGTGCGAAAGTGAAAAACACAACAAAGTGTTTTAGAGACAGAGTATGTTTGTTTTGAACAGACAGTGAGTTGGTTTTATGCACTGCGTTTTGTAGCAGTCATAATTTTGTAATCCCTCTCAATGAGGAAGAAGTGTAATATTTTTTTTTTGAGTTATTGAAGGGAATAGAAGTTTGTTTTCAAAGTATTGAAACTATGTCTCCTGTCAAAGAAATTTTTATTTTCTCTGTGTTAAAAGAAGGGAGATTTATTCTCCATTCATTGTTCTGGAATTTTTCAATATTCCAACATGTGCAAGAACAACAGATGTTGTGGTTCCATCCCCAGCTAAATCATTTGTCTTTGCTGCAGCTTGCCTTACCAACTTGGCCCCAATATTTTCAACTGGGTCCTCTAATTCAACCAATAAAAAGGCCAAAACCATAACATTGAGATACATTTCATTACACCGTCAATAACAATAAAATTTGACTCAGCCATAACCCTTTCCTTTTATTGTTGTGAAAAGCTTTATGCATTACTCTAATGTGGCTAGTCCATAGGCCAAGTAGACCACTTGGTAACAAATATGTTTCCTTTCACCTTTGAGTTTTCAAATTATGCCTACCAAATCTAAGACATTTAAGAGGGGGAACTAATACAACGTTAAAAAGAAAACCATAGCACACATCTACAAATTACCTCCTTAGCTACTGTCACACCATCATTAACTATTTTCGGAGAACCATGCTTTCTCTCCAAGACAACATTTTTCCCTTCGCCCCAAGGGTGACTCCAACAAGATCAGCAAGTTTGTTCACACCGCCTGCAAGACAAATTGACAATGCTTTCAGTAAGTGTGCAATTGAATGCCAGACCATATGCCAAAACAACCCTCCATGAAAAATTAAAATAACACATTAAAATCGAATATAAGTGAACAAGGAAAGATCCACCGCAGTGAAGTTTCACGTGCAGGTGACCTTCCTTTAAACATAATTTTTTCTCTGACCTGCAATTTTTTTGTCACTGAGCCATCCTTGTTGAAGTACAACTCCTTTTCCATAGCTCTTGTATTAACTACATTCTCTCTATTGCGTAATCTCAAAGTCCCTCTTCTGCTTGAGCGATTAAAGGAAATGGGTGAAAAAACTAAAAGAGAAGACAATTGTCTGCCATAATTATCAAACATTGCACCCAACTTCTTCCCCTTTCCATTGTTACCCAATGAGGTAGATGTGGCAATTGTTGTCATATCGCCCAAAGCAGAGGCCATCTTCTCTTATGCTGAATATAGAATTACAAGATCTTCATATTAGTATGAACCTTAAAAAACATGACTCCCATTGCTAAAAACCACTTTTAAGTTGTAACAGGCAAACTAAACAACTATCGTAACTTTTGGCAACTTCTGGAGCATTAAGAGAGAAACAACCAAAGAGAAATACAACCACAATCCTCATTTTAATGAGACCGGACTATATATTTGCATTAAGATAATAGAAAGAAATCACGACTATATTAAGGCCACCACAAAACAATCTTTAACCAGTGTCTCTCGCAGCCTTCAGGTTGCCATGCTAGAGGTTGCATATTTTTAATTTAAATTCTGGACCTCTCGTGCCCATCTATGAATGCATCCAATGGGATATCTACATCAAATGCTCCTTTATATCCCCAAAAACAAATTCCCTACTACAAGAGCACCAGTATTGATGGATCAACCCACACCATCCCACCCACTAGAAACGGTGAAAAAGGAAACCCGAGAAAACTTCTGAAATATCTCAAGATGACTATATGGGTGGTTCTTATGAATCAACCAACCATTCAGAACATGCTCATCAATCCAAACCATGAGTATTATGTGACGATATTCAAGCAGGCACCGAATCGGATTTCCGAAGCTATGTTAGAGAAACCCTAAACTCTCACTGAAAATAGGTGAAATGTGGCACCACTCAGAGATTGACATGTGCCAATTGGTACAAGTGGTAGACAATTGGCATGCTCAAAAAACGAGGTGATGCAGGAATGACATGAGGGAGAAAATATCAGAAAAGCCCCAAATCTGGAGAACTAAAGCTCATCACCAACCTGAGATTGACAACTTTACATGATGTAACCTATGAAATCGTAAATGGAGAAATTATAGTAACAATAAAGTAACCTATGTAACAATAAAGTCAGATTCATCCTGGGAGTGGTAATGGGAGAAATCATAGTGAACAACAGGAAACATGCAGAGTTGCTTACAATCAAATAGATGAAAAAACACATACAAAAAACCCAGATAATAATCATGAACAAGCTTAATATTGAATTATGAACTGTAAAGGAACTTACAAAATGTGACATTACGAACCTGGTCAAGCGCACAAGCAAAAATATCCTGGACATGACCCTGGTTGACAAGTTGTATTGCTCATGATGCAAGAGGATTTGTACTTGCACTGCCAAGTCAATCAAAATCCATCATTATCTATACAATAAATACAAGTAATTGATGTAGTATTTTTTACTCTAAGATGCATTCTTATGATAATGTAAGAATATATGTTGAAAATGTCAAAACATACCTGAATAAGCTCGTATTCGTTTCAAGAACAATTTATTGGAGTCGCATGAACTTGGAACAAGCCTCCCACGATCTGAAAGAGTAGCAACTAAGTCAACAGTGACTTTTTTGTTGCTACGCTGGATCAAGGGAGGTTTGCTCCAAGATTAAATCGCTCCAATAAATTATTCTCTACTAAACAGGGCCAACCACGTGAAGGTGGAAGCTCTTATGGCGCCTCCCCCCCCCTCACATCACTCTCAATTCCCCAATACCCAATCTATATTTCATTTTTTACTTTCATGAGCATAAAAAAAAATATTCAATAACTAATAAAAAAAAAATTCAACAAAAAGTACGTAAGGAAACATTGCAATTGATGCTTGACATAAAAATAGTATGATAAATGAGTTTTTTATATAACGCAAAAAACGTTCCAAGTATGGTAACGTTTGTCTTATAATAATACAATATTTTACATTATCAAATTTTCTTTCTCTTCTTCCTATTTCTAAAGCTCCTAATTACATCATCAATATCATCGTGCTCTGCTCCTGTTTCGTGCCTTTCGACCCGCACTGCTGACCTAGTTGCGTAGTCACGATGTCTGGTCTCATCCAGTGACGGGGCATCGCCTACAAAAGCAGATAATATTAAATTTTAATTGTCAATTTTTAAATATCATTGAACTAGTTCGGTAATATTAATAAAAAAAATTGTAACGAGATTATTTACCTGGTGCACCAGTTGTCTCCGCTGACCAATTGCGTAGTCACGATGTCTGGTCTCATCCAGTGACGGGGCATCGCCTAAAAAAACAAATAATATTAAATTTTAATTGTCAGTTTTTAAATATCATTGAACTAGTTTGGTAATATTAATAAAAAAAATTGCAATGAGATTATTTACCTGGTGCACCAGTTGTCGCCGCTGACCTAGTTGCGCAGTCACGATGTCTGGTCTCATCCAGTGACGGGGCATCGCCTACAAAAACAGATAATATTAAATTTTAATTGTCAGTTTTTAAATATCATTGAACTAGTTCGGTAATATTAATAAAAAAAATTGCAATGAGATTATTTACCTGGTGCACCAGTTGTCGTCGCTGACCTAGTTGCGTAATCACGATGTCTGGTCTCATCCAGTGATGGGGCATCGCCTACAAAAATAGATAATATTAAATTTTAATTGTCAGTTTTTAAATATCATTGAACTAGTTCGGTAATATTAAGAAAAAAAATTGCAATGAGGTTATTTACCTGGTGCACCAGTTGTCGCCGTTGGGACTGTTTCCCTGTCTTCCTCTCTGGTGGTAAGATCCTCAAGGGAAACATTCTCTGTCATTTAAAAAAAAAAACGCTATAAGGACAACCATCAAGGTATAATTAGAAAAAATTATAAGTGGAAATTAATTACCGTCACGACCCTCACTGATAGTAGCATTGTCGGCCTGGTCCCCACTACAATGATCAGGTTGCACGTGAGGATCATCTACATATGGCTCTAAAACTGGGTTATTTACCTCGTCGGTAGTGCTGCTCCCCTGATTTAAACAAAGTTGTTAGACATTAAATTTATGGACGAAAACAAACATATTGAGAGGTTAATGTTTTACCTTATCAGGCATTCTGGATCTTGGGACCTGCCCCAAGCTTCTGCGACGTTCAACTACGGCTTGATAGCCGAAATGGAAAGCGATATTTTTATCTTTCTCTGTAGTTTATGTTCCAAAGTCATCACCCTACATTACATATGATTGTGTATTTTTAATAATATTTGATAGGATTACAAAAATGTTGGAAGACGATACAATTAATTATAAGATGTTTAGCTACTTAATTACAATTCTTGCAGCTAATTTCAAGTAGTTGCCCTAGCCGAGCTTGTGATGGCCCTTTTTTCCAATCCTAGCTTTGGTTGCCTTTAAGGTGTCAGGAAACCTAGCATAAAAATATTGAAGTCAGATATGACGTAGCACACTTTTATTTTAGACATAGAGAAAATTAAAGCTATTGAATTAAAGTTGTAATTTACCTTGCGGGTCCAGTCGGAATTTTTCCTTCTTTCTTTGCCCTTTTCTCTTTTCCGTCATGGATGAGTGCTTTCCACTCACTCTCTGGAACTGCGAGAGGACGCTCATATCTGGGGTTAAATTGCAATTGCGTCCTATAGGTGTCCCTGGTATATTTCAAATATTTTCCGGCTACCCGAGCCACCGCTGTTCTGTCAAATGTGCCGACCCCAAAAAGGGCTTCTAGATAATCTAGAAGTTATTTTTTCAGGTTGGAATTCTGGGAATTCCACCCTGTGCATATGGTTGGGCCAAAAATTACCAACGCATGGCTCTCCAGAAACCTGTAGAACTCATTGTTTCCTACACAAAAAAAAAAAAAAAGAAGAAGAAGAAGAAAAGAAAGAAAGAAAGAAAGATATTATCATTAATTTAAAAATAAAAATCATGATAAATATGTTTTAGATAAAGTACATGAAATAGTTAAAATATTAAAATTTACCTGGGAGTTGTACATGCTTTATAGGGACACCTTCATCGTTCACCAACAACGTGCCATTAATGGTCCCCGTGGAGCTGACACGTGTAGCTCCAGGAAACACAATAATGTAGTTGGCCATATCAGCCTCATCATTGCCAACACGTTCAGCGGTTGGCTGGGTGTCTGCTTGGGCAAGGTGTGTTTCTTGGCTGGAACCTAAAGGAGTAGAAGGTGTACTAGAGGGTTGTTGGGCAATGTCTTGCCCTTGTGTCCCACTACCACCAACACTAGGTTCAGAAAATGCCAGAAAACGCTACATACAAAAGAAATTTTTGTTAGTTTAGTCAATGTAAAAATTAAAAATCAAACTATCACAATTCATCTCATGCAGAACAAAAAAAATATCCTTTTGACTTTTTATTATTACCTGATATATTTCTAGCTGGCTCATAAGTTGTTTTATCTTCTCTTCTGTTTCAGGTGTTTGAGGCGCGTCTATCAAAGTATTAAATTCCGACCTTGCATTTCGTGCCCTTTTTCGCAACAAGAACACTGGAGATAGGGATGAAGAAAGCTCTTCCTCAAAGAGGGAATCATCAGGCGTACCATGGCTAGGTGTCTGCATATTTGAACAAAATTAATATTATTTAAATTATGTAAATAACTAAAATACCTGAAGATAGAGCAATGCTGGCACTTTACATGTTCTTCCGCTGGCCTCTTTCCGCGATCATCCCATCTCGGGGTTGTTCCTGCACTGCTCTGATCAGTCTGCCACATTGCAATAAAATTATAAATGTAAAAACTTGAAAACAATATCTAACTTGAAAACACAAAATGAAAACCGAAATAATTTCTAATAAGACACTGGAAGACAGAGTTAGAGTTTCAAATATGCCTTGCATTGAATTCAGTCCTGGAAACATGTCATTGCACATTAAGGCACCCAAACAAGAGATGAGTTGACAATGAAGACCTTATTGAATATATTGTTGGAGAAACTTCTAGTAAACTTGTTGTGAAGACCTTAAGGACATTTTTGGAGCAACATTGTTGAAGTTGATGGTATAGCATTGTTGGAGACGATCTTGAAGGGCCTTGAAGTGAAGCTTTTGGAGCAACTATTGAAAAATCCTTAGAGCATTTAAGTAAGGCACTTTCTATCTTCCATCACCTTTTTCCTTTCAATATCCTTTAAAAGATTTTGTTGATATTTAATGTTTGAAATCGCGTTATAATTCCTTGATTATATGTGTTTGGGGACTTTCCCTTTGAAATTACCCAAAAATACCCTGGCAATTTTATCTTCAGGATGCATGTTTGACCCTATTGTTCAATATTTTGATTGATAGTAGTAAACATAGAGAGTTAGGGGCCTCTTGACTTGGTTTGGTTGGGCCATTAGATCCCTAACATCTACTAGGGAGAACCCCCCTTGAGTTGGAGGAGAGCTAGCCCGAAGTGAAAAGAGGTTGGTGAGGTGACAATGGGGCTATTGAATTACACATGGTATCACACTTTAGCTTTAGGACTTTATCTTGAGAAGTGCGATATTTTGCTATATCAATTCTCAAATTGTTTGCAACACTATTGTTAAGAACTAATAAGAAGTGATGTTGAGGGGTTTTTGGGTATAAGAAACAATACCATTTAAAAACTAGGGTTCTCAGTCCTTGGCATTCCTTCACCTGGGCCTAGGGGCACAATAGAATAATTTCACACTAAACCATGCAAACTTAAAAGTAACTTAACAGATCCATAAAGTAATAATAATCATAATTCCTAATTTCCTATTGTACGATATGATGCAAATTATTCAAACATGAAGCAATGAAGACATGCAATGTCTGAATTTCAAGATTGATGAACTAATAAAAGAAGTTAGAAACGACAAATTTGATTCAATACTCCGTGTCCTAACTCCAGGAAGGAATCTAGTTTGTAGTATAGAACATGCATCGTGTATTATCAATTCTTAATTGACAACAACTAAAGGTCATCTACCTCATCAATTCCTTCCCATTTTGTGTTTTTATGTTATATTCCTTATAAAAGTGTCAAATTTCTCTCAAAGCAAGCAACCACTGAATAAAATAAAAAATAGTTGAGATATGTTTGAGAAATGGTCATTTATTTCTTGAAAGGATCTTCACAATTTCTTTGGTTGTTTTTCATCTCAAGAAACAAGAAATGACCTAAGAAACTATCGTGATGTAATATAAGAAACAACACGGTGCAATGGCCATTTTCAAAGCCAAATGATGTCCATTTAGGACATGGCCTTTATTTGGTTCCTGTTTCGTAGGAGTTTCGGGTAGAAATGGAACTTTGTTGGAAGTGAAAGGAAAACATGTCTCATGTTGAATTATGAGAAAATCATGTTGTTCATGATGCAACAATTGACTGAAAATTGTTTTGGAAATCTCCTGGAAGTTGTAACTTGTGACTAAGGTTCTCATTTACCTTTACCCAACTTTGGAAAAGGAGGGTGTTGATTTTCATCTTAATATATTTGTTTTTTATGACACTAGTACTGGGTAATGTAAAAGGGGGAAGATCAAATTACAGTTTGATTCGTTGTTGATAATTGGTGCCAATCTTCAAGAGGAATGAAGAGGTTGTTATCTTTACAATCCCATCCCAACATCAAATTCAGTGATAAGTTTCTATGAGATTCTGGGTTAAGGAAACATTCACTCCACAAATGATATATTTAAGTAGGCTTCTCCTATTCTGGGAAAACACCATACCTACAATGCATTCACTTGCATGTATAAAGGGAAAGGAAAACATGTTTTCATACAACGGTGACAAAGGCATCTTGGGGAAAGGTATCTTCACTTTTTATTTATGTTGCTCACCCACACCACTCTCGTGTTTTCACTAATCCTGTTTTGTCATTTTTGGATTCAAATTAAGTTAAGGCCTTAAGTATTTTTTGACCTTTCGGTGTAGTTTTTATAAGTGGTATGTATGGATTTTCCATTAATTCTGCACTTTTTCTCTTCATGTGCATGTTTCCCTAGAAATAAAATGCATGATTTAGTCCCATACATTTAACAAGTTGCTGGATCAACTCCATTGGAAATATCATGTTTTCTATTCAATCAAAATTTATCTCAGTTAGGGTAGGTAGGAAGGTTTTCCTTTTTTATTAATAGGGCACTTCTAGCTTGCATTTTTATTATATCTTTCAAATTTAGTGTCGTTTCAATTAGGGCATGATTTTTTGCAACTTTCAAGGTGAGAATGAATAAAGACAAATTTTTGTGATGGATGACTGTATATGACTCCATGGCCAGAGGAAAAGGCACTAATCTACTTCTTCAAATATCTATAGTTCTCATTCACCTCATATGGAGATGGTCCCCGATTTTGAGCCAAATGTTGCAGCAAAAAGTTCCCCCCCTCCATAATTTGATATTCAATGGAAATTTCTTAAATTGATGATGGGGCATGATTATGGAACATTGGCACATACATATGTAATGGAATTCCAAGATCATGATATATGTTTTCATATGTTTATGGAGGTGGTGGAGTAAAAAAGAGCTCAAATAGAGCTGAAATTTTTCACATAAAAAGGACTGTGGGCTTGACTAATGGTTCCATTTAAAAAATGATATCTAGACAGAGAATAAGTGTAGCATGCAAACATGCATTGAAAATCCATCCGAGTTTGCATTGTATTACTTATGATGGATTCAAATTTGGGTTTCAAAATGCCAGGTTATGGCATGATTTTGTCGAGAAACCCTTAGTTGGATTCTCATGTTGGTTTAATTTCTATTTTAAGTTTGTTTTGCAATCTTTGGGTGATAGTAACTCATGAACTAGGTTACCAATGTGTAACAATCATATTTCAAGAATAAATTTGTGATTTTTTATATTATTATTATTATCTATTAGCTACGAGTATTGACACCTAATGCCTGGAATTTTGACATCTTGATAGCATGGATAATTTCGAAAATGTTTCTAGTAATGTTAACATAATAACTATCATTACGTGTCTTCACTTTTTTCACCATAATAGACCTATGATATGGACTCATCGCACAACTTCATATGCTATGTCCCAACAAGTTCAAACTGGTTGAACCTACCTCATAGTGTGGTTATTAAGGACAAGTTGCTTGATATATAACTCGATAGCATAGACCACGTTGCAGTTCTAAAAAGAATCCTCAAGTGTCAAAAAAACTTCACAATATGTTCTACTATAAAGCCTTTTGGGATACCCGAAATAATATATGTATCATTGATGAATTTTAAAGTATGACAAGATCCAGAGGGAAAGGAAATCAATGGAAGAGTGATCCACCAATGAGAACCTAGAATTTAGCATCAGATGAGTTAGAGTCTAGGAAATTGAAACCCTATAACTTTAATTAGTGATGAAGGACATCACATAGGTAATTATATTTTCATGTAGAATAATCTGTTAATTCAAATTTAAACTACATAATATGAAAGGCATACCATAAATTTTTCCACGTAAGTCCAAACAACCTATAAAAAGAGAAAACCTTCTTTTTCCATGGGAAATAATTTACCTTTCCTTTTTCAAGGCAATCTAAATCACAAAAAATATGAACTATACTGCACACATTCTTGGATAATGTGAAAGTGGAAAAGGAATACACTACACAAGTGATGCACACATGTACATTTGAACACTAATAGATTTTTGTAGTTGAAATGCAATGCTTGTTTTCATTTAAATGTAGGGTTTTTAAAGCAGGGAGAAATAATGGCTGCCAAATTAATAAGCGTTTCTTTGGGAGAAATTTAAATCTTGTATTGGGTGATGAAGATAATAGAGGGTATTGAATCTTGATTCTTGACATCTAGAGAGAACCCTACAGCCTAACACAATCCAATGGAATTGACCAAAAAACCCAAATAGAGTCAACCCTACTATAGGAGGAAGGGCCTGCAGTAAGAACTTATCATTTTGCAAGAACTGAGGGCGAATGCAGGGCGAATGTTGTTCTGCAAGAGCTGAGGGCGAATTCAGGGCAATTCTGTTCTGCGAGAGCTCAGGGCGAATGCTGAGGGCGAATGCTTTTCTGCAAGAGCTCAGGGCAAATGCTAAGGGCGAATGTTGTTCTACAAGAGCTGAGGGTGAATGCTGAGGGCGAATGCTGTTCTGCAAGAGCGGAGGGCGAATGCACGCGTGATATTAGACGTTAATGTAGCACACATGTACATTTTAACACTAATAGATTTTTGTAGTTGAAATGCAATGCTTGTTTTCATTTAAATGTAGGTTTTTTAAAGCAGGGAGAAATAATGGCTGCCAAATTAATAAGTGTTTCTTTGGGAAAAATTTAAATCTTGTATTGGGTGATGAAGATAATAGAGGGTATTGAATCTTGATTCTTGACATCTAGAGAGAACCCTAAAGCCTAACACAATCCAATGGAATTGACCAAAAAAACCCAAATAGAGTCAACCCTACTATAGGAGGAAGGGCCTGCAGTAAGAACTTACCATTTTACAAGAGCTGAGGGCGAATGTTGTTCTGCAAGAGCTGAGGGCGAACACTGAGGGCGAATGATGTTCTGCAAGAGCTGAGGGCGAATGCTGAGGGCGAATGCTGAGGGCAAATGCTGTTCTACAAGAGCTGAGGGTGAATGATGTTCTGCAAGAGCAGAGGGTGAATGTGCATGTGATATCAGACGTTAATGTAGCTATTGCAACGAATACGAAACAATAAAATCATTTTTATGTAGCACGCATATAAGTTTCGTATTTTTATGTAGCACGCATATAAGTGTCGTTATACCGACGGCGGACCAAGCGTCGGTACTGCGACAATTGCCTCCAAACGTCGCAATTGCGACACTTAGACGTTGTGTCGTACTTGCGATGCTTGAAGGCAGTCGTCGTAATAGCGACGCTTTGGGCCATAGTGTCGCAATTGTGATGTCTTCCTCCAAACGTCGCAATTGCGACACTTTGTCTAAGTGTCGGTATTGCGACACTTTTCTATAAATGTCGGTATAGTGACAGTTTCGGGCGGAATGGAAAAAATTTGGGGAAATTTCCAACATTTGGTCAAAAGCGTCGGAACCAAGTGTCGGAATTTCCTCCAAATGTAGTAGTGTTTTTCAGCATCAGATTTTATGATTTCAACATACATAAAATGTACTTTTTTGGGAGGTCACAGGCACAGGTTTATACTGCTAGATATTGCAAAAACAACCTCCTATCTGCCAGCTACAAATAAAAATTATATATGTTGTACATGGGCAATGATACACTTACAGGGAACTATAACTGATAACATCCACAAGGATAGTTTATCATGGTCATAAGGAAATACATTAAATTTTTTTTCCATGACCTTTTTTATGGATAAAATAGAGTATATTATGCTACTACAAAGCCTCAATAAATTCTATTTTGAAAATGTATATATCTACTTATGAAGTGATCAAAACTTATCTATTTTTTTGGGCCTAGTGCCAGTGGAATGCTTAGGCATTTATGTAAAATGTATTTTATTTTGGCTATAAGTAGAATATGTGTTTTTTCCTTTGGAAAAAATTTATATAATTTATATTTAAAACTTATAATCTTTCTCATTCAACTTTTTTACCAAAACGTTTCACTCGGTCATCCCCCAGAAACCCATAACAAAATTCAACACTTGGAAACCCTGATCGCTGGAGAAAGTCAAGCCTTCTCATACTCATATATTATGGAGTATATTGGTTAGTGAGTTCCTAACCCTGGTCATACTAAGGGACATAAAAAGAAATATCTCCATGCCCTAACCCTATATTAGAAAATGAAGACACTATTGGGTAGGGCCCTCAGTGAGACGCAGGCTGAAAGATATAATGTACTTGCAAGCCTTACGGATCTTGCAACATGTTTATAGAAATCAACATGTCTATCTAGAGAGAATGGATGTTCTCCTTGCTCATATTGAGCATCATATTCCATGTATTATTTCTACATCAACTCCTCCAAGAACTAGTGCACATGATCTTGCACTGGTTACATCCTCTGATTCCTAGCTTTTGAAATGTTCATTGACAATTTAAAAATTTTCAATTATGCGGTATATACTTTAGTAATGATATAGTTGTTAATACTTTTGAGATTTTGGACAAATTGTTTTATAGCCACGTGGTAAAAAATACCTGGTTTCCCCTTGGGCAGTTTGAGATCACCTGCCAAAAAGGTTGTCTCAGATGTCTGGTTGAATTATGTACTAGATGACATGTTGATGTGAGGAAATACAAAATTACCTTACAAAAAAAATATAGTTTACCAAAACTTATGAAAATATTTATATTTAAAGATGAAAACCCTTTTTAAATCAATAAGTTCGAAACATTATGATCATTTTTTCTCTACAT
This sequence comes from Pinus albicaulis, assembly GCA_034641835.2. Taxonomy (NCBI): domain Eukaryota; kingdom Viridiplantae; phylum Streptophyta; class Pinopsida; order Pinales; family Pinaceae; genus Pinus; species Pinus albicaulis. Next base: position 373,084,601 of record CM076570.1, read on the forward strand.
ATTTTTCTAGAGCCCGGAAAATACATGCCCAAGTGTTAAAATTTATTTACCACCCTTGGTTCTATTTCCTTTTATTTGGGTTATTGTCTGTTGGTTAGTCTCACTAGTGCTAACTTGATATACAATTGCTACAAGTTTTCCTTGAAAACCTGAAAAGGTACCCATATTCAATTGCAATTCATATGTCTTCTTGCCATGGGTGAACTTGCCTTATTTATGTTTTTTTGGGAGTATATTGAACCCTTTTGTTATTCAACCTTAGGGGAGGGGTTTCCCATTATATGGTTGCAAATATGGGGTTTTCTCAATGTCATTGAGATTTTGGTTTATTTTAGGATTCTTCCTTTTTTCCCATGTTTTGGGTTTAGATTATTTGACTTTGTAAGGGTTTGTTTTTAAAATTTATGGAGATGGTCTTTGTACCATCTTGAACCTTGACCTTTTTCTTTTGACTAATTAGAAACCATCAAGTAATCTTGGATTACTTGTTGGTTCTTGGATTCATTCCCCATAAAAAGATTTAAAGGATAAATAATGCTCCATATGCTTAGCACATGTTAACATTGAGTAATGAATTTATTGGTGTATTTGACAACATAAAGTGATGCAATGTAATCAATCTTGGAGCCATTGAGATCCTTCCCATTTAAATGATACATTGTTTAATAATATTTTTTCTTGGATTTAGTTATATAAAAATTCTTGCAAGGGAGAATAAGTCATATTCCTCTTTCTCTCCATAATCCTAAAGGTAATTTTTAAGGGAGCTCTTGATTCAATAAAGTATATCATCTTCCAAAAAACATGCATATCAATGATACCTTGATTGAGAATATTTTTATTGGATTTAGTTATACACGAATTCTTGCAATAGAGAATAATTCATCTTCCTCCTTTTCTCCATCATCGTAAAGGTATTTTTTAAGGGAGTTCTTAATTTAAGAAAGGACATAATCTTCAAAAGAATACATAGGTATATTTGAGAGTCGTGCCCAAACCAAATTCAATCATTTTGGAATTACTGATAGAGTCAAATTCTAGAGGCCAAGGAGTAGGGAAGAGGCCCACTTAATCTTGAAACCATGGATCTCCATTTCAAATCCATTACTTCGTAGCTTTGTTCATAAACATGATAGTAAAAACCCTTGTTACAAAATTTGATAATAATTTGTTTTCATTAGTTGACACTCAACCATTCCATAAGCGAATTATTCGACCACCATAAATTATTAAATTGACAAACCAATGCCAACTCTAGTCAATGTTTAATACTTCCATGTATTTTTATCACTTGGAGGTGAATTATTGAACAATCATCATTATCCATATTAAATTAGGCACTACTAATATTTGAGCCTTCTCAAGGCCTTAGTCCTATTGGAACGCATGAGCCAAGAGCTTCCTTGAATGGATTTCCATGCCAAGAATCCATCGATGCACATGGAATACTCTAGACATTTAACATTGCTAATAGACATCCTATACTTTCCACTTATTTTTTGTCTCTTTTCATGGGTGAATGAATTTTCCTTTGCATGAATGGATAACAAGAATATTAGTTGCACACATATGGCCTTCTCCTCTTTCATAGCCATTATAATAGTTAAAAAAAAATGTGGTATCATTGAGACCATAATGGTTAGTGTCTAGTTTTAAGGATGGCATGAGGGTTGATTTTGATACGCTTGTGTGTGCAAGGGTTACAAAATCTTTTAATATAATTAGTTTGGGTGCATCCACATGTTCAAGTGATACTTTAGGATGCCTCATAGTAATCTTGAGGACTAAACACCCTCACAAATATTAAACCATAATCACTAATAAAAAAATGATCACTTCTCACCAATGTATGCAACTCTTTTAAAGTTTTATAAAGGAGAAAATATAATTCTATCTAGTTTTTATATGTAAATATGGAAATGTTCCCTCTTTCAGTCAAGATATATTGCTTTAAATTTAAGACATAGAATTAAAGCAGTGTGTCTTAACTAGAATAAAGACAACTAATCACCTCAAATGGCCAAAAAAAAGTGGGTTGGTTACTTGATAAAGGTAGGATTTCCCTTAGATCACCCCTATCATTGCCAAACCAAACCAATTCTAGCAATGGAACAATAATCCAACCAATAATGAATGCAACAAAGAAAACTTCTTTTGGGATTTCATTGAGGATTTCCATAAATGCATACTTGCAACATTGTGCATTACCATGATGTCCTTCGATGACGATTTCATAACTAACCATCATCCATTGCCTCTATCCTACTATTAAGCCCAACTTCTCCCACGAAGGCCATAAATAAGACAACCTACTTGATGTGAATGATGCACACCATGATCTATCACCCATCCACCATAGTAGCAATAATGGAATTTCACAAGGAAACAAATGAAATGTCATCCAAAAAAACAAATGAGGATATTCTTGCATGTCTCGGCCATGCCTTACTATAACTACTTCCAATGTCACATGTTTTGTGAATTTAACCTTTTATACCTTCCCCAAATTCCTTTCCCACACGAGGAACAAATCCTCACACATATTATAATGCACTTCTCTTCTTACTTATACAAGTTCTATTGTACCCAACATGAACACATGTTTCCTACATAACCTTGAAGATATGCTACTCATCACTCACATTATGGGATTGAGAAATGTCTCTCTTGCTCATCAACAATCAAGGTTCCTACCTTCTTCTCAATTCCGTTGTTTTCCATTTGATTAGCCAGATGATTACTGTACCTCTAAACATGGAACACGATAATGCCAATTTTCTAGTGAAGAAGAAGCTTGACTCTGTGGAGAATGGACATTCACTGGGAAAGAGTTATTGCCAATATGGTGGATATTATTTCTAGAATCCCTTGTGATAATTATTTTCTGAAGATTAAGAGCCCTTGCTTGTGGTATACCTCGTAAGAGACCATAGACATTCGCTTGATTATTTGTAGCTAGTACTTAACTCCATATATTTCCACTTATCCTACAGGGTGTATAATTGACTATAACGCTAGTTAACAACATGACTTGAAGCCATTACAACAATATATCTTCGATTGGGCACCGGGCTAGTTAAGAACAAGGCTTGAGGCCATTACAACAATAGAACCTAGACTAGGCACAAGGCCAATAAACAACAGGGTTCAAAACCATTAGAAAAATATCCTCATTATGAACTTGACAACTCACTTGTGAGAATTGATTCTCACCGTAGACAATAACAATCATTATTCCAAACCACCCAAAATAAACCTAATTAACAATTAATTAAATCTTTTTGTTAATAGAAAAAAAAAAAAAAAAACCATTTTCATAAAATAAAACACTATCCCTTACATTTACATAAAAACTATATAACATTAACATTTCAACTTGAATTATTTACATAGTAATAAATAATCTTATATACCCAACCAAAACCTCACATGTTAAACTTGAATTATTTACATAGTAATAAATAATCTTATATACCCAACCAAAACCTCACATGTTATCTAATTTATTTAAAAACCTTACACACTATATTGATCCTTAAAATAACCAAAATTTATAAACCTAAAAAGCTTTAATGAAATTCCACACATAAATTATAATATTTCATTTTGACATTAACATTATATTTTCCACTCAAAATACCATAACGGAAATCAATATTTTTTATAATTTAATAAAATAATATATAAAAGGTATGTTTAAAAGAAATATTGAAATGTGTACATCTTTCAATTATATTTAAAAGAATAAAAATATGTTTAAAAAATTTGGGGTCTAAAATGAGCCTCAAAGCAAAAATGTACAACCAAAATCAATTTTATAAGAACCATTAGGATTCAAGTTGATGATTTCAACCATGTGGATGATTTACCATTTTTTTTAGTTAAAATAAAAAATAAAAAATTCAACTTGTATTTTTTGCAGATATTCCTATGGTTTTACTCAAATTTCAAGCAGGAGGACATGTCGAATGCATAATTTAATAAAGCATCCAAGGAGTACCCATGTTGGATACTTTTGATGGACCCTACTACACAAAAAATGAGTTTCATGTATTTCTTATTTTTTATGTAGCAGGGTCCATCGAAAGTATGCAACATGGGTACTCCTTGGATGCAGAATTTAATTATGCATCTAACATGTACTCCCACTCGAAATTTGATTAACATCGTAGAAAGATAAGTTCAAAATATGAGTTGAAAAAGTAGTTTTTTTTTTCCTAAAAAATTTGATGATGTACTGTAATCTTAATTTATTATTTCCACTATTATTTTATAATATTCCTTAGGAGGCCCATTTTAGACCTCAAAGTTTCTCTAATGAGTGGTGGTTAAAGAAGTGGAAATTTCTACTTAAACTTAAATGTTTTGGGTGTTTGGTCATGAAAAACAAGATTTTAAGTGAGGAAAATTTATGCAAGAGAGGATTTACAGGTCCGACCAGATGTGCCATGTGCAAGGAAGAAACTAAGGGTGTTACTCACCTTTTTCTCAAATGTCCCTTTGTAGTTTCCATATGGATCAATGTTACAAAAATTTTAAATTTTACAACTGGTTGGAATCCATCATATGTGGAAGAATGTTTAATAGAGTGGAAGGAGATTAAGGAATACAAAACTCTTTCATTTTATATTTTTTAGGGAATTTGGAGGAGAAAAATGCTCTTTTTTTTTAAAACATCCCACACAACACTAGTAGGATCAGTGTAAACATTTGTGCTTATTTCAATGAGATTGAACCCATGGTTCACATGAGAAAACAAAAGAACATATTAGAATAGTTACCCTTTGGGGTTTTTTGATGGTTTGTTGTTTCAGATAAATGCGATAGTGGGGCTTTCATTATTATGGATCCTGGTCAATATTATCATTTATACTGGAACAATCGTATTGGTAATAAAACTTAGGCTGAGGTAACTGCACTTTTGGGAGCCTTGTTATATGCCAAATGGTTATCTCTGAAGTCTTTAGATGTCTTTAGGGATCAAAAGTAGTAATTGAATGGGTAAATGAAAGGTCCACTTTCAATCCCCCTATGCTGTCAAATTGGATGATCAGAATAAGAGAGTTGATCAGACACTTTAAATCAGTGAAATTTACCCATATATACAAAGAAATGAACAACTTTGTCGAGACATTGTAAAAAAAAGAGACATAGATATACTATAGGGGAGATCAAATTTGAATCATACACCAATGATGCATTACAAAGGGCTCGAAAGATCTAGCTTACTTGAACATTCCTTTATCTTTGCAACTGATCTACACACATTAATTTTTATGTAGTTATATGTTATGGCATTATGATTTTAAGTTTCCTTTATCTTTGCAACTGATCTGAACGTGTCTAATTTTATGTAGTTATAGGTTATGGCATTTTGATTTTAAGGTTCCTTTATCTTTGCAATTAATTTACAAGCATCTATTTTTTTGTAGTTATATGTTATGACATTCTAATTTTATAATTTTGTCTATTTTTATGTTGTTATAGGTATGACATTCTAATTTTAAGGTTCCTTTATCTTTGCAATTAATTTACAAGCATCTATTTTTATGTAGTTATATGTTATGACATTCTAATTTTATAATTTTGTTTTGGAGATGCAGTCCCATGGACTCTATATTTTGGAAATGGGGTTATTTGATTAATCGTGTTGGCATAGCTTTTATGCTAGAAGTGTCTAAAAAAAATAGAAGTATATTGCTTGTTGTAAATAATTTTTTATAACATAAAGTTGTTGGTTTTTCCTACGTGGAAAAAATCATCTTTTCAATATTTTTTATAATTTAATATTTTTTTTTATATATATAATCATAGTGAATTGGTAATTTGTTGGAGTAATTTGGCCAGATCCAAGATCAAAGTTAGCCACAATGGACCAAAAGTGTCTCCTTGAAATTTGAAACTGGATAAATGGGATAACATCTGGATGTACTAACCACTCAATTCTCTTAAAAAACACTTTAATAAATTTATATATACCTAATTTATTTAAAAGTATTATTAAAAAGTATATATATACCATTCTTTGGAGGCAAATTTTGAGGTAATTTAGTGATTATTTTACATTTTTAATTATTAGTTACATAAAATAAATAAATAAATGTATGTTATAATATTTTAACGATAAATTAGTTTGTTAAATAATTGCATCAAAATAAATAATTTTTCCTTACTTTCTAGGAAAGAGATTTAAAGTGATGAATTTATTAAAAATCACAATTTATAGTTCAATTTTATACCAATATAAAATTTAAAGGACTGATTTTTTTATTTAATATTTAAAATTAAAATATATTTATATTAAGAAAAATAAACAATTTATTGATTTATGTTACAATTTATTTATTATATATTTTTTTTCTTCTGGAATTTAGTTATACTATTTTTGGTCATTGGACGTAATCCATGGCCTCTAATACCATTGCTCACCAAAACCATGTGCTTGAAACCATTATTATGGACTTAACAACTTTGATTATTTCACCTATTCAAATTTACCATAACATTCCCCCATTAATCTTGATTGGGGAAATTTGCATGTTCTCCTCCCCTATCACCTAAGTCTATTCATGCATGTCTTACATATGCCAATATACATGTAATTTATAAAGTTCACCTCCAAAGTATTTATTTATTTATTTATATTATTGTTATGCATTTATGCCACCATTCTCTCGCTTCTCCACACATGCTCACACAAGGCTTCTCTATGTCATCTTTAACTCAACATATCTTCTCACACCAAACTTCTCTATGTTAGCTTGAACCTCAACATATAATGCCTCTCTATGTTAGCTTTAATCTCAACATATAATGTGTCAACAATTGCAACCATCACATATTCTACAGGTAATGATCCTTTGGCTCTCATATCAGTTGTTAAAAAATAAATCAATAATAACACCCCTTGTGGCTTAAAAGTAGTCATTCTCTCACACCTCTCTATGTTAGCGTCAAACTCAATATACAATGTGTCGGCATTTACAACTATCTCATTTTCAACTATCACCTCCTTGTACATGCCATAATCTCGTACTTCTCATACCAATTGTTAGAAAATAAAACAAGAGAGAAATAAACCAATAAAATAGACCATTCTCAAACGTATGCGCACTTGCTCACATCAGAATTCTTTGTAGGCTTAAGAGGTCATTACAACAATACACTAGTCATCAAATCAACATATTACTTATGGGAATTGATAACAATCATTCCTCCTAACAACCTAGGGCAAACCTAATTGACATGAATCTTTTGTTTCTACATTCAGTTGTAATCATTTATGTTTTTAGTTAAAGTGGGGAAAGTCCATATGATCTTTTGCGATTCAAGTACAAAGAAATTATGTTAGGAATATACCTTGGAAATTAAATCCCACTAATGCAATTGTATTTTGAGGGTTTTGTTCTATAAGGTTGCCAAGGTTCAAAACTCATGGTAGTCAGGAGGAAATACCCAAAAACCCAACCATGTTAAGGGTTGGTGTAGCTTAGGTTGGGTGTGATCCCCATGTGATTTTGATGGCTTAGATGCTTCCGGGTAATAGTTTCTTAGATCACTTGCAAGTCATGAACATGCTAGCAAACAATAAAATAAAAGGGGATAGACCTTGGACTAATTTATTTCTAAACCATATCTAATTGACATAAGAATTTTTTTGTTTTTAAACTCGTGGGAATTAGTAACTTGCCATGATTACCTGGGTGAGGCCTAAATTCTAGATGACTATTACTATGAACCCTAAGCTAGTACCAACAACCCACAATCCAATGCCTTAGTAGGAAACTCAAGGGCTAAGACATTCATTAACATAATCTTGAGGGGGAACCTACTCATAAGAGGCATCTATCCTTTTAACTTTATCATAGCAGGTCAAAGTCTCATTGAGGAATTGAACTAAGGTATTTAAACAAGCCATCTCAACTTATTAATGCTAAGAAAACAATATATTTCATTACAAAGATTTTATTTTTTTATTTTTTGTTTTTTCCCCAAGAACCAAGAATAGCTCTTAAATTAAAAAACACTGAGCTAAAGCTTAGTTTAGATACATGATTTACATAAGCAAGTTGAAACAACTTGACATGGACAAAATAAAGTATGTATTAATGGTCATATACAAAATTTTGACTTTGAAGGTTTTGAACAAAATGCTACAATATCTATAATATTCCACTTGTACATTCACCAATACTGAGACCTAATAAAAAATAAAATTTACAAAGCATCAAAATGTTACATTAAACCACGAGAAATTATTTCTTTGCTTTGATTTATGAGTCTCTTGATTAACCATTAAGGAAGGGGGACACACCCCTTTTGCCTCTACCATCAAAGTTCACCTTGTTTTAGCCTTGACCCCAAATTAGCATGTGATCAACCTTGGAGTTGTTTGATCTGAGAACATGAGACATTTCTACTTGGGGATACACTGATACAACTGATAAATCCACTTAAAAATATGACTTAAGTCTGTATATGAGGGGACAAATCCTAAATATAAATGGTGAATTATATTCAAGGAATCACTAGAAACAATCACCTCCCCAATTTCCAGATTCAAAATTTGCCTTAATTTCCAGCTTGAGTGGGCATAATGGTTAAGAGCATGTGTTTCCTCGTAAGAGGTCACAGGTTCAAAACCAGAGGGGGGTAGAGTATGTATGCCTTCGTAGACTTAGCATTCAAATCGCTTTGCGGAGGTGGGTCCCTTGTCCCACAAACAAGGGGGTCTCATACACCAATTTGGTGTCTAACTTGGCCGTGACCTTAAAATTGGATTATTATTATTATTATTATTATTATTATTATAAGGCATAGGCTGCAACAACGTTGTTGGAAGTGTGACCTAAACCCCAAGCATACCTATGTTCTTCTTGTTTCTCCGGGCAAAAAATTACCCCCACTCCGCCCCCCCCATTCCTACCACCCCTGAATACAAAGACAACTTCAAGAGGAGAGGCAGTGATGAAAACAAACCTTGACATCTCAAACGCCTTACCTATCACACACACAATATTTTATCAATATAAAGGTTTGAACATGAAAATCTATATGATAGTGCTCCATTCAAACCTTTAAACATAATTCATGATGTGGCCAAGAATATTGTCATCTCACTTCAAATTTATCAATATTGATCTATGATATAATAATTTTAGGATCTTTTTTTTGTTTTGTTTTGTTTATTAATGGGTTTGTGACTTAAAAAGTACTAGTCTATGGTCTAAGAAACCATGATCAAACAACATCTAAACCATCAAAATCACCGTGGGTCTAGGCTATTCCAACCCTTAACATGATTACTAGTAAAATTTAACGATCTTAAGATGAAAATTACATCCATAATCAATTTTTTTTTTAATAATCTAAAAAATTAATAAATTTAATTTTATTTACAAGGTAAAGTTAATTAACCAAGTGGAGGTTTAAATTTAGTTTTTTTAAAGAAATCTGCGATTTAAATATTCAAAAATAAATAATAAAATTTAATTTAAAGTTACAATTTAATAAAACAAAAAGGGCCAAATTAAGATATAAAACCCCTAATGAAGGAAAAGCATCTTACACGTAGCAATTTAACCCCTTAATTTACGGAGATTTACCTAGACATAATTCAAACTTGTAAATACTCCGAACAAGTAGAAAAAATATCTAAATATATAATGTGGGTTCCACGAAATATAGAACATGTGGCAAGGACGTGAGCGCGGTATATTTAGATGCCTCCTTGGAAGAAATGCACAGCGTGTGTGAGCAGGGGGTGAACCGAGGGTGAACGTGGTGGACTCGGTAAAAACGGACTCCAAATATTTATTCAAGGCAATTGAGCGGCCAAGACTGAGGAACAGGCACAGCCTTTTCTTGGATGCCTGTGAGAGGATAGGATCCTTGAAGGATTCGGCTGATCTGATCGGTCTCTGCTGGGGTTTAAGCCCTTTTCTCCGATCTGGTTACTGCAGATCCGCAGTTGGGTGTCTCATTTGGGCTCGAAATTTTATGTGGCGTTGAGATATCGGTGTTTTGCTGATACCCATTTCGGGTTTTTGCTGCATTAGTGAAAAGGTAAGCAGAACCCAACTGATCTTCTTCAGCATTTGTGAAGTTTTCTTTGTTTTTCTAGGGTTCCTGCTGTTTGGAATTTGAGTACCCACCTGATCTCCTTCGGCATCTGTGGATCGTTTTATTGTGAATTTCTAGGGTCCATTTTTCTGATTGAAATTCGAAGACCCAAGTGATTTACTTCAGCGTTTGTAGATCGTTTTGTTTATTTTCTGGGGTTTCTTCTGGTTGAAATTTGAAGACCCAATTTCTTCAGCATTTGTGGATCATCTTTTGTCTTTCTGGGGTCCCCACTGATTGAAATTTGAAGGCCCTCATTAATAGCAGAGCAAAATCCTGCTTTGAACTTTTGTTTTTTTTTTTTGCATTCAAGATGGGGATGGGATCAGGCAAGGGCGGCGCTTCTGTGAATGACAATATCCTGAAAAAGGTCGTGCTGAGCTACACCTATGTGAGCATCTGGATCTTCCTGAGCTTCAGTGTGATCGTGTTCAACAAGTACATTCTTGACAGGAAGATGTATAACTGGTCCTTCCCCATTAGCCTGACCATGATCCACATGGCATTCTGTTCTTTCCTCGCCATAGTGTTGGTGAGAGTCCTGAAACTTGTTGAGCCAATTGGAATGTCAAGGGAGGTCTACCTGTCGTCAGTTGTGCCCATCGGAGCCCTGTACTCTCTCAGCCTCTGGTTCTCCAATTCTGCATACATTTACCTATCAGTCTCATTCATCCAGATGCTTAAGGCCCTCATGCCCGTGGCTGTCTATTCCATTGGAGTTTCTCTGAATAAAGAGAAATTCATTCCCAAAACCATGGCGAACATGATTGGTATATCAGTTGGGGTCGCCATTGCAGCATACGGGGAGGCCAAGTTCGATTCGTGGGGTGTGTTTCTTCAATTGGGTGCAGTTGCATTTGAGGCTACACGGTTGGTACTGATCCAGATCTTGCTCACGTCAAAGGGAATCACCTTGAATCCCATTACTACGTTGTATTATGTTGCCCCGTGCTGCCTTGTCTTCTTGACTGTCCCGTGGTTGTTTGTTGAATTTCCAGTGCTCAAGGAAACTTCAACCTTCCATTTGGATTATTTCGTCTTTGGCACAAACTCCCTCTGTGCCTTCGCTCTTAACCTCGCAGTTTTCCTTTTGATCGGAAAGACTTCAGCTTTGACGATGAACGTTGCTGGTGTTGTCAAGGATTGGCTTCTCATTGCATTCTCATGGTCGATTATCAAGGACACAGTGACACCAGTCAATTTGCTAGGCTACGGGCTTGCCTTCTTGGGTGTTTGTTACTATAATCATTCAAAATTACAGGCTATGAAACTGAAGGAGGCGCAAAAGAAGAGTGCCCAAGCAGATGAAGAGGCTGGTTTGTTAATGGAGCAGAGACAGGAGCGGGACGGAGAGAATTTAACAGGGAAGAGTGATTCTCAGGCGTAGAAGTTTGGTAGCAGTTAAGTAGTATTTACTCGTAATTTAGTACAATATCCTATGGCTCGGGAAAGCACAAAGGGGATCTATTATGTCAAGGCCAATTGTAGTTGAATTTGGGTTAAATTTTATTATATTCATTTTTCAGTGCTAGTCAATGCCATGGGTGTTCAGAGTTAGGTCTAGATTTGAGATTTTAAGTCAGCACAGCTGAACCAGGGGAATATTTGGAACGTCTCATTTGTTACTATTATATCTAGACTGATGTTTTCATTCAAGTCTAAGCATGTTTTGTTTCAGTACGTCGTACTACTTTTGCTTGAAATTCAGTTTAATTTTTTTCATTCAAAGTTAGTTTGTTTTGTTTGGATAAACTGTAGTACCTGTGCTCATAACTGAATATAGATAGATGGATTTTATCAGGGATTAATTTTGATGATGGATGCAAATTTATTTTGATGATAAATGCACTCTATATTTTGTTCTTCCATGTAATAGTTGTTGATTGATCTAAATTGAGGTCTAACTAAAGAGTGTTTTCAGATCTCCATATATTCAACTATAAAATTGAATTTGGTGCTTACCTTTTCTAGATTATTGAGATTTAAAGTCAGCAGTGCTAAACCGTGGGAGATCTAGAATTTCTTGTTTGTTTCATAAAGTCTAGGCCGATATTTTCATTCAAATATAAGTACGTTTTCTCAGTATATGTTGTACTACTTTCTTTCAGTATGTTGTACTGCTTTTGCTTTTAATTCAGTCTATCATTTTTATTCAAATTTTAGTATGTTTTGTTTGGATATATTGTACTAATTCGCATAACATAATATGGATAGATGGATATTATCAGGGATTCAATTTGATAATGGATGCATTCTGTACTTTGTTTTTCCTTATAATAATTGTTTATTGATCTCAAAATAAGCTCTTATTAAAGAGTTTTTCAGGTATCATATATTCAATTATAACATTGAAGTTGGTGCATAACTTTCACTGGTTTTTTATTCACTTTTAACAAGTGCAAAGACACAAAATATAAAAAGAGGCTCATTATGTTCATATTTCATATCCAACCGTTTGTTGCTCTGTTCTTCTATCCAGTCTTGGATATGATAGCATTTTGTTTACTCTTATTGCATTTTTTAAATTAGTATAATACAATGATTCACATTAGTTAGATATTACTTGCCTCTGGAAAATGGTTTGTTTTTTGTGTGGGAAATAAGTCTCGAGTTTTGTTGGAGTCTTGACTAAAGGGACAAAGAATTGACCTTTTTGCGATAAATATGAAAGTTTATGTTGCCCACTGCTGTTTAGAGTTTTATTGTTATAATTTTCTTCTTTATGTGGGTTCCTTATTCCTTTTCTGATATATGTATTAGTAGTGTTGTAACTGTTCTTCACGACATTATGCTTTTACATCTGGTAATAATGGATAACCATTTCGTCACTACATTAGGCTTTTACATCTGGTAATAATGGATAACCATTTCGTCACTACATTAGGCTTTAACATCTGGTAATAATGGATAACCATTTAAAAGAGTGTGCACTTAAAATGGGAATTTCCAGTCAAGTGCAAAGAACTAATGAAAAGCCGTCATGTGTTTGTTTTTATGTTTCTAATGTTAAGGTTTCTTAGGTTCAGTTCAACATTGATTTTCAAATTTCAGGATATGCAAGGCAGGAGCAGTACAGAATCCCGGTCTTGCATTATATGTTTCACCAATTGTTTAGGTCTTTGTTTTCTTTCTGATTGCTTTTCATTGTTTGGTATGAGCAATGCTATTGTTGAATTTTGCAGTAGGGTTTTAAAGTTACATTTCATTTTTTCTGGTTCTAATTGAAAGGCTTTGAAACTCCAAATAAATAACATTAAGTTATATTGATGATGTAAGAGGCAGTGGTAAATCTCTGCCTTCCTCGAAATTGATACATGAAAATTGCATTTTGATATTGCGCATAGAGCTGTTTAAGCTCTAAGTAGTCATGGTGCATGCACTCACACCTTGGTTGCACGCATCTTTATGTGGGGTGGATACACCTATGCATACGTTTTCAACTTGAGTGTGTGTTCCACCCAATTCTATCTCTCAGTACCTGTGGTTTGCCGGGGAACCATACCCAGGGTTTCATTTGCTACTTATCAAGATTGACTGATTTTGGTCTACTGAAAAGCCAGAATCCATGTTCACTGAAGGCTTCAGTGGGTGAATCAAAATTGTCCATTGGCAATTAAAATGGGTTCTTTAGAAAAACAACTCGAAACGTTTAACAATTCAATGACTCGCCTTTTGGTCAGCTTGATAGGGTCAGTACTTTTCTTTCCTGGATGGGTGAATCAAAATTTCCCATTGGCAATTAAAATGGGTTCTTTAGAAAAACAACTCAAACATCTAGCAATTCAATGAGTGGTCTTTGTCAGCTTGATTGGTGTGGCAGAGGGTCAGGCCTTTTCTTTCCTGGGTACCTTGGTGTTGGACGCTTGCGTTCTCATCTGAGATGTAGGGGTCATGCAAGTGCTGCAGCTCCAATACTTATATTCCCATCTGGGATGTGGGGGTCCTGCAGGTGCTGCAGCTCCTGTTTGGAGCTATCTTCTGTAGACTGTTTCGTTTGATGTACTTTGTATGTGTAGGGAAGAAGAGAGTGAGGGCGATCCGGAGGATGATTAGTCTCCTTTATCCTGTATGAGTGTCTCCTGGATCATCATGGGCCCTACCAACTCACATCCTGCTGATGTCACATTGAATGCCAGTGCCAGAGAAGTATGTGGGGATGCAGAAGCCCTCCAATTTTTTTAGCAAATTTAAGGTGAGAGTGATGAGCCTTCCTTGAATAATGATGTCACACATATCACGTGTATTCCTTGTGCTTTGTGCAGATCTTGGCATACTTAGCCATATTAAACTCTTTTTAGCCCGCATAAGGAAGCTTAGCCATATTTCCATTAGATTCTTGGCCTTCTGCAAGTAGGAAGAATATTTTATTGATCCGACCTTCTGTATACATGCATGTGGAATTATTTGAAAAGTTTGTGAAAAAATTCTTGTGCCTGTTGACTTCTGAGAACGACTAAATAACGTTCCCCTTATTTTTTTCATGCCAAGCATGGAATAGACTTGACCCATTTTTCTTCTCTGGGAACGCATGGGTGCTGAGCATGAACAATTTGCTGGATTGCTGACCTGTATACAGTATTATCCTACATTTTCTCCATGGCTAGGTTTAAATATAGGGTTCCATTTTGGGACAATATTTTGTTATTGAAGATTCTTTCTATTCTCTGTTTTTTACGGGTTTAGCTTGTGGTTTTGGAAGAATCCCCTCTTTTAGGATTTTGTGGCATAGAATTGATGATTCTGTCTATTTCTGAGGTCCATTTTTCAGGGGACGGGCCATTTACAGTTGCCAAGTTTTTTTCTTCTTTGGTTAATTGAACCCTCTAGTTGACTGGACAGGGTATAGAACCCCATAAATGATTTGATTGTGTCCATACATGATTTGCTTTGTATAATGAGGTTACCTTTGGCTAAGTGCAGTAACTGATGGCTATTTGTTCTGTTCGTCACCGAGGGCATGTATCTAGTCTTATCCACATAAAAGACACTCTTAGTGAGTGCACCCACTGAGTTTTGAATCTGTTTGGGTTATCATCCCTTCAAGGGTTCGAATTTGCTTCTAAACAACATACTGATGTAGTTGCCCACACATAATGTGCTATAACAGGTGAAAAGGGTTGTTGCGTGTTACTAATTCATCCCCCTTGAATTTACACCATCTGAATTCATATCCCTTGAAACTCTACCTTTCTTTCCTGTTGCGCTTGGATGTTTTCCCCTCAACCTATTTCTTTATTTTCTGTTGCGCTTAGGATGTCTCCCCCTCAAAACCTAATTCACATAATTCTTTCTTTTCTGCTGCTCTTGAATTTTCCACCTCAACCTATAACCTTTTCCTTGAGCGGGGAGGAAGATAGTGGAGTTTTGGGTTTCAGTCAAAGTGTTATCTTTCTTTAGCCATAAGAGGTTCATATTCACACTGAAGGTGCGTAATAAAATACCTGCACCCTTAATGTGTGGAATAGAATACCTGCACCCTTAATGTGTGGAATAGAATACCTGCAACACTTAACCTCTGTTGTTTGTTTCAACTATTTCTCGGCCCAGGGCTCTGGAGATTCTACTGTGCTGTATGGACTCAAATAATGTTCTGATTTAAAAAAAAGTAATTTTCCTTGTATTATCTCATGGAAACCTGGCAATTTAGAAAATGACGAACTATATTTGGGTCTGTTTTATCGTGATGAAGTCTGCTGTTTTATCATTATGGATGATATATATATTTTCTGGAGGCTATGCTTTCTTTTGTGAATATGCTTCATAATTATTTCATTTAAAATTTTTTAGTACAAAGAGTAGACATCAGAAAATGAGAACCATACATCTAAAGAAAATGAGAATCACACATCCATACCAGAGTACTTCCGAATAAATGCTCAGGCATTCATGAAAGCATGACCCTGACAAAAGAAGTATAAAACTATTTACACTATTTACATGAAAGCATCACCCTGACAAAAGAAGTATAAAACTATTTACACTTTACACTAGAGTAACCTACCTGAGTCCACAAATTTGTCTGGAAAATAGTGAAAATTTTGACATATTTTTGCTTAAATCTGACAGATATTTTAGGAAATCTGAATTACAGTTATCAAACTACTTCATAATTTTGGGTGTCTAGAGGTTTTTGATAGCGTTGAATCTATTTCCACCATAAAACAAACAATTCAAACATTCCTATGGTTAAATTTGTGGCGTCTGGAAACAACACCTTTACACTATTCCTAGGTTTTCTCAAAAAGTATCCCTCGACAAAGACACTGAAAAGCCATTACTTCATAATTTTGGGTGTCTAGAGGTTTTTGATAGCGTTGAATCTATTTCCACCATAAAACAAACAATTCAAACATTCCTATGGTTAAATTTGTGGCGTCTGGAAACAACACCTTTACACTATTCCTAGGTTTTCTCAAAAAGTATCCCTCGACAAAGACACTGAAAAGCCATCCCTGCATCCTAACAACCACAAGAAGCTCAGAAACTTGGGAAGAGAAAAACACTGCCAAAAGACACTGAAAACCCATCCCTGCATCCTAACAACCACAAGCAAAGCTCAGAAACTTGGGAAGAATAAAACACTGCCGTGACCACAGAAACTTGGGAAGAATAAAACACTGCCGTGACCACAGACCTCTAGAGACACAAGGCATTAAAGTAGTGCTGCCTCGTGGAAGCAAAAATGCACAATATCTGTTTCACTGTTGAGGGTGGGGTCGTTTTGCTCTAGCTGTTGTCGACCCTAATGCCCATTAGACCCTATTTCCTGGCCCAAAATTACAACCTCCTGCCACTTGTGATGTAGTAGACTCGCTGGGCAGAAAAAGGATGCGGAAGTGAACGCAGGAAAGACAAATACGCCATTAATTAAAACAGGAAAGTTGAGCCGTATAAAAGATCCAAGGCATATGAATCTCCAGGTCATGACGTAGATGTGCATGCGCTATTATCCTGGCCTCTCAACATCTTTCCCGCTCGCGTTCCCTCGACAGGCAGGTGAAACTGTATTAGATATTGGGGCAGGATGTGCAGGGGGGGAAACCGTACTGGGTAGGCACCTATTTTCATCCCACTTTCGGGGGCAATATTTGAAATACCATTTGCATACATTGTAAAGCAATTTTCACGCATGCGATGTGTGTTTTTAGCAATGTGTTTTGTGTTTGGAGATTGCTGGCTGCCTTGAGCCTACCTGATTTGTGGGATGGGATGAAAGTTCCAATCCGGAGTTAATATTGGAGTGAGATTGTTGGTATTGACTTATTTAAGAGTTAAAATAATTTACTAAAAGTTTAACATCACTTTATAGGATTTGAATGCGTGTAAAAAGAATAATTATTTTTCTCAACCACCCCAACTAAACCCAAATTACAATTTTTTATTAATTTAATTTTAAACTAAATATAAATGACAATATCTTATTAATTCAATTTTAAATCTATAATTTAATTTTAAATCATATAATTTAATTTTAACAATTGATCTATTATAAACTTCTAATTGAATGTATATAATATAATCTTGTTCATGGATCAAAATCTTGAGCACCTTGAATGTATATAATATAA
Source organism: Pinus albicaulis (assembly GCA_034641835.2). NCBI lineage: Eukaryota > Viridiplantae > Streptophyta > Pinopsida > Pinales > Pinaceae > Pinus > Pinus albicaulis. The sequence goes on from CM076570.1 coordinate 373,102,291, forward strand.
TCGTGTTAATAGATCAAAACCTTGAGCACCTTGAAGCATGCCTCTCAAATATAGGTGATTGTCATTTAAAAAAAAAGACATTATTTAAAAAAAAGAAAATAGAGACATTATTTACTTTGTAAGTCTATAAACTAACATTTCATTTCTAATTTGATCAGCATTGTCATTTAAAAAAAATAAAATAAAGATATTATTTTTAAAAAAAAATAGAGACATATTTAGTTTGTAAGTCTAAATTAACATTTCATTTATTTTCTAATTTGACAAGCAAATTGGGCATGTATAAACCACTATCATAGTCAATTTTAATGGAGTTTCTCATAGACTCACTAACCAAATGATATTGAAATTAATACATTATGTTCATAGTCAATTTGTTCTATAAGATGGCTAATATAAATGATAGATGAAAGTCCATAACATAACATCCTTTTTATTTGAAAATGCTAGAAAAGTTGCATAACATAACATGTCTTTTCTTTGAAAAATTATTACTTTTATAGAGTTTTTATTTTTCAAATAGAAGTAATGGTTATGATTTTTTTTTGTTGTTCATCAGAAAATGTTCTAGTTTATTGAAATAAATAATATAGGTAATGGAGGCATAATGGTTTTCATAAATTTTTTTATGAGTTAATTCTTTTTTATTGTGTATGGAATATAAGTAGAATTTGTATGGTTTTATAGTAGGATGAACTATTGTAGTGAAATTAATTGTATTATATTACTTGGATTGTTATTTAAATTCATAAATAAATACGGAGAAACTTGGTTCCTATAATGTTCTCTAATATTTCATTTTCTTTATTAAAAAATGACATTGTTTTAGACATTGATTAAATAACAAAATGTAAAATATAAGCATTTTATTTTAGTTCATTGGTATGCATTTGTTTAATTGGATCTATTGAAAGTGCATATACTCCCTAATGCCTTATTCCTTTTTGCTTTTCCATGCATTTTGAATTTCTTCTATTGTGAGAGGTGTAGGGTAGGGCAAGAGCTTAGATTTTTGATAGGTACTATCATATTCTCAACATTGTATATGAGGTAGTTCCAATTAAGATTTCATATTTTAATATCCTTTTTTGCAATGTTTTCCATTGTCTTTAGTATGGACACTCAGATTTATGGGCTCCTTTTTTGAATCTGTCCCCATTCATTATTTTGTGAAGCAAATAATTTATTTGATCCATCTCATTTTTGGGAAGGAGAGTTTCCACGATATGTTATTCTATAGCTTCCTTGACCCCCTTGGAATATCTCAAACCTAGATTTTGAACGTCTAGAAGGGGGAGCATTGAATATTCTATGTTTAACACTTTCAATGCAAGTAATTTATTTGATCCATCTCATTTTTGGGAAGGAGAGTTTCCACGATATGTCATTCTCTAGCCTCCTTTAACCCCTTGGAATATCTCAAATCTAGATTTTGAATGTCTAGAAGGGAGAGCATTGAATGTTGTTGAACTTTTTTTTCAATGCATTTTGAGCTTTTTAAAGTATTGTCTTTTTCTTCTCTATTCATGTTGAGGTTAAAATTTCTATCTGGTTGGAGCCCTTAATCTCTAGTCTCATTGCAGGGGGGTCCTTGTTTTTATGCATTTCTTGGGTGGGGATAGAATGGGGGCAGGGCCGGGCGGGGTGGGATTTTTATTCAAACGTCATTTAATGGTAGAGCAAAATTTGCAAATTTGTTTCTACTTTGCAACTTCATTGGGAGAGAAAAAATTACAAATTTGTTTAGACTTGAAGTAGCTTTTCCATCATTAATAGTGTGAGGACTAGCTTGGGGTTGTCTTCCTTTTGTGTTTAAAGCTTTCTAATCTTTTTGAAATTATTCTGTTTGGATGGTAGAATGAATTTTTCTTGGACAATTACTAGCTTGGAGTTGTCTTCATTATGCATTTTAAGCCTTCAAAGCTTTTTGAAATAATTTTCCTTTATGTTGGTATTAGAAGGAATTTTTCTTGGACAATGTTTGTTGAAGTGCCCATATTTATGGCAACCATTGCACTAAAAGTTAGTTGTTCATAATCCAATGATTACATGTTGATCCAATGGTCAATTTGAAGTTGTATTGCCTTGGTGAAGCCTTCAAGATTAACTTCAACACAATGCAAGCCTGTGTATACATTTTGAATTTCGGTTTTATCGTTTAAAAAATTCTCCCTAGCTTCTTGTTGATTGCATTAGGTTTGCTAGTCTAGAGGTTTACGGAGGATGGTAGTCTAACCTAAACTTGAAATAAATAAGGCCAATCTCATTAATTTCCATGCAATGGCTTACAACGTTGTGGTCTTATAGAATGAAGACAAGTATCATATATTTAAACATTCACTTATACAAAACAGTACCAAATTAGATTACCAAGTCAAGGGCAATGCCCTATTCATATAGTAATGATCAAATTATACATCTACCAATAAAACAAGGAGATTTTGGGCATCTTAGTATTGCGTCCCCTTTCTCATGATTTATATATGTATAATCAACTCAATTAACTAAGCCAACTCTACCCTATTTTCATAGTATTCATTCTTGCAAACTCTACTCTCGTTTCATAGTATTCGTTCTTATGGTCGACTCTTCAATGTTCTTTTTGGTTCTTCATCTACCTCTGACTCTTCACCTTCATCATTTGTTGTGAACTATTATGTTTCTTCAACATGTTGCATGGTTTATTTCCACCGTTCTCTTGTTACACTCACTTTGCATGCTTAATATTGCACTATTCTATTCATTCTTCTTGTTGACCATTTACTATGTACTTCTCTGATCTATCATTGCCATTCTCCTCATTGACATCATCCTTAATGCATTGCATCTTTGTATGGTTTCTCCCTCCATGCCAAACTTGTGTGTTGCATTTCATATTAACAATTACATATCATTTCACACTTTATATATAAAAAACAAATGATGTTTTTTTTTTGAAAAATATATCTAATTTTTAAAATCCAAAAATTATTAATAAATTATTAACTCAAAACTATTACATTTTGATTTTGATTTATATAAATGTTCATAAAGATAATAAAAATATCCATTTTTTTCCAAATTAATATTTGCATTTTGAATTTTATTTTTTATAAACTCATTCTATTTTTTTTTTTAATTAATAATAATTTAATATAAAATAACTTTAAATATCAGTGTATTTATAAGTTTGATATATTTTTTTTAATAATAAATATATATTCAAATCATAAAATTTAATATATTATTAATAAATTAGTTATATATTTTCAAATCACAATTTAATGTATTATTAATAAATTAGTTATTAATGTTAAAATTCTAAAATATATTATATTATTATAAATTAAAAACTACTAATTTTTTTTTAGCCTTTTTATATTTGCTTAGAAAAGTAATACAAACCCTTTTTCTTTCCATTTTTTGAAAAAACATTTTATTCTCTATAAGCATATTTCCTCTGTTTAGAACATATGGTAATCATATTATCATCGGTCATCCACAGTGGGATTGTTATTACCTAGAGGTAGCCTAATATGATTACCATCGGTCATCCATAGTGGGATTGTTATCACCCAGAGATAGTCTTAATTTATGACACTCCTAAATAAATTACAATACAAACCCTTTTTCTTTCCATTTTTTGAAAAAAAATTTATTCTCTATAAACATATTTATTCTGTTCGGAACATATGGTAATCATATTATCCTCAGTCATCCACAATGGATTGTTATTACCCATAGGTAGTCTTAATATGATTATCATCGACCATCCACAGTGGGATTGTTATCACCCAGAAGTAGTCTTAATTTATGACACTCCTAAATGGATTGTAAGGTTAATGGATAAAGTATTTGATTAGTTTCATATTTGTTTATATAAATGACACATTTTTAATCTATTGTTTATAAACCTTTGATTTAAATTAGATTTTGCTTAAAAAAATTAAATAATATTACAATTTCTTTGGATATGAGATAGTCAACATTTTCTTACTTACGAAAAAAATCATCAATAATCTACCAATCAATATTGACATTGAAAATCAATATGAAATGCCATACCTAGTTTTGTAAATCAATGCTTTTGTGATATTGTAATGCATATATTTCTATATTTAAAAAGTGTTAATGGGGACTTCTACACACTATTTTGAAAAAAAAAAAATTAGGAAGAGAGAAAGATAAGAAGCTATAAAAATAAAATAATACAGAAAAAATTACATGAATAATTTTATTTTTATTATATTTTTATTTAGTTTATATATATATAAAATTCTAATGAGGATTTTTTATTTATATGTAAGTTTGCACTTGGATCACAACACATATATAAAGTACGACATAGTTATATAGTTATATCTTCAAAATGTTTCCTTTTAGTCTCTTTATTTAATAAAACTACAATTTTTTCCAACTGGACAACACAAAATAGGGCTTTGTAGTATATACATTACAAAATTGACTTACCAACTTACCAAAAAATAAAATTTACGTGTCATACTATAACTGATTGATAATGCAATCCTTCATAAGTGTGCAATGTCAATCCATTTAGCTCTATGGAATAAGAGCCATTGAAATTTAAAACTTCCAATTTTAATTTACACCCTTCATTAGCACACACGTCTTCATCTTTATTGAAATCAACTCTTCTACTGCTTTCTTAATTCTTTCATAAGATTTTCCATTGTTTTTCCCCTTAGAGAGGAACACTTCACCAAATACTGAATAATGAAGGAGTCTCCCAAAATAGTGAGAGAAGCTACTTTATTTTCTTTGGCTAACTTAATCCCCTGGTAGAGGGCATAAACTTCAGTTTGGTTGTTTGTCATGCATCCTAAGCCCCATGAATACTCTGCAACTTTAACTTCCTTGGGGCTATAAAGCACCTGTGCTTCATCTTGGTTGTTTGTCATGCATCCTAAGCCCCAAGAACACTCCGCACCCTTAACTTCCTTGGGGCCATAAAGCACCCATCCCTCCCATGCTCTATAAATGAATTATTACAATTATATATATAAATAAAATAAGCAAAAATTTACATATACTGTAAAATATTATTCACTTAGTTTCTTCAATTATGTAGATAAGTTATTAAAATTATAAAAGTTTTATAATTATTATTTAAAAAATATGTACTAACATAAAATAAGTAAAATTTTACACATAATTAGTGCGTTATAATTTTATTTTTCTAATATTATTTATTTAGTTTCTTAAGTTATGTAGATAAGTAGTTTTTGTTTTGTTTGTTTTGTTTTGTTTTTAATTTGCTAATGCCTTTGTCCCAAATGTTCATGGACTGACAAAATACATACAAAAAGGTTCACTGAACAAGACTTCATTGCGCAAGACATCATGCCACAATACTGGTAAATTGGAAGTGAAGTAGAAGAACCATAAGTTAACTGAAACATCAAGAGGATGTGGAAATATCAATAGTTCATGGAAATACTAGATTGACTGGAGGTGCATGATTTGGTTTGTTGCAGAGCTGCTCCTCAACGCAACCTAATTATTCATGTTATTCCACCCTTAGTGGGGTTTCTCAATATTTGTTTATTAGATCGATAAGTCCCGATCTCTAGTCCTCCCATAAGTGACTGTTCCAACTTGCTTGAAAGATGAAGGTAAATGTCATTGAATCCTAGGTTGGGTAGAAGGTTTGCTACCTTATTTCCTATTCTCTTGATGTGAGAGGGAATAATGAATTGAATCATATGTATCAAATGGTTTATATGTGTCATATATTTTTCTAATCTCTAGCTGTGGAATTTTTTTGGGAGAAGCTCCATTTATCATTTTCTTTACTCTTGAGATGAGAAACTGAGAATCACCCTCCACAATCAGATCAAAGAATCCTTGCGATGATGTGATAACAAGGCTAGTCTCTAGAGTTACAAATTTGACCGTGCTGTTACTTGAATGTCCCATACTATTTGCGAATAAAAACATTGGTTTCCCATAGTTGTCATGGATATTCCTCCAACATCACCAGAACTTGGATTTCCTTTAGATGCCCTGTCAAAATAGTTTAAGGAATCTAGAGGGAGGAGGGATCCATGAGGTTGGAGGATTAGAAGATGGGATTCTTGGATGCAAAGGATTCATAAAAGGAATGGAAAAAATTGGAGATTATATAAAATTGTGGCATCTAAACCTTCAACTTCCTAGTCTGACGATGGCTGAGGTTGGAGTAGCACTGTTTCATGGGCACACTGTAATTCTTTTTCCCATATTACCTCCTCTTCTCATGATCAATTATTAACGATGCAATTGTTCCTCTCCTTCCATATGTTCCATAGAAAAAACAGTGGAATGAGGGCCCATGCTTGATTTACAGTAAGATTCTTTATCATAGAGGATCTACAACCTTCAATTGTTTCTATGATGCTATATTTGTTCTTGTATGAATGTACAAATAAGTTCAAGAGTTGAGACCATAGAGTTTTAGAATAAGCACATGGATATAGCAAGAGCTCCATGTCCTCTGCATCCAATCTACACAAGTAATAGAGGAAAGGGCCTTCAAATCCTCCGAGGACAATTTTATCCCATGAAAGGGATCTTTTATGTACTAACAACTAAAGAAAATGTGCATGGGTTGTAAGTTATGATCCCAAACTTGTTTCTAGATCGATTGATGAGGAAGAATGGTGTGACATGCAACTAGTTGATATGCCTCTTTAATTGTGAACATACCCTTATGGTTATTAGCCCTGTCAGAGTATTTCCCATATGTCAAAGAGTGGGATCTTTCGCTTGTGAAGTTCTTCCATTAATCTATCCATATTGGATTAATCAAGAGTTCTATGCCAACCTTATTTTTCCATTCTCTCCATGAGGTGAACTCCATTGTCTAGTTCCAATAATGTGCTACTATCATGAGACCTCTAAATTTCGTAAGCTCTTTTATAAAAAGATATTCCCCCCTTCTACCAAGATTTGGATAATACTACCACGAATCCATCGAAAAGAAGGGATCCTTTCTCTCATAGATTCGTAAAAACAATGTTGTTGTACAATGAATTTATTAGTGTTGGCCAAATTCCATATTGAAGATCCCTAAATAGGGTATTGAGCTCTCAATTGTTGTTACCATGATTGAGGGGGATATATTTCTGCTCCAAATTTGCTTCCATAACTCATGGCCACATTGGATCCACCTCCACCATAAATTTCCCCTCAAAATGTTATTTATAATTTATAGATCACAAAGACCATGACCTTCGCCATTTTGGGAAGACATAGTTTACCCCAGGCTATATGGGTACATTTTCTTTCTTAAATAACCCCTCCATAGAGAAAGAATCTGTATATAGTCTTGATGGATTTGAGGATTAATTTGGGTGTTTCCAACGCAAAGAGAAGATACACTAGAATGGATTACGAGCACGATTTTAAGAAGAAAAATATGCCAAACAAATTGAGAGATTTGAAGTTCTATCCTGTTGGCTCGAGGGGTCCTGACCCAGGTTCGAAGGTTCAAGGTTTGCCAAAAAACCCCAATACTACTGGCCCTTTCGGCAATGACCTGCTTGCGCAGGCCAAATTGTCACCCGAATTAGTATGGGTGGGTGCTAGAACCAGGTTTCCGCACCCTGGGAGAGGGTAGGTAAGTCAAGTCGAGCTGCGTTCAGTCTTATAGCAACCCGATCTTATATTATAGAGCCTAGATCTACAGATTCCTTCCACATCCACGTGCTTAATCACAATGATACTCATAGTAATGAACTTATATAAAGATAACACAACTATTCCAGATATTCTTGTGGAAAATGTAACAGAATAGTACCAGATCGCAGCATAACAAGTAACACAAGTATATTCAAAACTTAAATCAATACCACATCAACATATATTAATCAACCAAGCATCACAGAGTAATTCAAACAGATTCATATATCCAACAATACTTCCGCATTCATTAATCCTTCAGATCCACTTACAATATCCAAATCAACCTGCGCACACAGCAGCAGGGTCCGCACACAGCAGGCAGGCATCCAACATCATGCATAAGTTGGATACGTGCGCCTTCACCAGGCCGAAGACAGTCCAATCATCAAAATATACTTCTAGGAATTTGTGGATGAATTATTTGAACACCGTAACCACTACCCGTGAGAAAATAGCAGGGGCATTCTTGAGACCAAACGGCATGACCGTATACTGAAAAGAGCCCCACTCCGTGGCGAACATGGTTTTGCTGCGGTCCTCAGGAGCGATTCTAATCTGATGGTACCCTGAGAATCCGTCCGTAAAGGAGTATGCTTCCTGTCCCCCCACGCTATCCAAAATTTCGTCTGAGAACGGTGTAGGGAATGGGTCATGAACACAGACGTCGTTTAACATGCGTAGGTCCATGTAGATCCGAATCTCCCCTTTAGCCTTTTTCTCCTGAACCACCATTGGGCTAACCCAGTTCGACTATTCGACAGGTTCGATGATACCTGCAATGATCATTTTATCAAGTTATTCTTTGAATTTTTGCTTTTATTTTGGGTTCAACCTATAGGGTCGCTGTTTTACAGGTCGAGCATCTGGTTTTATAGTGATATGCATGACTCCTAAGTCCCTTGTGATCCCCTTTAGTTTCGAAAACTTTTTTGGAAATAAGTCCTGATACTCGGTGAGTAACTCGACCACTTTGCTTATTGTATTTTCATCCCAATAGTCCCCAATATTAGCCCACTTAAAATGTTCTTTCGTCCCAATATTGAATTCACGCAGCCTGAGAGGCTTAAACATCCACCTCTTGCAGCGGGGGTCCTGCAACGGGGCGCTCTCCCTGCTACTTCAAGATAGAAACAGACTGCGGGTCTTCTTCACTTTCTTCCCTTGCCAAGCTGCAGCAGTTGACAATATCCTACATCTGTGATTCCCATGTTGGCGCCCTGAATGCTTCAGTGGAGCTAGGTTCTTTGAACACAAATGTATCTATTCCTTATGACCCCCCTATGAGTCCAAATGTCCCTATGAATTCATTCCTCAGAGTTTTCCAGTAGCGGGTGCATTGATGTAGCTCTGCATCCAGGTACCACGCAGTCGGGATTGGACCTAACGCATGAATGAACAAGTGAACCCATTCTTCCATAGCCCGGTCACCCCATGCTTTGACCCAGGCTAGCAAGTGTTTACGCAGGTTCCCTGGGTTGAGGAATATCTCGACTTGCACCTTTACCGACAGCTCAAATCGGAGGAGCATCATGTCTCGACAGTCCTCCCAGTCCTGGAACGGCCCTTTGTGTGTCTCCCACCATCTTGCAGGCATTGCATGCATTGCTAGATTAAGGGCCCATATCCTTCGTTCTCTTGGAACTTAGGCTTAGAATGCTTGAAAAAATTCCCTAATGATCCCAGAACCATCTAAGTAGGGTAGGTATCTTACCTCTGAGGAAATATAGCAGAAGTCCCTTCTGACTCGAAGAAATTGCAGCGCTGAGACATCATGCAACCGATTTTGCCAATTATCCATCTCCTCGTCAGAGTCAGAGAAGCATTCACTGTCCTTTTCCCAGCAGAGTACTCCTTCCGCCATGGGGTTGATCTAATATTCGTCCCGCGCAATTAACTTATAAATGTGATCCATCTCCTCTTCATTGCGCACCGGCTCTGTATATCGTTCACCTTCTGCAGGATCTAATGGTACTATCACCCTTGTACTGTTATTTTCAAACCCCATGCTTCTCTTTTTGAGGTTGATGATACCGCCCATATCTATGGCCCAGTCCAATCCTAAGAGCGTAGGGTAGGGGTCCGCATCTTCTACAATTTATATTACTTCAAAGTCGGCTTGGGCCTTTACTCCTGCGATATCCACTGTAATTTTAGACAATCTTCCTAGTGGGATGATTTTCTGCTGATTGGCCATGTGCAACTGAATAGTGGACCATTCCAACTTAGGCTCTCCCATTCGTTGCCAAGTCTGTTTAGGTAACACGTCCGCATCTGACCCCAGGTCCAAAATAACTTGACTCATTTCGTAGTCATCGATCTGCGCAGACAACCACATTTCTCTTCCAGTAGTGTTTCTCATACCTATATAGCTTGTGCACATCCTTGACCTCCGGAGGTAGATTGGGTTGTGTTGCGTAGCTATCTATTAATGCATGAAGATTCTCCATAGCCTTTGGGTTGCGCAAAAAATTCATACATGCATGCAAAAAGGGCTTGACCTCCTCATCTGCCTTGAGGTTCGCAGGTGGTCGAGCAGTAGTTTCCTTTGCATCAGCAAAGTGCTTGCGAGCTGTGATAAATGTTTCTTTCCCATTTTTTAGGTCCAAACCTTCTTGTTTACTAACAACTTGTTGGATTAGAGGTTCCATCGCAGCCTCCTCCTCAGGTCCCCTGGTGGCCATCCCACTGCGTGTCACCACATTCACACTCGGATCTTTGTCTTGTAGCTCAACCTTAAATCTCTGCACATTCTGAGTAGGTGTCGATTGCTTTTCCTTCATTTTTGCTATCAAGATTGGACAATCTTCAATCGCATGATCCAGTTGTCTGAAATATCGACAGGATTGCCTAGTGGGGTTTGGGCAATCCCTCACAAAGTGTCCTGCTTCTCCATAGTTATAACAGATTAGCTGACCTTGTCGCCATCTTGCACTTCCACCGCGCCCTCCTCCCCTACCCCTTGATGGGGAGCCACCTATACCTGCGGGGGTTCTCGGTGACGCAGGGTCTGATTGTACTTTGCATAAGTTTCCTCGATCAATTATCAAATCATACATCCGTCAGTTCTGTTCATCATGTCCCACCGATCTGTAGAACCTACACCATTGTTGCTTTACCTCTGGAACGTACGCAACAAGGTGGGGACAGTGGTTAGTATCGTGCAACCCTACGACGTGACAATCATCACACCATAGTGCTGGCCTAGTGGGTCTCGCAGCCTCCCTAGGGCACAATAGGCTAGGTCCCCCGACCTGCATATAGTCTGTTAACAGAGGATAGTTAACCTTGGTATGGACATTCACCCGGCATTGTATGCACCATCTCTCGGGGCTAGCCTCTGCCCCTCGTTCCTTTCGCAGGTTCTGGATCTCTACATGCATCGCTTCCAGCTGTCACTGGATTTGTTGGATGCCCAGCTATGTCTCGTCCCGGGGTGTAGCTTCTAACTTCATGGCACCTTCCAAGGCCTTCTCCTGCGATTTGAAAGTTTGGTGCCCCATAGGTACACGCAGATGAGGTAGCAACATAGCAATAAACCATTTTGTGTGCTGTCTATCATTATATTGGAATCCCCCTTCTTTGATCACCTTCTTTAGTCGCTGATTGGCCTCCCACACAGATTCATAAGGCCCTTGCTTGAAATCCTTTAGATCAACCACGATTTGGGAGTAGGATTTAGGTTTCTTGAACTGTTGTTTCAGGGTGTTCTTAATATCTTCAATGGTTGCATTTGCATTTTCGTCGATGTATCCCATGTACCAGTCCAAAGCTCTTCCTTTGAAGGCAAGGGACAACTGTGCCCTTTTCATCGCATCACTAGCTACGTTCTGCGCAGTCCATTCCAATCCTGCGACAAACCAGAAATTATCCATATCTTCATCCCTCACACCCTTAAAGGTCGGCAACTTCATGTGCACAGCCACCTCATCTTCCAGTGGCGGAGGGGTAGGTGAATTCTTAACTCTAGACTGGAGGACTCTGCGAAGCTGCTTCCCTTACCGGAATGTAGACCAATCTATCTCCTTCTAGGTTGGCCCTATAGTACTTGCCACTTCGTGTTGTGCTCCCGTCTAGATCAGAGGTCATTCACTCAGTATGGCTACATAGAATACTCTTTTCGCATAATAATACCTTGATCAACAATGGTAAGGTCTTCAGAAACTTACCTCGGAACCCTGTGAAGAATCTTCGCTCTGCCTCGGAGTAGGAGACAAACTAATCGATGGCAAATTATGTCACAAATCCTCTCAACACACTGTCTACCCAATGGTCCACTATGCGAGTGATGGTGTTATCATTCTTCTCTAACTGCTAGATTAGTTCGGGGGTCCACTCTGTGATATGCTCGTCCTTCCAACACTTCTGAAACTCCACCAGTCTTGTGAGCCACTCCTGGAGCTCGATCGCAATCATTACAAAGAATATCTCATAGATCTCCGTGAAAATATACTTATTCTTCCACTCTTCGGTGGTCAAACTCTCACTGCGGTTTTCTTTTACGACAAATTCCCGAACTTGCTGTTCAAACCATTCATCAATTTCCTTTCTCTCCGGCTTCCAGTATGGCCTTGGCATTACCCGATCCCTCTCTCAAAATGCTCCGGGTCCCGAAAATGGAACCATTTTTTGGCTCGAGGGGTCTTGACCCAGGTTTGGAGGTTCAAGGTTTGCCAACAAACCCCTATACTACTGGCCCTTTCGGCAGTGACCTGCTTGCGTAGGCCAAAGTCTTACCCGAAGTGGTATGGGTGGGTGCTGGAACCAGGTTTCTGCTCCCTGGGAGAGGGAAGGTAAGTCAAGCCGAGCTGTGTTTAGTCTTATAGCAACCTGATCTTATATTACAAAGCCTAGATCTACAGATTCCTTCCGCATCCACGTGCTTAATCACAATGATACTCACAATAATGAACTTATATAAATATAACACAGCTATTCTAGATCTTCTTTCAGAAAATGTAACAGAACAGTCCCAGATCGTAGCATAACAAGTAACACAGGTATATTCGCAGCTTAAATCAATACCACATCAACATATATTAATCAACCAAGCATCACAGAGTAATTTAAACAGATTCAGATATCCAACAATACTTACACATTCATTAATGTTATCATATATACATACAAATTCTACTTGAGCTACAAATGTTACAAGCAAGGATTTTTAAAGGTAATATGCCCATTTTTTATTGTTTTGTATGTTTTCTTCGTAAAAGCAAGTTAAAAACGGTAATAGTTGTAGAAATTGACATATTCTATAGTTTTTCTCCATTTTCACAGAAAAATTGCAAGTTGGCATACTATGAGAACCAATCCAATGAAACCAAAGGATGGAAGATGTGGAAAAAATTCTTGGGAAGGTTATTCACCTATGAAGCGTAGGTAGAAGCCATTTGTGGCACCACCACAAACTAGTCAATGCCTCAATGAATGAAGAAAAGTAGTGATATATCACGTAACATGTTTGCATGGTAGAGCATCATGGAAATGTGACCAAATATCGAGGGCAATGTCTTATGGAAAATATCTAATGATGATGGTCAATATTTCGATCTCCAAGGTCCAAAAAATATGAACATTATTATCCTATTTTTAATTGTAGCAATAAAACTCTGAGTCATCATTATCTTGTTTTGAATTATAGCAATAGGATTCATAGTTTTTTTTTTCTTTTTTAAAAACTCTATAAATACTATAGTTCCTCTGAGGAGGAATAACAAGTTAAGTTTTATTTGCATGAATTGTATGCCCTTAATATAGTCTTACTTTAACTCTCACCTATGCATATGAATTCTTTGCGCGTAAATGTGTGCATGATTTAAGTTAATAGTCAGGTTTTGAAGTTTCTCCAGTGCGTGTGACCCAACCAGAAGGGCCCCCATGTGAGGATGCACATTGTCTGTAATTTGAATGAGTTTATTTATTTTTAATAGTATAGTTTTTCTCATTTTGTTTTCATTTTAGTATAAAATACAATACTCTATTTTACTAATTATTTCTCATAATATGAAAGCTTTAATGGTAGTTTTAGCAGAGCTTTTAATCAAAGCTTAGTTTTATATAAAGTGATCACTGTATAAATTATACAAACATATGTATATCAATGGATTCAATCCGATCTAAGAATGTACTAAAGCTAGATACTGAATCCTTCTACAAATCAATTGCGGAAATTAAACACAATCGCCAATCACATGAAGCAAAGAAAGAAACAAATAAAAAAAAATATTCTATTTTATATTAACCATGGAATCATGAAACAATTACAACGTACTCTTCTCATAAGAGTCTCCTGCACTCTCACAACTATCTCACACTGTCCTGGACAAAACTAGCCAACACTTAACCAATTCTCATCCTCTAAACAACCTGCCTTACTTGTGCAATTCCCGATGAATGCAATTCCTATTCTTTAGGAATTTTGGCCTTCGTAAACTGCGCAAGGATCATGGGCAATCCAATGGATGTCTGGTTGCATGCAAACAACCTACTAATCACACAAATAATAGTTAACCTCCCTTTAACCTTTGTCTCAACCGGGTCTCCACTGGAACTGACATGCATGCAGCTATTAATAGTAAAGCATCAGTTGCATGGAAGATCACTGATTGTGAATTAAATAATATTTAATTCACTTGATCTCTCACTAGTGCAACAAACAATTACAACTAGTTCAACTGACTCTAACTCACCTAACTGAGTTAACTGATTACTCATGCATTAAACTAATGCACCAAATGCAATTCGAACTCCATAACTAATATAATTACTCTGCATACCTCACCAACCACCCTCAACTCGAAATACATGAGCTAAATGAGTTTATCACACTCAATTAACTGTTACAAGTGATCATGAGATAAGATTACATTTTATTGTCCAATTTAATTAAGCGAAAATTAAATTAGACACTGCACCAAATTTAGCCCACACTAGTGTAGGTGCTGCTAGGACCTATTAGTCCCACACTAGTGTGTGTGCTGCAATTTCTTGTTGGACTTCAACAATCACTCATTTTTAGAGATTTAGATTACTTTACTTTCAAATTAATGTAATTAGTTTTTCACATGTGTGTCAATATAATGAAGGCTAATTGCATTGATCCTCCAAGTGAATATGAATTATTCCTTAAAGTCACAAAAAATTATAATCCACATTATTAAATAATTTTATTGTCAAATTACCAAATTCTCTACATGGTTATGAAGATCTATGTGTGTTTTAGAACCATGATTATATTGAGTTAGCTAGTTGTCAATTGCTTTTAATAAACTAGCATCTATTTTCAATATCAATTTTTATTAGATTAGATTAGAATCCAAATCCTAACATATATTTTAAATTGCACTTCACAACTTACAAACCCGGATTGATAATTTAATGTTACAAAATTCTAGTACAATTGAATTCAACGAAATTTTTGGTGCTATTTCCAAAGAAGAGTGCATAGAATTTAGCTTTTAATATAGGTTGCGTTTGGATTACACAACTTTGGGAAAGAAGAAATGGTAATGTGAGAGGTAAGAACTTGTGAGACATCATAGTGAGGTTTTTCCTAAACCTTGGTCATTTAATTTTAATTAGTTTCATATGTAAGCATTATAAATAGAATGCATGTATAGATAAATAGATTCAAGAGGTATATTTATTAGAGGTAGAACCACTTTAACATGATCACGTACCACCCACACTAGTTTATGTGGTGTAGTAAGAACCACATCACCATCCACATCACGTATTCCCACTGTTATAGGTAGAAGAAGGTATTCAGAGATACAGAGATATGAAATGAGAGCAAGAGACGAATCAACATTTTCAACACAAGAGATTATCTTTCTCTCTAGTTAAAGAGGAGAAAAAACTTATTGCACAAGAGCTTGATATACCTACTGAAGAAGAAGAAAAAGAAGGAAGCTTCTTTGGAAAATCAATAATTGAAGAACCGATTGAGGAAAATCTGATAGAAGAATCATACTCTCTTAGTTCTGAAGAATCAATGGTTGAAGGAGTCAAAGAGATAATGCCTCCTAATGGAATCGGAAATGGAACACAAATATTAGGTGGAGGGGGAGGTGATAGAATACCTCCACATGGAGGAAGAAGAGGAGGAGATGCATATGATGCTAATGAAGAAGATGCATATGGTTTTCCTATTTAAGATACATATACTAATCCCATCATGAAAAATATTTCTCCATAAGTAATTCCAATTTTTCATGTTATGCGAACATAGGACCCATTTTTTATTTTATTTTTGAGTTTGAAGTGCTTTGTAGAAGTTATGATTATTTGTAAGATGCTCAAAAAATAAATTTATTTCCAGCTAAATTAAAATATGGGGCTTTAAAAGGATTCATGGGATTAGGAACAAATTTTGTAAGATCATGGGATGCAATGAGACAACTTTTTCTATACAAATATAAAGATTATTGCATTCAAAATGATCTTAAGGAATACATTTTTAAAATGAGTCAAATAGAGGATGAAATATCGAATATTTTGTGGAAAGGTTTGTCTATAACGTTAAAGGGAAAAACAACAAAAAATAGGATTTAACACTTTAAAAACCTTTCTACTTCGAGAAATTAGAGATGAATGGATTGATGTCTTAAATTTGATGGGTAAAGGAGATGTATCCAAACTTAATTTTGAAGAAATGTGTGAATTATGTAAGCAGATATCGCGAGGAAGTGCAAAATATAGAAAAGGTCCTTGAGACCCAACCATGGCAAGAGTAAGTAATCTACATATGGTACAATAAGTAGAGCTGAACTTGGTCATTTATTAGAAAATTTCAAATCTGATATTATTGGAAATTTAAGTGAAAAAATTGATATGCTAAGAGTTTAAAATAAACAAGAGGTTGAAAATGTTACATTTTTATATTTTGTCCTAGATGTAGAAAAAAACATCCTTTGAGAGAATGTCCCTAGGATAAAATTGAAATATGTGTTATTTGTGTAGAAATACATGCGAAAAAGGATTTCTCGTCTCTACTAGGATTAACAACATTCTATCAAGAGGATAATGGAGCAAATGAAGCCTTAGAGCAACATTTCTTTGTAGCACCAAGAAGACCTTGGCATGCTTGACAACTAGGTAATATGTAAGATCCTACTAAGAAATTACACGCTTATCAACAATATACTCAAAGTAATTGGAATACACCATTACCTTCACAACCTTGGCCACCTGAAGATAAAAATAAACCTTAGAAACAAAGTTGGCGAGGAGAATATGGGGGAAATAATCCTCAATATTATCCATCATATCCCCAATATCCTCAATATCAACCTCCACCACAACCACAATTGAATCCTAGCCAACCTCTACAATTACCTCTATACAACCACCTCAAAGGCCTAGCCAATTTCTTGCACAACCACTTTTGAATCCAAATAATAAAGTAATTTAGCCCACTTACAATGTTGAGATACAAAAATTTCAAACATATATGATTTATGTAGAAATTATACAACATGCATGTATATCTTGGATTCAACCTATCTAACAATGTACTAAAGTTAAATACTAAATCGCTTCTACAAATATTTTGTGGAATTAAAAACACAATCGCCAATCACATGAAGTAAAGAAGAATAAAATCAAACACAACATAGATAATTTCTCGGGGAAAGCTTACAGCTAAAAACCCCGCTATCTTCTATTGTATATTCAACATGGATCATGAAACAATTACATACACAAATCTTCTCATAAGAGCCCTCCGGTACTCAGCTAATTGTCTCACACTTTCATACAAAAAATGACCAATACTTAGCCAATTTACTGCCTCCAGAAAACCTGCCTTGCTTGCTAAATCCCTGATGAATGAAATCCCTAAAAGATAGGAATTATGGCCTTCCTTGACTATGCAAGTATCATGGGCACTCCAATGGGTGTTTGGTTGCATGTGTGCAACCCAATAATTCTACAACTGATAGTCAACTTCCCTTTCACCTAGATCTCAACTGGGTCTCCATTGGATCTGACATGCATGTAGCTAATAATAGTAAATCCCGAGTTGCATGTGAGATCACTTATTGTGAATTAATTAATATTTAATTCACTTGATCTCTCATTAGTGTATCTTCAATTACAACTAGCACAACTGAGTTTAATTCACTTAACTAAGTTAAACTGATTACAACCTGCATTAACTAATGCACCACTGCACTTCAAACTCTGTTACAACTAGAATTACTCTGCATGCCTCACCAACTACCTCTAACTCGAAATCCACTAGCTAACTGAGTTTATCACTCTCAGTTAACTATTTCAAGTTATCAATGAGAATAGATTGCAATTTATTGTCCATCTTAATTAAGGGACAACTAAAATAGACATGCACCAAAAATAGCATTGTGGGCCCCACCCTAGTGTAGGTGCTTAATGCACTAGGTGTGGGTACTGAAATTTTCTTGTTGAATCTCAACGCTCCCTCTCAACAAGAAAGGGATTATCCTTCACCCCGATCCTGTCTCTATGGTTCCAAATTTTCTCCTGGTGAGCGCCTTCATCAGAATATCTGCATCTTGATATTATGTGGGAATGTACTGAAGAAAAATTATTCTTCTCTGCACACAATCTCTGAGATGATGGTTGATCCGGATTTATGCAGGAACGCAACAGAATAAACATATGAACATAAATACAGAGATGCAGCGGAAATAACACTTCATTTCATTAATATCAACGAACTGAATTTTGCTTACAGACAGAATGGAAATAAAACTAGCTAGGGCGCTGGTAGCTATCTCTGAGAAGAGATGTGGCGGCTACAGGCCTCTGAACCGTGTTACAATGAGGCTCGAGGGCCTATTTATCATTTAGAAACAATGGGAAATCCTAAACAGCCAAAACCCTAACCCTAGGAGATGAAGCGCCAAAACTATGGGCCCCGTTTGGGTAAATTGGTGTTTCAACTTCCCAGGGCGTAACTTTGGCATACGATCTCCATTTGATGCGTACCATACCTTGTTAGAAAGACCTATTCGAGGAATACAAATTTTGAACGAGAAACATTTGTTCATGGAGCCATGTTGCTCTTCATTTTCCAAAAAAATGTCATTTAGGGCCTCAAAACGGCTTCGAAAGTTCAGGACCCGAAAAACCGAAGTAAAAATAGAAACCGTATTTAAAATGAAAACTCGAAATAGACAATACATCTGCGGAATAGGTGGGTGACCACCAATATCCACCTGGATCATTCCTCCCCTTAGGAAGCAATGGTCCCCATTATGCGGTTCCTCCATGAGGAGGAAATTTCTCACAACTTCAACTCAGAACCACGGTCTGGTGCTGAGCTGCCAAATTTTCGACAACCCGATATAGCTCGATCTTCCTGTCGGCGAGTGTTCTGATTTGCATGTGTCCATGAAGCAATCTTCGGTGGTATGTTCCATGCACTGGATTTAACTCAGATGGTGTGAGTTGTTCTACAATGTCCGAGGTGTCCAGTAGAGGTGGGAAGTAAGGACGAAGGCGATCCACATTGAAGACTGGGTGCAGACCAAGGAATGGTGGAATACCGAGCTCGAATGCATTGTTCCCTACAGCCTTGGTGATGGTGTACGACCCGTATCGGAGCGGGCGAAGCTTGCGGTGGGGTCCAGTGAGGCGCTCCTTCTGCAAATGTAGCCATACTTTGTCACCCACCTGGAAGTTGTGTGGCACCCGGTGTTGATCATGGCGTTGCTTGTACTTGGCATTGGCTCTGTCCAATATATCATGAACCAGTTGGCGGATGTGTTGAATGCGCTCGATGAAGCTACTGGCTTTGTCAACTTCAGACTGGACATGAGCTGAATTGGCCTGAGCAGCTGCAAAAGGAATGGCTACGTCAATGGGGCATAGTGGCTGGAATCCCAAGCCCACCTGAAAGGGGCTATGGCCGATTGAACTGTGGAGCGCCCGATTATAACTATGTTGTACATAAGGGAGGCTCTCGTCCCATGTGCGTGGATGCTTTGAATTGCATAGAATGTGCCACCACTCTGACGGACTCTGCCCGTCAGTCCGTTTGGGGATGGAAAGATGTGGACTTGGTGAGCTTGGTATCCAACATTGACCAGAGGCTGGACCAAAATGTGCTGAGGAACCTGCTATCCCGATCTGATATGATAGACCGTGGGATCCCAAAGTGCACCCACACTCGTTCAAAGAAGAGTTTAGCAGTGGCCTCTGCTGTGATATTCTTCTTGCAGGCCGCCATAATGGCCATCTTCGAGAATCTGTTGACGACCACAAAGACACAGTCATTTCCCTGCTTAGTAGAAGGCAGGCCCGACATGTAATCCATGGAGATGGATTCCCAAGGTCGACTAGGGGTAGGTAGAGGAGTATATAGGCCTTGCTTCTTGATGGTCGGTTTGGCAATGGCACAAGCAGTGCAGGATCTGATGTGCTTCTCGACATCCTTTCGAAAGTTCGGCCAATAGAAATACTTCTGTAGTATTGCTACTGTTTTCTCGACCCCGAAATGCCCAGCGACTCGACTGTAGTGTGCTTCCCATATCATCTTGGCACGCTCGCTTGAAGGAACACAAAGGTGTCCTATGTGACATAAAAGTGCATCTTGGAGGTGAAAATTTGGAACTTGCGTACCCCCCAGGAGTGCCTTGTAAGTTTGGCCGAATTCTAGGTCACTCTCATAGAGAAGCGGCCAATCAGAAGTCTCGTGCCCACAAGCGTTGAGTACAGTGGTGAGCGCCACGATCGGTGGTCGGCTGAGGCAGTCTGCAACATGATTGGTGCTACCCTTCTTGTACTTGATGTTCAAATGAAACTGTTGCAGATATGTGGACCACTTCCGATGGCGATCATTCTGCAACTTCCCTTGTGTCTGTATGAACTGCAGGGGCCGGTGGTCTGTGTGGATGATTGTTTCCTTCCCCAAAATGTAATGCTTCCAGTGTCGACAGGCTTGCACAATGGAATACATTTCTTTGTCATAAGTGGGATACTTGCGAACTGTCTCAGACAATGTCTCACTGTGATATGCCACTGGATGTCCCTGTTGAGTAAGAACCGCCCCAATAGCATAGTCAGAGGCATCTGTCTCGATCTCAAATGGCTGCTGCAAGTCTGGTAAGGTGAGCACTGGGGCAGAACATAGGCGATTTTTCAATTCTTTGAACGCCTTCTGTTGAGGTTCCGACCAAAAGAATTTTGCTCTCGCTCCTCCTTTGGTGACTTGACTCAAGGGCCAAGTGATATGAGAGAATCCTAACACGAATCTACGGTAGAAATTAGCAAGACCCAGAAAGCTGCGAAGCTCTGTTATAGTAGTCGGGGCTGGCCAATCCCGAATGACTTGGATCTTGGCCGGATCCACATGCACCCCCCTTTCATCAATAATGTATCCCAGATATTGAACCTGGGTCATGCCAAAAGTGCACTTTTCCAAATTGGCACACAACTTGTGTTGCCGAAGTGTTTGGAGGACTTGTCGGATGTGGTGAAGGTGCTCTTCCCAAGTCTGGCTGAAGATCAGAATATCATCCAAGTACACCACTACAAATGAGTTGGTGAATGGCCGCAAGATGTCATCCATCATCCTCATGAAGGTGGCTGGAGCATTCGTCAACCCGAAAGGCATGACCAGCCATTCGAAAAGGCCTTCCTTGGCTTTGAAGGCAGTCTTCCACACATCGGAGGGTTCAATTGGTACCGAGTGATACCCAGACTTCAGGTCGATCTTGCTGAAATATTTTGCACCTTTGAGTTGGTCCAGAAGGTCATCAATCCGTGGGATTGGGTACCTATTCCGGACAATGATCTTGTTCAGCGCCCGATAGTCAATACAGAGTCTCCACGTCCCATCCTTCTTTTGTACCAACACGATCGGGCTCCCACAGGGCGATGAACTTGGTCTGATGTGACCTTTCTGCAACAGCTCCTGAATCTGCCTCTTGATTTCATCATTCTCCAGAACAGAGCGCCGATAGATCGGTCCATTAGGTAGCGGCGCACGGGGGGTCAGATCAATCGGGTGCTTGACCTGACAGTGCAGAGGAACCCCTGTGGGTGAGGTGAATATGTCCCCGTACTCCTCCACAACCTTATCCATTTGTTGTTGTTGTGCGGAGGAGCCCTGTCTGGAGGTCGTGGCCACAGTCTTCTTCTTGCCCTGGGGGCGGATCATCAGGAAAACGAATTTCCTGGTTTGGGAAATGAGCTTACTGCATTGTTTTGCAGTAACCAAAGAGATAGCGGTAGGAGGTGGTACCTCTGGTATCCTGTACAACTTATTTCCCAACGTAACAATAACATCACGAGGCCGAGACTCATACACCGCATGACGCTTCCACAAGTAAGGATGTCCGAATAATACATCAGAAACATCAATAGGAGGAATGTCACATAGTACCTCATCCGTGAAGGGCTTGATGCTATAGGGAAGGCGACACTGCCGGCTGACGCGGAGATCTCGTCCTTGGTGAAGCCACCCGATGGTGTATGGATGTGGGTGAGCTGTGGTCGGCAAGCCCAACCGCTTCACGGCGTCTGCTGAAATGAGGTTCTTTTGGCTCCCATTGTCGACAATGAACTGTACCGGGGAGCCCTTTACCCACATCCGGGAGTGGAAGAGACGTTCCTCCTCCTCTGGATCTTCCGGTTCCTCCTTTTGGATCTTTGCAGTGGCAACAGTGGCGTTGGGCTCCGCATCAATAATCTGTTTCCCTTTTTCATTCGCCTTTTCAGGTTCTGATTCGGATTCAGAGCATGCATCTGACTCAGAAGCCCTCATCTCGGCCACTAGCGACTGCTTGGCCCGACACTCACTCGTGTTGTGAGTGGAGCTCTTATGGAACTCACACCACTTTCCCGTGTCCTTCTTTGGCTTTGCGGTGCTGTTCTTTTCTTGTGGCTTTGATGAGTTGTCTTTAGCCGCCATGCCTTGGCTCGGTCCTTTGTTCTGCGGTTTGGAAGCACCTTTCCCTTTCTTTTGATTCGCAGATCCAAAGTCTCGCTTCTTCTGCTTGAATTTCTGCTCAATCTTGGCAGCATACCGGTATGCCGTACCAAGCGAGGAGATGTCAAGGAACTCCATTTCCTCCTGAATGTATTTGTGCAGACACCTGCGATACTTTAGCACCAGATGTTTCTCTGAATCTTTGATACCCAACTTTGTGCGCAGGGTATGGAACAGATTCGTCAGCTCATGCACATCTTGATCCCTTTGTTGTCGCAGCGTGGTCCATTGTATGTACTTGTCCTCATAGCTCCCCACAGGATAGTAATGTTCCTTGACGGCGTCTCGAAAAGAATTCCAAGTTGGTACGGCTGAGAACAGAGAGGGTTCTGTCTGGTCCTTGTTCTCACAGTAGGTTTCCCACCAGTCCTTAACATGGGGGGTAGCTTTCAGGAGTGCAAAAATAATCTTCTCCCGGTCTGAAAAGTCATGAACAGAGAAATATCCTTCTAATAGATTCAACCATCTATCTACGGCATCTGCGTCTATTTGACCCTCAAATATGGGAATGTCAAAATTTATTTGTACCTTAAAGGGGGTCGCAACTCCAGAGTGGCTACTGGATGCAGATGCGCCGCCGGTGGGCAGCCGTTGAAGGATCTGAGCAAAGCTATCCATCATCGCGTTCCTTTGTTTTTCGAGGGCCTCTTCGAGCAATATTTTGATAGGATCTCCTGCTCCCTCATCTTTCTTTTCGTCCCCCATGGGCGTCCGTCGAGGTTTGCGAGGCTGATCTTGCAAAGGTTCCACCAGATCAAGCCCTAGCTCCTTATACCCCGACCTCGTTGGGGACATGCAAGGAAGGATCAAGAAAAAGTAGACCGATCTGATACCACTGATCCAGATTTATGCAGAAACGCAACAGAATAAACATATAACCATAAATACAGAGATGCAGCGGAAATAACACTTCATTTCATTAATATCAAAGAACTGAAATTTTCTTACAGACAAAATGGAAATAAAACTAGCTAGGCGCTGGTAGCTATCTCTGAGAAGAGATGTGGCGGCTACAGGCCTCTGAACTGAGTTACAATGAGGCTCGAGGGCCTATTTATTATTTAGAAACAATGGGAAATCCTAAACAGCCAAAACCCTAACCCTAGGAGATGAAGCGCCAAAACTATGGGCCCCGTTTGGGTAAATTGGTGTTTCAACTTCCCATGGGCGTAACTTTGGCATACGATCTCCGTTTGACGCGTACCATACCTCGTTAGAAAGATCTATCCGAGGACTACAAATTTGGAACGGGCAACATCGGTCCATGGACCCGTGTTGCCCTCCGTTTTCCCAAAAAACGTTGTTTAGGGCCTCAAAACGGCTCCGAAAGTTTAGGACCCGAAAAACTGCTAAAAATAGTAAACTGTGCCGAAACTGAAAACTGAAATAGACAATGGTGGAGCCCCAAGTGGAATAGGCGGGTGACCACCAATATCCACCTGGATCAATGGTACCAAATATCTATATGCTTGGACCTATCATGAATCACAGGATTAATCGAGAATTTAATGCAACTCTGATTATCACAATGAATCACTACCGGATCCATCTGAGAACCAAACAAACCAACCAAGATCTTTCTCATCCAGATAGCCTCATATGCAGCTTGACTTGCTGCCATGTATTCCGATTCTGCTGAACTGAGTGCCACAGATCGTTGTTTCCTGCTATACCAAGAAACTACTGTCAATCCTATGCTAAAGATCCCTCCTGATGTTCTCTTTCTATCTGATGGACTGCCCGCCCAATATGCATCCGTGAAGCCTTGAAGCTTCACTCCCTCTGTCCGTCTGTACCATTTACCATACTCTGATGTGCCCCTAAGGTATCTCAAGACATGCTTCCCTGCCTTCCAAAAGAGCTTGGTAGGCTTAACCATAGCTTGAATCAACTAGTTAATTGTGTAGAAAATTTCTGGTCTGGTGTTCACTAGATACATCAGTGAACCAACTAACTGCCTATAGATAGTAGCATCCAGTACCCCAGAAGTAGCATCCTATTTCCTCCAATTTCCTGGAAGAGGAGTATCCATGGGTTTGCAGCTCTCCATGTGAAACTTACCCAGTATATCCTTTGCATAATTTCCTTGAGACACAAAAAGTTCACCATCCCGTGGCCATATTTCCAATCCAAGGAAATAATGAAGGAGTCCCATGTCATTCATTTTGAACTCACTTGCAAGATCCTCCTTGCATGAGTGTATCAGCTGCTCATCACCAGTCAAAACTAGATCATCAACATAAATAAAAATAATAAATAGCTTACCCTCAACCGCAATTTGATACAGGTTTGCATCTGCTTCACTTTTGGTGAAGCCTAGTTCGGTGAAATAGCTGTCTATTTGAGTGTACCAAGAACAAGGTGCTTGCTTCAGCCCATACAGTGCTCTTTTGAGTCGGAACACATGCGACTCACTGTTGAAGATTTCAAAACCTTTGGGCTTCTCTATGTACACATCTTCCTCAATGATCCCATTGACAAATGCAGTTTTCACATCCATCTGATGAATGCGCCAACGCATCTTCACTGAGAGTGCAAGGATGGATCTTACGGAAGAGTACCTTGCAACAGGTGAAAAAGTCTCATCATAATCTATCCCGTCGATCTGTGAGAATCCCCGAGCCACAAATCTGGCCTTGTATTTCTCCACACTCCCATCAACAACTTACTTTACCTTGTAGATCCATCTCAATCCAACCATTGATTTGTCGACTGGTCTTGGGACTATCTCCCATGCACTATTCTTGACAATGGAGTCATACTCCTCCACCATTGCATCAACCCAAGTTGGTTGCGCACTGCTTCGTGAAAGGAAGATGGTTCAGTCACAATACATTTGCTCATAAGAGCCATGTATCCAGTAAATCGGTCAGGAGACTGTCTCTATCTGTGCTATGAAGTAGGGGCTCCTACATTCTCTATAGCATAAAGTCTCAATCTATCAACTTCCGTGGTGCACCTTCTGCCATTTCTAATGGATGGCTCTGCATGAGTGTTTTTCTCCACTCCATGAACCTCTGCATGTGGTCGATCCAAATCTTGAGGCTCATCCTTGGGAACCAACAGTTCCTCCTCCGCATTCAAGTCCAACTCCCTCTCAAGGGACAACCGCGTGGATTTCTCCTCATCAAATTTTATATCCTGTCGCACAACAGTCATTCTACTGTTTGGAAAATACATGATAATTATGGGGTGTTTCAGTGTACCCCACACAAATCCTGATCTCAGCTGTCGGTTCTAGCTTCTTCATGGTGTCCTTAGTCACATGCACATAAACAAATGAGCTAAAAATATTAAAGTGTGAAACATCAGGTTTCTTACCAGTGAAAGTGTTTTCAGGTGTACTCATGCCAAGTATCCTATAAGGACAATGACTTTGCATAAATACCGCAGTGTTGCATGTTTCCGCCCACAGATGCATCGGTAGGCCTTGATCACGCAACATCGCTCTTGCTACACCCATAATCATTTTGTTCTTTCTCTCCACGACCCCATTCTACTGTGGGTTATGAGGTGCTATGAGTTCTCTTCGAATTCCTTCTTTTCTGCAGAAGTTTTTGAATTCATTAGAGGTGTATTCTCCACCATTATCGGTCCCAAGAGCCTTCACTTGCTTCCTCGATTCTTTCTCCACCAGTGCCTTAAAATCAATAAACTTTGAGAATGTATGATATTTATTCTGCATGAAGAATATCCAACACTCATGAGAAAAATCATCAAAAAATATTCCATTGTACTTATGTTTTACTGTCGAAGCAATAGAGAATGGTCCACACACATCTGTGTGAACTCTCTCAAGGATCCCCGAAGCTCGGTTCTCCTTCTCATGAAAGGTGGAATTTAAATTTTCCCATAGTACATCCCTTGCATGTGTCTGACTGCGCAAGTGTACCCCTAGGAAGACTAGTAGAAATTTGCTGCATGACTTTCAAGGCTCCATGTTGAAGATGGCCCAAGCTCCTGTGCCATAATTCGCTCTCATCCTGGATCACCACTTGATCTGCCTTTCCCATCATTGCTGCACAACCATATACCCCCAGCTTGTATAGATTCTTAACTCAAATCCCTATCCTCTTGTCTTGTCCCGTTGTTTTATGTCGTAGGAAAGCTTTTCCTTCACTAAAAACAACATCATAGCCTCTATCCTCCAACATTGCGACCGAGACTAAATTTTTCTTCAGACCTGGTACACGCATTACATCTTTTAATTGAAAGGGTTTACTTGATTGCCTCTAGAAGGTAATGGTACCTAACCTGGTAGCACTATACCACCCATCATCGCCCATTTCAATATGCATCTGGAGATCCTTCTCCTCCAAGTCACTGAAAATTTCTTTGTCTCTCGTCATGTGAAAGGAAGCGCCACTATCCAAATACCACACAGATCCAAATGCACTTGACACTGTGCATGTGATCAATGCGAAGTCAAGCTCAAATTACGAGGTAAGAGCCTCACCAGCTGCAAACCCTCCAACCTTCTTGTTCTTCTTCTTTTGTGGACAGTTAGTAGCAAAATGCCCATTCTCGTGATAGTGAAAACACTTCACCTTGGACATGTCCTGCTTCTGGCCATTCTTGGACTCAGACTTGGAATGGAGTTTCTTCCCCTTCCCCTTCTTCTCCTTGGCAGCTAAAGCACAATCCTCTTCATCTTCATTCTTAGATGAAGATCCATCTCCGGTGTTCCTTCTGGACTCCTCTTGCACCAAATCCGACCACAGTCGTTCCCAATCTGACAAATTTTCCCTTCCATTGACAGAGTCTTGATAATTGTGCCAACTCTTGGGAAGCCCTAGGAGAGCTAAAATCACCAAATCATCATTAGCAACTGTTATAACAACGCTCCCCAGTTTATCCCGACATTGGACAAACTTTGTTAGATATTTTGGTAAGGAGTTTCCCTTCTCCATTTTGATCTTCTTAAGTTTAACTTTAAGCGCCAATTTCCTATAGTCGCTGCTGCTCTAGAATAGATCCGTCAAAGCCTTCCACATTGCATATGGTGTTTCTTTCCCATGGAGGCTTGAGACAATGTGGTATCGTACTCCCTCCAACATGAGCCTCCTCACCTTTTCCACTTTCTTTTTCCATGCATCAAGATTTGCAGCATCTGTCACAGCGGGTTTAGGAACACCATTGTCAATGAATTCCTTCAAGCCATTGTCTTTGAGTACTGCCTCCATCCCATCCTTCCAAGAAATATAGTTTGAGCTGCCCTCGATTGCATACTCCAACATCAAGGTATTCAAAGCCATTTCAATCCTGAATCAACTGTAGCACCAAGAAATTCTTTCTGCAAATTCGAATTCTATCCAGTCAAAAACTCAAATCCTGCTTCACTTCTGTAATTTATTGTGCTCTGATACCATGTAAAAATTATACAACATGCATGTATAGCTTGGATTCACCCGATTTAACAATGTAATAAATTTAAACACTGAATCACTTCTACAAATCTTTTGCGGAATAAAAAACATAATCGCCAATCACATGAAGTAAAGAAGAATCAAATCGAACACAACACAAATAATTTCTTGGGGAAAGATTGCTGCTCAAAACCCCACTATATTCTATTGTACAACATGGTCATGAAACAATTACATACAAAAATCTTCCCTCCAATACTCAGCTAATTGTTTCACACTTTCATACAAAAACTGACCAATACTTAGCCAATTTACTGCCTCCAGACATCCTGCCTTGCTTGCACAATCCTTGATGAATGAAATCAATAAAAAATAGGAATTATGGCCTTTATTGATTGCGAAAGTATCATGGGCACTCCAATGGGTATTTGGTTGCATGTGTGCAACCCAATAATCCTACAACTGATAGTCAACTTCCCTTTCACCTAGATATCAACTGGGTCTCCACTGGATCTGACATGCATGCAACTAATAATAGTAAATCCTCAATTGCATGTGAGATCACTGATTGTGAATTAATTAATATTTAATTCACTTGATCTCTCACTAGTGTATCAACATTTACAACTAGCACAATTGAGTTTAACTCACTTAGTGAGTTAAACTGATTACAACCTTCATTGACTAATGCACCACTGCACTTCAAACTCATTTACAACTAGAATTACTCTGCATGCCTCACCAACTACCTCTAACTTGAAATCCACTAGCTAACTGAGTTTATCACTCTCAATTTACTATTTCAAGTTATCATTGAGAATAGATTACAGTTTATTGTCCATCTTAAATAAGGGATAATTAAAATAGACATGCACCAAAAATAGCACTGTGGGCCCCACCCTAGTGTAGGTGCTTAATGCACTAGGTGTGGGTGCTGAAATTTTCTTGTTGAATCTCAACAATTTCCCCCTCTTGATCTAAATGAAATTCATCTTAGATTAGGAAGAGTATTGCTAAAATATTCCCTTGTAATCATTGAAGGAAAAAAATAGGAAGAAATTCCTAATAACATAGATGATACAAGAATAAGACAACCTTCTACATCTTCTCAAAATCCTCCTTTTCCAGTGAGATTAAAAAAAGATGAGAATGTAGAAAATAAATTAATACCATCTGAATATGATATGTTATATGAGTTAAGGAATGCTTATATTATATTTCCTTTATTGCAAGCAATAAAATATATTCCTATATATGATAAAACAATAAAGGAATTATGTATAAAAAACCAAGAAAAAAAAAGAGCCTCATAAAATACATCTCATTTGAAAGCTAGTCGATATAATGATCGGAAGAACTTAAATAGAAATTTTTTAGATCCAGGAAGTCCCATTGTGAAAATTCATATTAATAATATTGCAATTCAAAATACATTGATTGATTTAGGATCATCTATAAATGTAATGACCAAGAGTATTATGAATGAATTACAATCAAGAAATATTCAATATACACCAACTGTGTTACAATTAGCAACAAGATCCACTATAAAACTAAAAGGTGTATTGTAATATATTGTTGTGTCTTTGGAATCTTGGGAATATCCAATTGATTTTATGGTGCTTACACCTAAAACCAATCTGGGGGGCATCCATTAATATTAGGAAGGCCTTGGTTAGCCATGAACGATGCATTTATTAGTTGTAGATTTGACGACATGAAAATTTATAATGGAAATGCAACAAAGAAGTTACATTTTATCCTTCTACCAAAACAATTACTGAATTAAAAGATAATGAATGGATTGTTGATACAAATGATCATTAAGTAATACAACATGTTCTAAGAATTTCACAAGCAACATTTTTCAAGCAAGATGATGAAGAAAATCAAATAACACAACTTATAAACAATTTATAGAATCACTATGGGCATATGAGATTACATGGAAGAATGCCATTGAACATACACCATACAAACTTATTTATGGAAATCAAGTTTTTCTTCCCATAGAATTTCAAGTGGAGACCTTTAGAACCATAAAAATATTGGGACTAGATCTCTCAAAGGCATAGAAACAATGGTTAGCATAGTTAAATGAATAAGATTAAATTCAACAAAATTCCATCCAAAGAACTAATATCGTCCAAGAGTAAAGGACAAGGTGGCATGACAAGTTCATCAAGATGAAGAAATTCAAACTAGGTGATTGGGATCTCTTATTTTATTCCAAATTTAAAGATTTCTAGGGAAATTTTCAAACACATTGGTCAGGTCTATATGAAATAGAAATGGTCTATGAAAATGGATCAATCAAAGTTAATACTATGTTGAAAAGTCAACAAGAAATGTGTGTCTAATTTAATTTTCCCTTAATTAAATTGGAAAATAAAATGTAATCTTATCTCATAATCACTTGTAATAGTTAACTGAGTGTGATAAACTCAGTTAACTCATGAATTTCAAGTTGAGGGTGGTTGGTGAGGCATGTAGAGTGATTCTATTAGTTATTGAGTCCAAGTTGTAGTTAGTGCATTAATTTAATGCATGACAGATCAGTTAACTCAATTAATTGAGTTAAAATCAGTTTAACTAGTTGTAACTGTTTGTTGCACTAGTGAGAGGTCAAGTGAATTAAATCAGATTTAATTCACATGCAATGATCTGTCATGTAACTAATGATTTACTATTAATAGCCACATGCATGTCAGTTCCAGTGGAGACCCAGTTGAGACAGAGGTTAAAGGGATGTTAACTATCAGTTGTGTTGTCGACAATTATTGTCTCTCCTAGAGACAGTCTAGAGTTGCCATAGACCAGTGCCTAGGACATCTTAGCATAGCAAGGAGCATATAATAAAGCTGGGTGTCAATCCAAAACTCTCCTGCTATCTCTTGTAAAACAAGGAAATTGATTTAAATGGGACCAGGACTTACAAAAACTGCCACAGGGAAAGTAATGTTGTAGAGACAAGATGAAAAACTCCAACACAAAAGCATCAGACAGTTAAGAGACAATTTACTGTAAAGAGGGCTGATTCAAATAATATGCCACAGAAATCAAGTATTATAAGGTGTATGTAGTGAAAGAAATATAAGAAGATATTAGTTAAATTTGGTCTGATACCCAGATACACAACAGAACCATGTATGGGCTTATCAATCTAAGAATCCATACATGACAATGGCGTTTTAAAAGCACCCTCCCAAAGCAACTAATATAGCAGAAAGATGGATGAAATGAACATGAAACAATATATCATGCCTGAGCCATATTTAAAGCGCTTGAATGATCCAAGTATGGGCATCAACTCGGATGAATCCTTACCTAAAATCAGTGAGCCACTTGCATTCCAGTACATGATACAAGAAGATATATGAAATGAAATGTTGTATTAATCACATAAGAGATGGTTACATACTGTGAAATACCAAAGACCAGAATCCTCATTACAAATAGAGCTCCTCCTCACTGAGACCCTACGGGCTCTGAGCCTTCATACAGAAGCTTTACAAAATGTATACAAATGTGGCTTTCACTGCACAATTTTCTGATACAAGTCTGGAACCCTTACAATGTCTTTCTTCTGGGTTTTTATAGAGAAAGAAGAGAAAAACCCCAAAAAGAAGTCGGTGAAAATTTAATTGGCTCATTAAAATAGGAATGGTGAGAGAGTGCCCGCTCACACTGTTTGACGGTGCTAAACTAACGTAGGTACTCTACTACTGCTCTATGGAGTAAATGCTGCAGGTGCAGATTTCTCCAGAGATAAGATATGCGAAATAAAATATGTAACATTCTGTACTTTCCTGAGGGTAAAATCTGTTGAAGTAAAACCTGGAGGATATAATTTTTAAGCACTTGTACTTTTTTCCTTCCATCTTTTGAATTCACATCTAAGATCTTAAATGCCGGAGGTTGAATTTCTCGATCATTCCCTGATATTTTGCTGTTGCTCCATTAATATCCCTATCTGCAGAATCTTTATTTTAAAAGGCTCTGGAGGATTTGATAGATTTCGAACCCAACTGTTTTAATGAGAGCTGTGTCGTGACGACTTTCCAGATCTTTCCCCATAAATTTACTTCTGAAAAAATTGTCCTTCGGAGCAAACTCGGCTTTTATAGGGGTGGCCTTGAGTAATAGCCATTTCTTCGTCACTGCAGACTTGCAAAAACCACAAACATGTTAGGAAAAAAAATGCACAGGGGGTAGATGCAACGGGGGCGGTTGTGAAGTGGCATGGTGTTGTGAGCTGGCGGAGTCATGCCGGATGGCAACAAAATCACAGTGGAGCAGGGGTAAATGGACGAGATAGAAGTTTTTCCATGCAAAACACTAAAGTACGACATATGGATGAAATATATAAAAGGTGGAGGGGAAATGAAAAAGACACGTGGGGTGATGACAGGGATGTACGAAAGACTAGGCAGAAAGAGTGACGTGGAGGTGGACTCGGGCGGTCAGCGGGCGTAAAGGATTCCGGGCCATGAGATCTTGAAACACAAATCAACGGCCTAAAATGCGTTAGAGACCGGTGAAAGGTGGGCCCCGGGATACTGTACACTGGGTTTAACACATGCGCATCTTCACAGCGTGACGATCGTCAGATGATGCCTTTCAGATCGAATGGCTCACGTAGATTTCGCTGCACGTCTTGAGTCGGACGTTAACGCGTGAAATGGGGCGGTATTGGAATAGTGCAGAGGGACACGCGGCGATTAGCGTATGGAATCGCTGGCCGAAGGGGGAATACCGCCAGCCCAACAAAGGTGGTGCGGAATAAACAGGCTGGTTTTCGAGCAGTGGTTGCGTAGGCGCGGGGACCACCAAAGAAAAGGAGATTCTGGGCCATTTATTTGTGTTTCGATCCAACGGTCCGGAGCGGGTCCGATGGCTTTAAACGATAAGCTCCTTTTGGTCTGGCCAAAGGTCTCGGGACTGGGTCATGTGGAATAGAAAATTAGAGGGGTTAGGGCCAGAAGGGCTAAACCTTGAATAATCTTGGGCGCGACCTTTCAGACCTGCACAACGTCATTTGGAGGCATGAGACGGTGACGATAGGCGGAAAACGAGTTCCTCAGGCCACGGTAGGAAATTTGAAAGGTTCAGAAGGGGCTGACAGCCAAACATTCTAATGGGGGCTGACATGGATAACATCGGCTCCAACTGGGGACGACGCGTTTATCCCTGAATGTGTCAAGAACCTGCAGACCACCTGATTGTCATTTATGTACACTCTATTCCTCAGCCCCTCTGCACTTTACTTCATAGTTCATCAGCATGTCCTCCTGGATCAAACCAAAACCGAAACAAAACTTATATACAATATGGTACATCAGGCTTGCTCTGCCTGATTCAGAATTGGAAGTAGGGCTTTAGAAATTGGCCGTTCACAGGGGCATCTAGTGAGTCGCCCTGTAAATTCTCCAATATAAACGTGTTATTGCCTCCCTGTTCCACAATTTTGAAGGGACCAAACCAGAGGGGCTCGAATTTGCCGTGCTTTCCTTTTTCAGCCCTTCGGACATCCCATCTGAGAACTAGATCTCCAATCTGCAATTTTCTATATTTTGCATGCTGATCAAATATGTGTTTCATTTTCTCTTGATACTCCGCTAATCTTCGATTCACTTGGCCCCGTGTTTCCTTTAATTCTACTAATTGATTAATTCTCCTGATCATGTCATCAGGTTCCTCCTGACTGTCTTGCATGAAATGTGCC
The DNA here is from genome assembly GCA_034641835.2 of Pinus albicaulis. Taxonomy (NCBI): domain Eukaryota; kingdom Viridiplantae; phylum Streptophyta; class Pinopsida; order Pinales; family Pinaceae; genus Pinus; species Pinus albicaulis. The sequence goes on from CM076570.1 coordinate 373,136,021, forward strand.
ACTGGTAAGACCAGCTGCACAAGAAACACCGCTGCTCATCCATATACCAATTCGAATGGGGATTTCCCAGTTGCTCGCTTGCTGGTGATTCTATTAGCCCATAGAGAAAATTTCAATTGGGAATCCCAATTCTTCTGATTTTCATTTATAGTCTTTTTCAGGGCCCTCACTAGGGTTTTATTAGAAGATTCTGCCAAGCCATTTCCCTGTGGATAATAGGCTGTGGAATGATTCAATGTGATATTATACTGTTGGCAGAAATTCAAAAATTTTACAGATTTGAAGGCCTGTGCGTTATCGGTCACTATTCTAGCAGGACAGCCAAACCTGGATATGATGTTTTCTTCCATGAATTTTATGATGACAATGTCAGTAGCATTCCTTGCAGGTATGGATTCCACCCATTTTGTAAAGTAATATGTGGCTGTTAATATCCATTTATGTTGTCCACTTGATGGGGGATGTATTTCTCCAATAAAATCTATTCCCCATTGTTGAAATGGCTCATTCACATGAACTGAAATCAAGGGCAGAGCTGCAAAATTCTGTTTCTTAGCAAATTTCTGACACTTATCACATGCTCTAACCCAAGAAAAAACATCCCCAAATAATTTAGGCCAGTAGAAACCAACCCTTAAGATTTTATGAGCTGTGGCCCTCCAGCTATAGTGTCCTCCACACATTCCTTCATGAAATTCCATCATTATACTTTCCACTTCATCCTCTGTGAGGCACAAGAGTAGAATGCCTGAAGGATCTCTCCAATACAGCTGACCATTGGCAACTATATACTTTTTTGACTTCAACCTCAAAGCCCTGTATTTTTATTTATCACAGCTGGGTGGACAGCTGAGTGTTAGGAGGTATTATACTATCTCCTTATACCACGGACTAGTGAGGTATTTTACATGTGCTTTCTGAGTGGCCATTTCTAGACCTTGCTGTTCTTTTTCGCTTTCAGATTCTTCATTTGCTACCATGGAAAAATTTATGCCCAGAGCCTGGTAGTTTGATTTTGAAAAGATCCTTGCTAGCCCCTGTCCTTTTATCAACTTGGTGGGGCGAATATCCAGATCATATTCCTGTATTTTTTCAATCCATCTCCCTCTTTTCCCTTCGCTGTCTCCCTAAATCAGAATGTCCTTAATAGCTACAGTGGGGACAAATGCAGTAATGTGGGACTGCAGAATGTGCATGCGAAATGCTTTGAGGGATTTTACCAAAGCGTATGCTTGCTTCTCCAGTATGTTATATTTCAATTCTGCATCATGAAGCACCTGACTGAAAAAGGCAATAGGCTGTTCATGTCCATCTTCATTTTTCTGTAACAAAACTCCAGCTATTGTATGAGGTGATGCAAAGGAAAATATCATGAATGGCTTGGTATAATCAGGCCCAGCTAGAACAGGAGCTTCAGCAAATGCCTGTTTTATCCTGGTGAATGCCTCTGTAGATTCCTGAGACCATTTTACATCATTGTTCTTTTTCAGCATATCAGTTATATGCCTAACTATCTCAACATAGTTAGGAATAAATCTTCTCAAGAAATTTATCCGGCCTAAAAATACTTGCACTTCCTTCTTATTTCTGGGGAGAGGGATGCTATTTATAACTTCTACTCTTTTGGGATCTATCCTTACCCCATCTTTAGTCACAATATGTCCCAAAAGTTTGCCTTCCTATAATGCAAATAGAGACTTTTGTGGATTGAGAGAAAGACCATACCTTCTGCATTTTTCAAAAGTTATTTGTAAATGCTCAATATGCTCAACATCATTTTTTGAAAACACTATTATATCATTAAGGTACACCACCAGAAATTTATCTTGCTCCCCGACAAAGGCTATGTCCATGGCCCTTTGGAAAGTGGCTCCTGCGTTAATCAATCCAAAAGGCATCCTAGCATACATGAATGTTCCCCATGGTGTAGTGAAAGCAGTCTTATTCTAATCTTCTGGAAGTACAAATACCTGATTATAACCGGAGAAACCATCCATCATTGACATTCTAGAGGCTCCCACCACTTTTTGCAGGATGTAGTCCATCTTGGGCAGTGGATAATTATCTTTTAAAGATGCTATGTTCAAATTCCTGAAATCCACACATAGCCTTATTTCTCCATTTTTCTTTCTGACAGGGACCAATTTTGCCACCCATTCTGAGTACCTCAATGGTACAATTATTTTGGCCTTGAGTAGCTTTTTGATTTCTTTTTCAATAGAGGGAAGCAACAGAGGATTTATTTGTCTGAGCTTCTGTTTATAAGGCTTTGCATCTTCCCTCAGAGGAATTTTATGCTACATTATACTAATATCAAAAGTTTTAAGGTCCTGATAGGACCATGAAAATACATCTTTATAAGATTGAAATAATTTCAGGTATCTTTCTTTATACTCTTCTGGAACCTTCTTGGATACTTGACAATTTTGGGCTCAACCTTAGTACCCAGATTTAAATCTTCTACTTTATTTTCTTCTACTACTTTATTATGCTGCAATGGAACATCATTTTTGTCAAATAATCTTTCTAAAGGCACCAACCCTCTAGGTATGACATTCCCTTTCAGCTGCAACACTTTACTTCCTGCCATTTTCTCTTCCCACTTATTTTCTGAAACATCTTCAGCCTCATCTTCTTCACAATCATCAATCTCCATATTGGAGAATTCCCCCACTGTCTCCAGGAATTTCTTCATCTGTTCATCATCTTCAAATACCTGCCAGTGCTTAATATTATCTGGGATTGATGGTCTATAACGTACCTCAATTTCAGACCTTAAGAGAGGGTTCTGAGGAGGACGAAATGCACTAGCAGCCACAGCAAGAGAATCTGCCATTCTATTCTGCTCATGGGGTATGAACTGGATATTGAATGCTGAGAAGAAGTTTTCCACCATGTCCCATACTTCATTTCTATAAGCTCTCAGCCGGGGGTGTTTGGTTTGACACTGATTTCTGACTTGTCTGACCACCAGCTCAGAATCTCCCAGAGCCCTTAAGCATTGTATGCCCATACTCCTGGCTGTCTGCAATCCTAGCAACAATGCTTCATATTCAGCCACGTTATTAGTAGCCTCATATTCCAATTTAAAAGACAGTGGCACCCATTTTCCTGTAGGAGAAATTAATAAAACTCCAGCCCCATGACCTTCTCTTGAATTTGCTCCATCAAAATGTAGAGTCCATATTCCTGCTTCACGGTCTTCTAAAAGCTGCTCAGTCTTGATTTGACAGAAGGAAGGTTCATGAGCGAAATTTTGATCTTCTTCTAACATCAGACATGAGAAATCTCCTTCCTTGCTGTAGACTGGTGAATTCTCTGAGCTGTCAGCCTTAGTCACCATCTTGATGAATCTGGTTTCTCTGTACAACTTCCTCTCCTGACCACCGAAAATTGGAATAGTGGCATATGTTAAGTTCAGTTTAAGTGACCCACCAATCTTTGTTCCCCAGGACCTTGACAACAACATGCCAAAGCGAGCTGGGATGTCAGCCACCACAATGTCCATTACTACACTTTTTGCTGGAATTTGGGCCAGATTGACCACTAAATATTTAATCATCCCCAAGCATTTAACTCTTTTGGAATCAAATGAATAGAGGTCTTTATATGGACGTGTGATTTGTAGTCCTAGTTGTTCCATGACAGACAGAGGCATCAGATTATGGGAAGCTCCAGAATCTAGCATACAATTGTGTAACAGCAGGTCACGAATAACTAGAGACACATAGAAAGGAGGAGTAGAGGGGTCTATCTCCTCGACATGTGGGCCAAAAACTACCACGGGTCTTTCTTCTTGAAGATTAAGACTATCTGGGATTATTGGTGCTTCAGGAGGGAATAATAAAGAAGTAACTTGAGATTGATATGCGGGTTGCTTTAACAGTTCAGTCAGGGGGACTGGGATTTTGACTTTCTCAAGTTCTTTTTGCAAATTGAAAACAGGAGGGGAATTTTCTATTATAGCTTCTTTTGACTCTTTATTTTCAGCTGAAAGTTTAACTTCTTTTGATACAAACTCAACATTAGGAGGAGTGACTACTTTTGAAGAAGAAGGAGCTTGATCATTGGAATGCAAAGAAGCTTTTAGAGGATTCTTACCTTTGTCTGTGACTTTTTGCTTTGTTGACTCCTTTTGAGCAAGTGTCTCCTTATGGGGAGGCTCTTCTTCATGTTCTTGAGTCCGAGTTCTCTTTCTGGAAGATCTGAGATCATATCTCCTATTGAAATGTGCTTGCATGAAATCATTAAAATGTTTGCAATAGTGATCAATTTCTGCATCTTCTGTGTCTCTGAGCTCTTCTTCTTCTTCTTGCAAAGGGAATTCTATTTCATCATTGTTTGAAAAGGCAAGATTTGCATCTTGCAGTTCATAGGCAGCATCTTCGGTGGAGTCATCTACGGGTCCTTCCAAGTATAATGGGTGTGGAACTTGATCTTGTTGCTCCTTTGCTTCCCTTGGCAATATTTGCAGGGGTGGCTTTCTATACTGAGGATTGTAACCCCTGTTTTGAGCGTTCTGGAAGTTCCTGGAGGCTGAATTATTGGTTTCCAATTCAAGCTTGACCATCTTGTTAGAAATATTCTTAATCATTTTGCTCATTTCTTCAATTTTATCTGAATCCTTATCCTAATTAGAAGTAGATACTTCTTCTTTACCCCTTCTTCTAGCATCCTGCTCAGCTTTCCCTCTTAATTTTCCAGTGGAAGCAAAGTTTGCTTCCAACTCAAGAGCATCTGATTGAGCATCATCTAGGGTGGCAGGTTTTCTTTCCCTGGGAGAGAAACCAAAATCTGAGTCAAAGGCTACTATGAAAACAACTTTGGCAGCATTCTGATGAGGCTTCATATCAGCTGGGAGGTTTAGATACAACTTATTAAATCTTTTGATAAATTCTGAAACCCCTTCATTATGTTTCTTCTTGAGTGTATTGAACTCAATAAGACACTGTCCATGATCTTTCTTTTCTCCCCATTTTCTGAGAAATGTACTTTCCATATCATCCCAAGTGGTTATGGAATGGTTTCCCAATGTCTTGAACCATTTTCTGGCTTCACCGTCCAGATATTGCACAAACAGTCTTAAGACCACATCTAGATGTTCAACATTAAAGTTCTCTGCAAAAGAGTAGAAAGTCTCAAGATGTTTTTGAGCATCAACTTCATTTTCTCCAGTGAATCTGGGCAAGATCTTCAAATAGTCCTGTGGCATATCATTCAGCACTTGAGGTAATGCCAGGGGAGCATATTTATTCAACAAAAGGTTGGGACATTAGCCATTGGAGGAGGTGGGGGTTGTGCGGCAATCTGGTGTACAAATGGAGGAAGAGGTGGAGGAGGAAGTGGAGTATGAATAACAACGGGGATATACTGTACAGAAGCCTGAGGCGTAGATGGGAACAATTCACGGTTATCAGCAAAAACTTCGGTGACTTCTTCGACCTCAGGAGTAGGGTGAGGTGGAGCTTTAGTTCTAGCATCTCCCCTGGGTGGGTTATCTGAGTAATATTCAAGATTTTCCTCAGTGGAGTTGGGATTTTCTATTAGAACTTCTTGAGAAGAAGAAGATGGATAGTCTTCTAACAAATATTCAGGGATTTCAGCACTGGCTGATTTCCTTTCTTTCCAACTTCTTCTATGTATAATCTTCTCTGGGTCAGACACTGAGGGTATCTTTGACTGTGATGTATCTGACCTCAGGTGTGGCTTACGAGGAGCCATGACTACCAATAGATTTATCAAATAAACAAAAATGGAGTCGCCAAGGTGAGATATATGCAACTCTTCAACTCTCTGTGCTCACCTGATTAGAGAGTGAATACGATTTGTCGAGGCCCAGGGAAACTGATATTCTTAAATTCGTTCCCCGGCAACGGTGCTAGAAAGATGTTGTCGACAATTATTGTCTCTCCTAGAGACAGTCTAGAGTTGCCATAGACCAGTGCCTAGGACATCTTAGCATAGCAAGGAGCATATAATAAAGCTGGGTGTCAATCCAAAACTCTCCTGCTATCTCTTGTAAAACAAGGAAATTGATTTAAATGGGACCAGGACTTACAGAAACTGCCACAGGGAAAGTAATGTTGCAGAGACAAGATGCAAAACTCCAACACAAAAGCATCAGACAGTTAAGAGACAATTTACTGTAAAGAGGGCTGATTCAAATAATATGCCACAGAAATCAAATATCAGAAGGTGTATGTAGTGAAAGAAATATAATAAGATATTAGTTAACTTTGGTCTGATACCCAGATACACAACAGAACCATGTATGGGCTTATCAATCTAAGAATCCATACATGACAATGGCGTTTTAAAACATAAAACAGAAGTGACTTAATATAAATGGATGATGAACTGTAAACGTGCAAATAGTAGGAGCCATATTTAAAGCGCTTGACTGATCCAAGTATGGGCATCAACTAGGATGAATCCTTACCTAAAATCAGTGAGCCACTCACATTCCAGTACATGATACAAGAAGATGTATGAAATGAAATGTTGTATTAATCACATAAGAGAAGGTTACATACTGTGAAATACCAAAGACCAGAATCCTCATTACAGATAGAACTCCTCCTCACTGAGACCCTACGGGCTCTGAACCTTCATACAGAAGCTTTACAAAATGTATACAAATGTGCCTTTCTTTGAAATTTTCGATGAAGTACGGAAGGATCTTACAATGTCTTTCTTAGAGTTTTATAGAGAAAGAAAAACATAAAGATAAGTGCAGCAGACATAGGTGAAATAATTTGCAAATGGAATGGTGAGAGTGCCCAGCTCTTCTTCATTTGTGGTGTGCAAGGGACATGCAGTACTCTCTTGTTTGCTCTATGGAGTAAATGCTGTAGGTGCAAATTTCTCCAGAGATAAGATATGCTAAATAAAATATGTAACATTCTGTACTTTCCTGAGGGTAAAATATGTTGAAGTAAAACCTGGAGGATATGATTTCTAAGCACTTGTACTTTTTGCCTTCCATCTTTTGAATTCACATCTAAGATCTTAAATGCCAGAGGCTGAATTTCTCGATCATTCCCTGATATTTTGCTGTTGCTCCATTAATATCCCTATCTACAGAATATTTATTTTAAAAGGCTCTGGAGGGTTTGATATATTTCAAACCCAACTGTTTTAAAGAGAGCTGTGTCGTGACGGCTTTCCAGATCTTTCCCCATAACTTTACTTATGAAAAAATTGTACTTCGGAGCAAACTCGGCTTTTATAGGGGTGGCCTTGAGTAATAGCCATTTCTTCGTCACTGCAGACCTGCAAAAACCACAAACATGTTAGGAAAACAAATGCACAGGGGGTAGATGCAACGGGGGTGGTTGTGAAGTGGCATGGCATTGTGAGCTGGCGGAGTCATGCCGGATGTCAACGAAATCACAGTGGAGCAGGGGTAAATAGACGAGACAGAAGTTTTTCCATGTAAAACACTAAAGTACGACATATGGATGAAGTATATAAAAGGTGGAGGGGAAATGAAAAAGACACGTGGGGTGATGACAGGGATGTACGAAAGACCAGGCGGAAAGAGTGACGTGGAGGTGGACTCGGGTGGTGAGCGGGCGTAAACGATTCTGGGCCATGAGATCTTGAAACACAAATCAACGGCCTAAAATGCGTTAGAGACCGGTGAAAGGTGGGCCTCCAGATATTGTACACTGGGTTTAACACATGCGCATCTTCACAGCGTGACGACCGTTGGATGATGCCTTTCAGATCGAACGGCTGACGTAGATTTCGTTGCACGTCTTGAGTCGGACGTTAACACGCGAAATGGGGCGGTATTGGAACAGTGCAGAGGGACACGCGGCGATTAGCGTATGGAATCGCTGGCCGAAGGGGGAATACCGCTTGCCCAGCAAAGGTGGTGCAGAATAAACAGGCTGGTTTTCGAGCAGTGGTTGCGTAGGCGTGGGGACCACCAAAGAAAAGGAGATTCTGGGCCATTGATTTGTGTTTCGATCCAACGGTCCGGAGCGGGCCCGATGGCTTTAAACGATAAGCTCCTTTTGGTCTGGCCAAAGGTCTCAGGATTGGGTCATGTGGAATAGAAAATTAGAGGGGTTAGGGCCAGAAGGGCTAAACCTTGAATACTCTTGGGCGCGACCTTTCAGACCTTCACAACGTCATTTGGAGGCACGAGACGGTGACGATAGGTGGAAAACGAGTTCCTCAGGCCACGGTAGGAAATTTGAAAGGTTTAGAAGGGGATGACGGCCAAACATTCTAATGGGGGCTGACATGGATAACAAGTTGTATTATTAGTAGGCCGCCCACATGCAGTAAAACACCCATAGGATTGCCCATGAGCATTCTGCAGTTTTGGAAGGATGAAATTCCTAAAGAATAGGGATTTCATTCCACATGAATTGTGCAAGCAAGGCAGGCTGAGTAGAGGCTGAAAATTGGCTAAGTGTTGGTCGATTTTGTCTAGATCAGTGTGAGACAGTTGTGAGAGTGTAGTAGACTCTTATGATCAGAAGAGTGCATTGTAATTGTTTCATGATTCCTTGGTGAATATACAATAGAAGATAGAGGGGTTTTGAGTAGTAAACTTTCCCCGGGAAAATATCTGTGTTGTGGTTTTATTTTCTTCTTTCTTTACTTACTGTGATTGGCGATCATGTTTATTTTCCACAGTTAATTAGTAGACAGATTCAGTATCTTGCTTTAGCATATCACATGATCAGATTGAATCCATTGATATACATATTGTTTGTATAATTTCTACATACTATTGATGAAGATGGTGTTACTTTTCTTGTTAATGGGAATATATTTAAATTATATCATAAGCCCCTGATAAAAGAAGAGTTTGTTCAAAATTTGCTTCAACATTTATAGATGGAGTTGGTGAAAAGGGGAAATCATTCTCCTTCCCCACCAAACTCAATTTAATTTTTATTCCAAAAAAATAAAAATAAAGTAGAGTCATGAAAACTAGGGTATCGACATAACTATATAAGAATCCTAATTGAAGACTAGTCTATGGAAATTAGAATTCTTTAATTCTCTTGAAAAGTTTGAATTTTTTTTTGTAGTCTACATTTCCAGCATGTAGAATCTTATTTTTCTATTGAAAACAAGAATAATTAGGAGCAACAACACCATAAGGCTATTATTTCAAAGCTCAACATCATATTTTAGTTTAGAATCAAGGCATGATGTTCTACAACAAAATTCTTATTAGACTGCCAATTTCCATTGTTGGAAATATTTTTAGTAGCCATTTAATTCTTCAAAGGTGATAAATTATTTTTACAATATTACGAAAGACATCGATTATATTTCCAACATTCATCATAATCAAGCAACAAGTTCCAAAAAGTTGGATCCAACAACACAACCAACCACAATAGCAACTCAAATTGAGGATCTATTTCAAAAACAATATTCCTATTCTTAAGTTTTTAGAAAAAATACCCACATAGAAAGATATCTTCACGCCAACTCTTATCACCATCCCAAACAAAAATCTGGCATCATTAAAACCCTAACTACTAGAGCTATTAGAATATCAGATTCGAATCACCTAAATCAGGAAATAAACCATCTTATCCAAATCTTTGAATAAAATGGATACCATAGAAGCACCATTAACAAAACTATCCAGCAGACTTTAAACAAAAAAATCATAAGAAAACCCATAAACAGTCCAAAATTCTCCCTTCCTTACATAAAAGGTACCAGAAACAAGATAACAAAATTTTTAAATAATCACACCATCAATGTGGCTTTCACCCCCCCTAATTCCATTCAAAAAATAACTAATTCAGTTAAAGTTAATATAAACCCTAATTCGCAAAAATGAGTATATACAATTCCTTGTTTATGTGGTAAAGAATACATAGGGGAGACATGTAGATCCCTCAACATAAGGCTAAAAGAACACATTGTTGACATTTCAAGAAATAGAGCCACAAAATATGGCTTAGCTGAGGATGCCTACTCATCCTTATACTACATTTGCATGGAAGAAGCTAAGTTTATTAAAAGAGAAGACCACTATTTAAAAAGAAAAATTAAAGAAGCAATTGAAATTGAAAAAAGGAACAACAACATGAATCGTGATGATGGTTTAAAACTAAGTAATACTTGGAAACCATTAATTAAGTCAGATCATTAACTAATTTATTAAAATAAATTTAGGATTAATTTAATAATTAATTAATTAATTTATTAAAATAAATTTAAAAATTACAACTTAATCTAATTATAGTATTTAAATAATTATAATTATAATTATTTAATTAAATTATTAAAATAATTTATGAAAATAAGTTATAAATAAAATTTATTAAATATATTATTAAAAATAAAATTTCAAATTAATAAGGAAAAATTAATTATATAATTAAATCACACCTTTAACTAATTATATAATTCATTAAAATAAAGTTAGGATTAATTTAATAATTAATTAGATTAAAATAACTTATTATAATAAAATTTAATTTAAATAACAAAAACTCAAAATGGTCATATCAAAATTTAATAGTTAATTAGATTAAAATAACTTATTATAATAAAATTTAATTTAAACAACAAAAAGTCAAAATGGTCATATCAAAATTTAATATTAAAGATTAATAATTAATTAATTAATTTATTAAAATAATTTATAAAATTAAAATAATTTATAGTTCAAATAAATTTAGGTTTAATTTGATAATTAATTAATAATTCAATTCATTAAAACAAAATTTTAAACTTAATTTAAAAAACTGAGAATTTTTTTTTTCTTCTTCTAGCTGATCCAATATACCAAACATTCTCCTTTACCCTATCATATATTTATATACTATGATCTTAGCTCTTTGAAACACACCAATTTTCTCAAGAAAGATGGTGTTCCCTTGAAGATGGACTCATTTCAGTAGTCCGAAATGTCGAGTTATATAAAGAACTCCTCAACAGGTTATTCCACTCTACTACAATATTCATATTTGTCAAAGGTTATAAAAAAATATCATTTTACTTGTTTTTATTGAAGGAACTATAAGACATAGGATAAATGGACTTTTCTCAGTAACCTAAGTTCAAAGTGTCATAATTCAAAAATCCTTCTTCATAAATAAATGATAGCATAACCACTTGATTTACCATATCCATCATATCTAATTACCACCTACCACGTCATAAATCACAATCCTAAATACCATTATGAAACAAGCTTGAAATCTCCCTATTAGTATCATTAATGTTTAAATCTCGATGGTTGTAAAGGTTGGATGTTTTTTCCATCATTATTTCCACCTCAAATAGTTCTCAATCATCACTCTGCCACCTTCTCCATTTCATACACCTCGTCTAACACTATTTTTGCATCATTGTTCCCTTCTATTACATCATCACCCTAAAAAAAACTATGACTAAAAAGGATATTCTGAGGCTCATATTTCTTGAGCATGAAGAATGGGTATAGTCGTACGATTTGAACTAGTTGGAAAGGAATTCTTAGAGGCATATCGCAGGTGTAAGAAGCGATTACAAAAATTTGGATGGCTCAAATTCTTTGATAAATTTCAACGAAACGATGTTGAAGTGACTTAAGAATTTGTCAAGGATTTTGATGAAGTAGAGGTCGACATTGGTGATATTAGGTTGAAAATGATAGTATTTCCTTGTAGAAGCAACTGAAATTCCTAGGATGGATGAAGATTCATTTAAAGGTCAGAGATTCAAAGATGATTCATGGAAGAAACTTATAATCAATAATAAGATGGTGACAAATTGGACTAAGGGAATTCATGTATCAACGTTCAAGAAGAAATGGGGAGACCTTCTCTTTATCATTTAGAAGTTCATTACTTGAGAAGGGAGGTATGGAATGGTTTTATTTTACCATATTCGCCTTCCGATGCATTTTTAAAAAGGTCAAGAAATCAATTTATCTTACTATATTATTTGAAATCTTAAGAAAATGGAATATAATATCCATAGGAACTTAAGAAAAATTGACAAGAGTTTATATCATTTCAGCCTTATGAAAATCTTAGTAGAAGAAGAATTTCATAAAAAATGAGACAAGTGGGAGGATTTCCTCCTCAGTAATCACTTCAAGGATGTGTTTGAAGAAAAAAATGTCGAAGGCTCCAAGAGGAAATAAAAAAATGCTATGGTTTTGAATGTGGAAACACCAAACCCTAAGCTCGTGGAAACACCAAACCATAAGCCCATGGAAATTCTTGAAGCTGTAGAAACTGAGCCTATGGAGCCTGTGGAAATTTCAATTCCTAAGCATACGGACATTCTTGAGCCTGTGGAAATTTCAATTCCTAAGCCTCTGGACATTCTTGAGCCTGTGGAAATTTAAAACCCAGAAGTTGTAGATATTTCAAACTCTGAGTCAGTTGATAAGAATATTTCAGGTTCGTATTGGAAAAATGTTGGAACCAAACTTCAAAAAGGGAAATAAGTGAAGTTAGTAAAAACAAGGGTAAAAAAATCACCAACAAAGAAGAATAATAAAACCATTGGGGCGTAGAAAAAATAATATATAGTTGCAAAGAAAACCTCAGAAAAGAAGGGCATGCAAAGAAAGGGTTGTGAGAAATAAATGCTAGGGTTTTGAATGTGGAAACACCAAACCCTAAGATATTGCAAATTCCTAAGGTTGTGGAAACACCAAACCCTAAGCCTATGGAAGTTCTTGAAGCTGTAGAAACTGAGCCTATGGAGCATGTGGAAATTTCAATTCTTAAGCCTATGGACATTCCTGAGCTTGTGAAAATTTAAAACCCTAAAGTTGTAGATATTTCAAACACAGAGTCAGTTGATAAGAAGATTTCAGGTTCGTATTGGAAAATTATTCGAAACAAAATTCAAAAAGGGAAATCAGTGAAGCCAGTAAAAACAAGGGTAAAGAAATCACCAACAAAGAGGAATAATAAAACCAATGTGGCATAGAAAAAATAATATATAGTTGCAAAGAAAGCCTCAGAAAATAAGGGCACGAAGAGAAAGGGTTGTGAGAAAAAAATTAGTCCATAATTCAAAGGGAAGGATCATAGAACTACTCCTAGCATGATGAAAGAAAAAAAACAAGTGATAAACAACTAGTAATTGACAATGAAGAAGAATTTGGTTCTCCTATTATAATAAAATTCATTAAAGTGGTATCAATTATTTCCACTCCTTTATCATTGACACTATTACCAAAATAGAGGAAAGAAAGTCCAGAAATTGAGAAATTTCAATAAGAAGTTTATGATTATATCGATTCCTTGGAGAAAGAGGCACATCAAGAAAATGTACATTTTTTTTACTTATTCCCTTGATTACAATTTACCTACATCTCCTGTTCATGGTCCAATATCATCTCCCATATGTAATCCACCATTTGATGTCTTTGAGGAAAAATATACATTACAAGCATTGAAACAAGAGATCATAGACCTAGAAGTCCTGAAAAGACACATCATGAATGGGAATGAGGTTATCAAAGTGCAGAATCAAAAGATGCTGAAAATAATGTATTATTGGTATAACAATAATTCAAAAATTAAGAAATCCAACGTGAAACTACATTTTAAGATCAAGGATTTTAAGGCAAAAATCCTCATGAAGAATCCAAGGTGGTCGATTTATATGAAGAAGAGGATAACTCAAAATAACTTGGATATCCTTATCCAGGCCTCTGAGACAATGCTATCACAAGGAGAAGTACAAATTTTGTAATTTTGTTAGTGCATGAGGACATGCAATATCTTCAATGTGGGGGAACGATGGGGTCAAAGGATTGGCTCTTTTGTCAATTTGCTGACCTAATTTTTACCATTTTATATTTAATAAGCCATTGTAACAATCATTTTCATGCTCTAATGATATCATCTATACATACAAATTTTACCTGAGCTACATAGGTTACAATCAAGTATTTTTAAAGGAAATATGTGCATTTTCTATTGCTTTGTATGTTTTCTTCATAAAATCAAGTTAAAATGTAATAGTTGTAGAAAGTGACAGATTCTGTAGCTTCTCCCCATTTATGTAGAAAAATCGTAGGTTGGCATACTCCGAGAACCAATTCAGTGAAACCAAAGGTCCATGGAATTTTTTTGGGAATATTACTCACCTATTAGCATCCATAAGGCATTCATGTTGCCACCACAACCCTATCAACACCCGATTCAACAAAGCAAAGTAATGACATATCATGTAATAGGTTTGCGTGGTAGAGCATCGTGGTAGCGTGAAAAAATATTGAGGGTAGAGTCTTATGGAAAAGATATAAGGATTATTGTCGATATTTCGGTCTCCAATATCCACGAAATATGAACATCATTATCCTATTTTTACTTGTAACAATAAAATTCCAAGTCATCATTATCTTCTTCCAAATTATATAAATAAAATTTTGAGTCATCATTATATTCTTCTGAATTACAGCAATATGATTATGAGTTTGTTGTTTGAAAAACTCTATAAGTGTTATAGTTCCTCTAAGCAAGAAAAACAAGTTAAGTTTTATTTGCATGAATTGTTGCCATTAATATAGTCTTGTTTTAACTCTCATTTATGCGTATGAATTCTTTGTGTGTAAATATGTGTGTGATTTAAGTTAATAGTTAGGTTTTGAAGTTTCTCTAGCACAAGTGATCCAACCAGGAGGGCCCCCATGTAACAGGAAACATACTACATCTTACTTGAATGAGTTTATTTATTTTTAATAGTATATTTTTTCTATTTCATTGTCATTTTTTTCTTTCAATAAAAAGAGGGTTTTTAAATTATCAACATAGTAAACCAAAGTACAAAAATTGACTTCACAACTCTGTTGCCTTTAAGTAAACCAAAGATGAAAGCGAGGGGAGCCGAAGAATACAAAAGATATAACCATACAACCATTATTGTCGATAGGATAACCAAGCTTACATAGCAAAAAAGCGGCAAAAAAAGTAGAGAACCTAAGAACATCATGTTACAGAAGATGGTGAGGAGGAATCCCAGGAGGAATGGCTGGAAAGCCATATTGCTCATGCATATGAAAGTCAATGTGCTCTACTCGAGCCTCCAAGTCATGTAGACAGTCTTTGAGGTGTCATTGGTTCCATCGAATGCTCTCGCAATGTTCCAGAGTCCCATTGAGGTTGAATTGAATGTCATTCATGTATGCCACCAATTCATTCCTATCTTCATAATGATGCTTTCTTATAATGTCCAGGTTGGCCTAGACTCCTCTTAGTTATTCAAAAATCATTTCCAATATGGCTGGTGCCTCCACTATTTCTAGAGAACAACCACGAGCATGGGCGAACTCACCCACCCATTCCCCACTAAACGAATCCTCTGAAGCCGAGCTTGGGTCATTTGCTGGGAACCCGATAGGGTCGTGCTTCCCACCTCCACGACTGTGACGACTACACTAACAAGATATGGTTTTCAACACCCAAGAACTATCTATCTAAATTTCAAAAGAAAACCCAGCCAACCAGGAGTAAGTGACCACCAAAAATCACCCGAACAAACTCGAACTCAACCACAACCACCACATGGTGCCTTCACACAATCCTATCCAAGCCGAACATTCCGCCGAGTCTTACTTACTAGAACCCTTTCAAAAACCTAGGATGACTTAACCCAACTAGAAATTCACAACTAGAACATGGGAGGGCCGATAAAAATTCTCAGACAAAAATCCCGCAACAACAAACCCAACACCACAATAGACATAAACAAGTAAAGTCTAACCAGAGTCGTGAAAGGAAACCGATAGCCGGTTCCTCCACCAACATGGTGAATTTTCCTTGTGATACACAACAGAAATGAGAAAAACCACACACCCTATCTACCCTCACAAAAATTCGATTCAGAATAATACACCATGCGAGAACTTGCCCACATACTAGACCAATCACTCAAAAGAATGAGTGACAACGTTACAATATTAGTCACCTCCGTAAACAATTATTTAGAAAAATACCAGAACTAAGAACACCAAATTACTTGGAGACCGCCGAGTACCCACCTTCCTGAAGCAACCCACCACCATCGACACCCGGGGTTCCACCACACACAACCAAACTTACAACACCAGAGGGAGGAGCTATTGCCAAACATGCCAGGATCCCAAATAAAAGAAAAAAGCTCACCTGAGAAGCCACAATAGCAATATACATACCCTTTGCAAAAATTGAGTTATCCCATGGCTCTAGAAAGCTCGCTCAACCACCTACACTCAAGTTCGCCACCATGCACTCCAAGTTCATCGCCCCAAGATTCGACAATTATTGCGCTAAGTATTATTCACTCTGTAACAAACATAGGCGGGTTTGGATTGTTTGGATCAACGTCATCTCGTCACATCAACCTGTACACCATCATAATATTACCTAACATATACCTCGTGGGGTGGACCCTGAGGTTATTTTTCCAACTGTTTGGTCACCCCCCATCAGGGGAGGATTTTTCTTCCTATATTAATTTGGAGAGGGCATCCTTTTCACCTAGATCTAGGTAAAATATTTAGATTTTTTTTTTTGTAATCTTGTTGGGACTACATCTTCATCATGTCCAATATATCACCCTGATCAGGGTGGGGAAATGAACCAATGACTTCACATCAAGGAGTTTCTTAAAAGAGAAACCAATCACTGTATATCCAAGACCCCATGGACCATTTAATTTTCATTTTAGTATACAATTATATACTCTATTTTATTAATTCTTGCTCATAATATGAAAGCTTTAATGGTAGTTTTAGAAGAGCTTATAATCATAGATTATTTTTTATATAAAGTGACCATTTAGTTTTAGAGATTTAGATTAGTTATTTTCAAATTAATGCAATTAATTTTTCACATGTGTGTCAATATAATGAAAGCTAATCACATTGATCCTCCGAGTGAATAGGAATTATTCCTTGAAGTCACAAAAAACTATAGTTCAAATTCTTAAATAAGTTTATTTTCAAATTATCAAATTATTTTCATGGTTATGAAGATGTATAAGTGTTTTACAACCATTCTTATATTGAGTTAACTTGTTGTCAATTGTTTTTAGGAGACTAACATCTATTTTCAATATCGATTTTTATTAGATCAAACTAGAAGCCAAATCCTAGCATTTATTTTACATTACACTTCACAATATTACAAACCTAGATTAATAATTTAATTTTATGAAATTCTAGTACAATTGAATTAACCAACATCGTTAATAAATTGCTAATGGGAGATGGGAATTTCATCACCATAGAGTATTAATCCTTTTATCTTTCCTTGTGCTAGTGCTACTTTTATGGTGCATCCCAAATCTTCTGCAACAAGGCTAAATAAGAATGGTGAGAGAAGGTCACGTTACTGAATTTCACACAAAGACTTAAATGTTGAGGAAGGAGATCCATTAAGCATCACCAAAAATAAAGGGGTTGCAACCAGAACTCTTATCCAGTTATTACAAATACTTGAAAATCCAAAGTATGATATAAGAACACTGAAAAGATAAGCCCAAATTAATTTGTCAGAATCCTTAAATAGATCAATATTATGTAGCATTCTTGCCTTTTTAGATTTTTTCAATAAATGGAGGACCTCATAGGATACTTCTATTTCATCCAAGATTTGTGTGCCCTCCACAAAACTGATATACTCCATTGAAATTGGATTTTGTAGGAGCGACTTTATATGATGACATAGTGTACTAACATCCGAAAACCTTTTGTCGGTTATTAGATGAACTTGTATGATCACTCCAACCATCCTCCTCAGTCTTGTCGGTGAAACTTAGTCAAAAAATATAATAGAAAATGCTCGTCAGATATCCAACAAATATTCCTCATTGGATAATCGATGGAAAGGGGGCGAACCAACTTTTGGATCTTCGACGAACGGTTCATTTGTTGTACAAGTAATTTGACAGAATATTGTAAAAAATACGACAAGACCCTGCAATGTAACACAACAGAGTGACGTCAAATAATTGACGTGCTTCCTGACAATACCGCATCGAAGATTTATCAGATAATTACAACTTGTAGAAAATCCTAAAAATTGTAGATTTTTTTTGAGAAAATGGGCATAGAAGCCCTTATGAGGTTCTTGACCCTTCCAAGTATTCCACTCTCTTTAGAGGGTATGTCTGTAGCTGTCCACATGGTTGCAGTTTGCAAGGCATTCACACAACGACACTTAGCGTCCATTGCATGGGTATTTTGTGCTTATGTGAGAGAGCATCTCAAGAGTACATTAAATGTGTTGGATCCTGTTGTGGGGACTAATTTATTAGTTGCAGAAAATGGGTTGAACTGGAAATTATTTTGGTGGTTGTTTGTGGTAAATTGTTTTGTCTTTATAGCTAATGCCACTAGAGAGAATATATGGTAGGTAGCATTAATGGTAGAGTTTGGAAATGATAGCAAGGGTGTGCTTCTTGACATTGGAATGATACATTGAGATATTCTATGGCAAGTTTCACATATTGAAGATTCAAAGGAAATGATAAAGGAAGAAGATGTTTCTAATAGTGTAATAATTGATTTGGATGTGCATGCAAGTAACATTGATGATCAATTTCCAAATTCTATTGGGCATTATGTGGATCTTGATAGTTATCTATTTGGAATGATGAACCTAAATTTTTTGTTCTGATATATTTATTCCATGATATTGGTTACCATGCATGAATTCAAAGAAGGTTAAACATTGATTCCTTTACTCGAGGAAAAAAATACTATGCTCATCAAGCAGAGTCTTCTCATTTTGATGAAGGATCTTCCACAACCAAAATGGAAGGAAATAAGAAAAAGTCACTCCATTTTTTTTCTATGAGATATTAAGGTCATTGTCATTTCATATAAGCCATTTGTTTTCAGAACTATGCCTTATATGCGATACACAAAGAAACATGTTTCCTGTAGATTCAAAATTCAAAATCATCCAAAATGTAAAATTTTATGCATGAGATTTTATAATATCATACATACAAATACTCATATGAAATTTCCTATAGAAGAAGTAGCAAAATAAATCAATGAATCCATAACCAAAACTTATGTTATCCTAGTTTATTAGAATAATGACTTGTAAGAAGTGGATAATAAAGAAAGACACTTGTCTAGGAAATGCCAAATTTGAAATTATCCAAAAAAAACGGGATTGTGAGTGGGCTATTATCCTATCAAACTAACAAAAAAATCAAATCAAAAATTCTGAAGGAGATAAATTGAAATCCATTTCACAATAGAGAAAATCCCTCTCAACAAAATCAAAATTGAAAGGAAAACAAAAACCACTACAACCTCATAGAAAGTAGAGAATGTCTATGATAATGGAGCAAATAATATTCCGCTAAAGGTTGACACAAGACATTGAAAATAATAACATCTTATGAATAAAGAGTATGAATGTATTTCGAAATCAATGCAAACACTTATATATGAATTTTGGAAAACAAAAATACAAATGTCTTAACAATGGCTTGCATAGTTAGTGAAAGTAGGTAGAAATTATAGCCCCCACCAATGTTCATGCTTCCAAATGAAATGATAGTACTTGTCCTTGCACTTGTGGAAGTCCAACAACAAATGCAACAAACAATGGGGCTAGGTGCTAGTCTTGGGTGAGTTTAGTGGAATAGAAAACCCCCACCTCTAGTTGCATGGCCAAAGGGAATGTAATATTCCCAAATGGGAAAAGCAGTCATATAGTGAAAAATGCTAGAACAATAGTGTAAATCATCATTTAAAAGCAAGAGGCCAATATGGAGACCTTTCATATGTTATAACAACAGCAAAATATGCATAAATAATGGGCCATAAGATACACAACAACAAATTACAAGCCTCCAATGGACAAAATCCCTCCAAAATGAGGTGTTGCTACTATATATAAAGCTGGAAGAACCTTACAGTGCTGTTTTAAAAGCTCTGATACAAAAAATTATTATGCATTAGATCTAGGGCTGATATGTGTCTCAAAATATAGATCCAGTACAGATCTGAGCATTATACAACCTCCTTTGAAGAATCCCTTAAGGGTTTTCAACAAAACACCATGTACAAAATGTAGATCTAGGACCTAAGGTTGCAGATCCACTGCAAAATATAGATCTGGAAAGTGTGGCTGATCTGATATGATCAATAAAATATCCTCCTCTAATATATCCTCTAAGTGAAAGGCAGATCCCTTTCACTAGAAAATCATCTCTCCAAATGGTGTGCCAAACCACCCTGCAACTCATCCTATAGAAATAATTCAGATCTGGAAGTAAACTGCACTATAGGGCTGAATAAAAGGTTGTCCTGATGCCAAGATCTGAAAATATGCTCAAGGGCCTTCCTTACTGTCCTCCCAATGGAAAGGAAGCCTCCACTGAAAATAAGCAATGAAATGACCCAGATCTAGAGATCTAGTCTCCACTTGCTGCAACCTGCAAAACAACCAAACCCTCAACAGGATCTGTGCTGTAAATGAAAGATGAAGCTTGGCCTTAAGCCTGATAGTGGACAATGTAGTACAAGACTCCTCCAAGAGCTTCTCAATGGAAGAGGTGGGATTCCTGATCAGAAACACCCTGTGCTAAACAACACTCTATCTCAGCTAAACAACAAGAGAAAGATATATGTCTAAATAGACCATATATTCAAAAATATCAAATACTCAAACATATGAATATGGCTGCCATCCTCTTCCTTAAATAAGATATGAGCTTGAAAACCATAAGCCCCATCCAACAATAGCACTACTTCCACACAAAGTATCTCCATCTAAAATTGCGTTGTCTTTCATTGATGACCACTCCTCCATGAAAACGCTGTTGATTTGGTCAAGGTTGACCCAGTGAAGGTGATCCAGCCCTTTTTCACACTAAAGGGTGCTCAATTAAGTTGCCAATATCTATCACTTTCACATTGGCATTGATTTATTTCATTATTAGGAGAATTTTGGACCTCCATTGTCCTCTTACTCATAAAAAAAATCAGCAAAACAAAATTTAATATTCCAACTAGCTCATGGCTAATTGGGAATATTACAGTCCTCCCTTCCCAAATATTGCTTGTCCTCAAGCAGCTGACAAGGTGAGTGCTGCAACTCTTCTCCTCCTCCATTGGTGACACCAACATGTTATAAGCTTCCCTCATAAGCTAAGTGTTCACCAATCCATCCCTCCATGAATTGCTCCTCCAAAGTTCTCATGAGATGCAAATAATCCATCCCATAAGGAGACAATAGTTCAAATGAAACAAACATGGTTTGCCCAATGTTCTCCCTGAAACATGTAGCATAACGAACATGGAGAATCTCTCTCCCATAGGGCACATACATTCCTCCCATCCTCACTCCATACATTCCCATAAAAAGTATAAGTACATCATCAATGTATGGGATCAAAATAAAGTACATACACACATAAATTTGTGCAAATTGAGGTGGGTCATATTCCCACATGTGGAACCAGTGCAGTAAATCTCCTGACTACATCAGATATTGATATGCTAAGTGGTTTCCCCACCACTTACTTGCTATCCAAGTCATCTCACCATGGCTGAAAGTGTGAGATATGTTTGGTTCTTTTGGAATGCACCCACAATGATACAAAATCTCCCTTTGATCTCCAAGAGAGTGGCCATGTTTAGAAATTTTTGTGGCCCAAATTTGGCCTGAAGTTTATATGGAATAATGCTCCTCCTTGGAGCTATGGCCTGCATATACATGGTAAAAGAATGCATATTTTCATCAAATAAAACATTAGGTACACAAGCATATTATTTACCAAAATTTCTCCACATACAAATGGAGTGGTGTATAGATGTATCCCCTCTCATTCCAAAATAGGAAAGAGGTGGCTGAAATAACTCCTTCATAGAGTCATGTCTCTCCTCCAACTCCACATGGTTAATGCATATTTGAAAATGATGATATAGTTCCTCTTCAAAGCCCTTCCAAGTGTAGCTTTCCATGATAGTGTTGTAGGCCTTCATGGAATAAGTATGGCTGAAAAATAACTCTTCATAAGCTCTTTGTAGCAACTTATCCTTGAGATTGGAGGCTCTAGATAAGAAGATCCTACCATGATAGTAGACGACTCCTCGGACTGAATAGCCCTCTTCATGTAGCTGGTCATCAAATATCATGCATGTGAAAATATCCTTGGAATAGTTCACCAACATTTGGGATTTCCAATATGGATCAATATTCCATAGTGACAGCGCTGATGATCTATCACAAAGAATATATGTCATATGACTGATCTCCTTCTTGACATATCCCATGCCAAAGGTATATGTTGGAAGGTCATTCCTTTTATGCTTCTCCTCCCACAACACAAAATCTAAAATGAGAGTGGGTAATGATGTTGTTGGGATAATGTCTCCCTCCTCCTTGAGTCTACCCAAGACTCCCAGCACTGTATCATGGTCTTCTAATGCCCCCATCCCTCCTGGATCTATGATTGGAGCATCATGATGTGAGAAATCTCTCACAAAATCTGGATCAGGTGGTATCCCAGGTGGTTTACCACAAGATAGTGATGTCTCATGGACCATTCTCATATGCATAATAGATGGGATAATCTTATCCTTGCTTCCACTGCACAAATTCAACTCTGTTTCTTGTGTGGAAGTTTTGTGATAGTCGGGTATCACTCTTAATGATGCAAGAGTAACTCTTATTGGAGAAATTTCTCCATCCTCACCTCCAGGTGGTGGTGGATCATCTCCTTCTATCCCAATGCTGTGACCCCTTCCTTGTTCATATTCTTCTTCCTCCTCATCATCTGAGAAGACCTCTATGTAGTGTGCCTTTCCTGTTGCACATCTATGTCTGGGTGCCCAAGATTCTTGGCATGTGAAGCAAAGCTTCCTCCTCCTCAAATCTCTTCGGACATCATCATCAAGAGGTTTTTTATTTTGGCTCTCCTTTGAAAGAGGAGCCTTCTCTTCTTTTCCCTTTGATGGAAATGAGGGCTTATGTTGAAATGTTTCCTTTGCTTTTGGCAAGGCATCTTGAAGATCTCTAGCCCTTTCAATGGCATCTTGTAGGGTAGTGGGCTTGGTAGACTTAACCAACCCATGAATAGGTTCATCTAACCCATCAATGAACATATACACCCTTCTTGCTGCAGATAAATAAGGAACCATAACAGAAAGTCCTAAAAATTTAGAAATATAAGTTTCTGGATTACTTGATTGTTTTAACTTTGCAAGCCCCATGAATGGTGCTTCAGGATCTCTTCTATCAAACCTATCCACCAGACTCCTAGTGAACTCTAAATATGCAGTAACATTGGCATGACCCAATGTAGACAAGCCATGGAACCACCAATCATGTGATTCACCCTCAAGGTGCAGTGCTGCAATATTAATGGCCTCTATTTTTGGAATCTTGTTCAACTGGAAATAGATGTCAAGTTTCTCTACCCATGATTTGGAAGTGCACTTGGATGACCCATCAAATTTGGGTAAAAATAATCTTCCCATAGTGCGGTGTAGATCATGATTCTAAATGAATCCACCACTTCTATTATGATGTCTTGGTCGTCCTTGATTTGAAAAAATTCTTGAAAACTCAAGTTGTCCTTGAATCTCTGATTTTGAGACTCATACTCCATAAAATAGTCTTCAAGGGATTCTTCCTCTTGAAACCCTTCATTTCCCACAACCAAGAATGTAGGCATTGTAGAGCGTTTAGAGACTTGTGGTTGTTGCACTGGTTGATCATTCCAGTGATGAGATATGCCAGAGCCTTCACCATGATGAAATCCTTTAGGGATTCCTTGTATCTATCCATCCTCATTTCTTTGATCTCTCTAGCAATGTATTTCATGGCTCTAAGAAGGATCTTAGGAACTCATTCTCTTCATCTTCACCTCCAGATAAAGGGGATTTACCCTCGTCTTCTTTGTCATTTGTATTATCAAACTTCCGGTGTATTCTTATTTGATACCTCTTCTCTCTATCAGTAAGAGGCTCTCCTTCTTCAGATGACATATTGGCTTTTCAAGATGCACAGGTTGTGCCAAGATTATGCTCTGATACCACTGTAATATTCCCAAATGGAAAAAGTAGGAATATAGTGAAAAATGCTGGAACAATAGTGTAAATCATCATTTAAAAGGAAGAGGCCAACATGGAGACATTTCATATGTTATAACAACAGCAAAATATGCATAAATAATGGGCCATTAGATACACAAAAAGAAAGTACAAGCCTCCAATGGACAAAATCCCTCCAAAATGAGGTGCTGCTACTATATATAAAGCTGGAAGAACCTTACAGCGCTATTTTAAAAGCTCTTCTATAGAAAATGATTATGCATTAGATCAAGGGCTAATGTGTGCCTCAAAAGATAGATCCAATACAGATCTGATGTAATGTTCCCAATTAGCCTCAAGCTAATTGGAATATTAAATTTTGCTTTAGTTTTCTGGTCATGAATAAATGTATAAAGGAGGAACATAAAAACTCCTAAAATCAATGAATAAATCAATGCCCCATGTGAACAAGGCTAAATATGGGCTACCTTAATAAAACACCCTTATGTGTGAAATAGATTGAGACATTTGACTGGGTCAACAGGACCAAATCAACTGCGCTGTCTAGAGGGGATGAACCTCATTGATGCGCAACGCAGTCCTAGTTGTAGGTGGCACATGTGAAAGAAGCTAAATCATTGAGATGGTTTAGGGTTTGGAAATATCTCTATCTTATAAAAGGAAGAGGAGGGAAACATGAGAAGGGTTGTTGATGAACATATTATTTCTAAAGAATTTGTTTTTTTAGAAATTTCTCATTCTATTGGCTGTTTAGCAGAGAATAGTGTTGTTTAGCACAAGGATCTCCTGTTTAGGAATCCTTCTATTTCCTTGAGAGGCCTCTTGGAAGAGTCTTGCATTGCTTGTCCACTATTAGGCTTAAGGCCAAGCTTCTTCTTTCAACTACAATGTAGATCCTGTTGAGGGTTTGGTTGTCTTTGTAAGCTGCAACAAGTGGAGGCTAGATCTACTCAGATCTAGGTCATTCTAGTGCCTCTTTTCAGTGGGAGAGTCTTGTATCCCCCTGGAAAGAGAGTATTGGATCATTGGAGCTTCAGATCCACATCTTGACCTGAGGCCATCATTTTTATAAAGCCTACAATGCAGTTTATCTTCTAGTACTGCGTTATTTGCAAGTGAGAAGTTGCGGGGTGTTTTGGCAGAATTTTGGGGAAGAGATCCCTAGTGTTGGGAATCTGCCCTTCACTGTGGTGATCTGTGGATTTCAGATCTAATCCATGTCATATTCAGATATGATCTGAATATCGTTGTATTTATTTCAGAATTTCTGAATCATTCTGCAGATCTTCTGCATTAGATCTCAGATCTACTCCATGTACTTCACTTTTTGTTGAAAACCCTAAGGGGAATTTGTAGAGGAGCCTTTCTAATGTACAGATTTGATATAGATCTAAATTTTTGTACACATATCTACTCTAGATATGAAGTGTAATCTACTACATTTTAGCTAATAAAAATAACGGTGTCAAGCTTTTTCAGTCACATTCTATGGTTGCAACACCTCAATCTTGAGGATTTCTTCATGTAATGTCTTCTATTTTATGTTCTATAACTCATGGGCTTCAATATAACTCTGAATTGTTGATGTAAATGTCGTTATCAAGCCTCCCTATTGGCCTCCTACTGCTGTTCAGTTAAACTGCGTTATTTTACTGCAGTATTGTTTGCATATTGCTGCAGTCCCATTCTTGGGTATTTTCCAGCTATACTAGGTGTGGCAGACTTGTTTACCTCACCTAGAATGATTTGTTTTTGATCTCCTCTTGGATTTAGATGCCATATTGTCAGATATAAGGGATCTAAGGGTTGATTTTGATTTCTGTAGCATACATTTATGAAAATGCATTTTTCATGCATTCATTGCTGAGTAGTCCCATTTTGGGATATTACAGTGGTATCAGAGCATAATCTTGGCACAACCTGTGCTTTGCATTCTAAGAAGCCAATATGTCTTTTCATGAAAATAAAAGACTGAAGAAGAATATTTATTACACCAAAGACAAAGAAGAAAAGGGTTAAACCCTTTTATCTGGAAGAATGAAAGGGAAAGAGTTCTCAAAAACTTTTTTCCAAACTATGCATGAGCTTAAGAATGAAATCCGAGGAATGAGGAGGAAAATACATGCAGATCCCTTGAAGATATTTTCACATGAATGGAGCCCCAGTTATTCATAATTGGTGTGTGAGCATTCAACCACACAATTTGATCTGCAACGTTGTAGCATGCCTACATTCCTAGCAAGAGAAGAAGCAGAAGGAGAGACACCAAAAGCGGAGACTGTTGGTGACTATCTCCAAGAATATGAATCTCAGTATAAAAGATTCAAAGAGCATCTAAGCTTCCTAGAGTTTTTTCATCTCAAAGAAGAAATAAGATCCAACATATACAAGAGAAGAAGAGGGTGCATGAAGCCCACTTTGGGTAGGACCTTCCTACCTACATTTGATGGATCAATCGAGAGCTTAGCCAAGTCTTGGGTAAAGAAGCTTGACACATATTTCCAGCTGCATCAATTTTCAGAAGAAGAAGCCATAAAAGTAGCAGTGCTGGACCTCCAAGGTAAGGCTTATGCCTGATGGTTATCTGAATCTTCCTCATTGAAAAATGTAAACATCTCTACTTATGAAAAGTTCACTAGGAGGTTAGTGAAAATATTTGATTCTATGCCATCTGAAATTTCTTTGGGTAGGAAAAATAAGCCCAAGAATTCAGAACCTTTGCATGAGATGGAAGGATCCATGAAGATAACTCCATTCCAAGACATTTTTGAAGGGGTTAAAGATTTGCTATATGACTTGCCAAGGGCAAAGGCCCCACTTCAGCAAGAACATTCTTTTCAAGAAGAAGACATGAGTGTTCCTTTTACAAGAAGAGATCAACAGAAAGGATCTCTTATTGATGAGGCATGCTCCATTGATGAGGAGAAGAAAGAAGAAGAGCTGAAAGGTTCCTCCAGTGCTGTGACAGCAGGAGGAGATCTATTTTTATTGGGAGATTTAGATGAAGCCATTTCTTCCACCAAGAGGGCTCTTGTACCTTTGCAAGAAGGCCCCAAGGATCTTATACATGAAGAAGATGAGTGGCATGTGTCTATGATGCTAGACAACAAGACAAAACCAGGGAAGGAATGTGTTCCAACATTGCATTCAGTTTTGGGAACACACACTATGACATATTATTCCGTTGTGATAAAGACTCTTGACACCAAGGAGATGATGGGTGTTCATGAGTTAACTACATCTAAAGGGAGCTCCTTAGACTGTGAGATCTTACAGAAGGTGGGTGAAGGAGAGAAGATGAAGGATCACAACACTGATATGATGGGAGGTGATCCTCCATTGCATGGAAAAGAAGATGGGGAAATTGCTCCAATCAGAAGCACTCTTACATCTATAAGAGTAATGCTCCATTATCATGAGACTTCCACACAAAAATCAGAGATGAACTTGCGCAGTGGAAGTAGTCTTAATATGTTCCCATATTTTATTCATATGGGAATGATCCATGAGACATCATTATCTTGTGGTATACCACCGGGAAGACCACCTGATTCAGATTTGGTGAAAGATGTTTCATGCATTGATGCTCTTTCCATAGATCTAAGGAGGAAGGGAGCACTAGAAGAACATACTATAGCGCTGATATTATGGGGAAGGTACAAGGAGAGGGAAAGTATTTTCCCCTTAACATCATTATCCATTCTCTCATCTCATACTGTGCTGAGAAAATTTGCTGCAAGAAAGAAGGATGACACCATCATGAAGCAAGGAAGGCAATCCATGAACCAAGAGACAAACTTGCTTGGGGAACCCTCTTTGATATCTGAGGAGAGATGGTGGTAACACATGCATGCTTGGGCAAAACTAAGGAGGTTTTGTGTAGATGATAACCTTACATTGGAGACTAACTTCCAAAAACTTCTATTTTCTTTTGAGCATGTGCATATGCAAGAAGAGCAGCAAGGAAGGAATGACAACCTTCCACTTTATACCTTTGGCATGGGAGATGTAAAGGAGGAGAAAAATGGGAGGCATGACCTTCCTACATACAACTTTGACATGGGGAATGTCAAAGAGAATATCAGCAGCTTGGCAAACATTTCAGATGACACATTATCAGCGCTGTCTTTGTTGGGAAAATTAGATCCATATTGGAAATCCCAACTGCTGGTGGAATATTCCAAGGATCTTCACACTTTCATGATTCTAGATGACTTGCTTCATGATGTAAGCTATTCAATCCTAAATGGAGTCATCTATAATCATGGTAGGATCTTCTTGTCTAGAGCCTCCAAGATCAAGGAGAAGTTACTACAAAGGGCTTATGAAGAGTTCTATTTTAGTCACACATACTCTATGAAGCTCAACAACAACAACTTGAGGAGCTACTATTGGGAGGGCTTTGAAAAAGAAATATATCAGCATTTTCAAAGATGCATGAACCTTGTGGTGTTGGAGCATCAACAAGACTCTATGATAGAGTTATTTCAACCATCTCTTCCTACCTTGGGACGAGGAGAAAGATCCATACACAACTCCACTTGTATATGGAGAACTTTTGGTGAAGAACATACATATGTAAAACATGTTTCAATTTCTGTTTGTATGCATTCCTTCACTATTTTTATGCAGGCCATGACTCCAAGGAGGAGTGACACATCTTGTAGATCTCATGGCAAACAATGGGCCACAAAAATTTCTAAATTTGGCCACTCCCTTGGAAGAAGAAGGGAGATTTTGCAGCATGATGGGTGCTTCCCTAAGGCACCAAATATATCTCACACCTTCAGCTATGGTGAGATGGTATGGGAAGCAAGTAAGTGGTGGGAAAACCACTTACAACATCTTGATTTAATGCAGGTAGGATATGCTCTGCTCTGGTTCCACATGTGGGACTATGACCCACCTCCATATGCACAAATTTATGTTTATATATACATCGTTTTGATCCCCTATATTGATGATGTACTTGTAATTTTTATGGGGATGTATGGAGGAAGGACGGAAGGCATTCATTTTCCCTATGGGATGACTACACTCATACTTTATGTATTATATTTCAAGGATGGCATTGGGCAAAACATGTTTGTTTCATGTGATTTATTGTTTCCTTATGGGATGAGCTGTTTGCATCTCATGAGAACCTTGGTGGAGCAAGTCATGGATGGATGGATTGGTGATCACTTAGCTCATGGGAGAAGCTTATCATTTGATTGTTTCACCAATGGAGGAGGAAAGAAGTTTCAACACTCACCTTCTCAGTTGCTTGAGGACAAGCAACATTTTGGAGGGGAGGACTGTATATTCCCAATTAGCCTCAAGCTAATTGGAATATTAAATTTTGATTTACTTTTCTGTTCATGAATAAATGTATAAAGGAGGAACACAAAAGCTCCTAAAATCAGTGAGTAAATCAATACCCCATATGAACAAGGCTAAATTTAGGCTACCTTAATAAAACACCCTTATGTGTGAAAGGGATTGAGACATTTGACTAGGTCAACAGGACTAAAT
This sequence comes from Pinus albicaulis, assembly GCA_034641835.2. NCBI lineage: Eukaryota > Viridiplantae > Streptophyta > Pinopsida > Pinales > Pinaceae > Pinus > Pinus albicaulis. The sequence continues at coordinate 373,165,542 of CM076570.1, forward strand.
CAACAGTGCTGTCTAGAGGGGATGAACCTCATTGATGCACAACACAGTCCTAGTTGGAGGTGGCACATGTGAAAGAAGCTAAATCATTGAGATGGTATAGGGTTTGGCAAGATATCTATCTTATAAAAGGAAGAGGAGGGCAACATGAGAAGGGTTGTTGACAAACATATTATTTCTAAAGAATTTGTCTGTTTAGACATTTCTCATTCTCTTGTTTTTTTAGTAGAGAATAGTGTTGTTTAGCACAAGGATCTCTTGTTTAGGAATCCTTCTCTTTCCTTAAGAGGCCTCTTAGAAGAGTCTTGCATTTCTTGTCCACTATCAGGCTTAAGGCCAAGCTTCTTCTTCCAACTACAACACAGATCCTGTTGAGGGTTTGGTTGTATTTGTAAGCTGCAGCAAGTGGAGGCTATATCTACTCAGATCTAGGTCATTCTAGTGCCTCTTTTTAGTGGGAGAGTCTTCTATCCACATGGCAAGAGAGTAATGGATAATTGGAGCTTTAGATCCATATCTTGGCCTAAGGCCATCACTGTTCTAAAGCCTACAACATAGTTTATCTTCCAGTACTGCGTTATTTTCAATTGAGAAGTTGCAGGGTGTTTTGGCAGACTTTTGGGGAAGAGATCTCTAGTGTTGGGAATCTGCCCTTCACTGTGGTGATCCATGGATTTCAGATCTAATCCATGTCATATTCAGATCTGATCTAAATACTGTTGTATTTACTTCAGAATTTTTGAATCATTCTGCAGATCTGCTGCATTAGATCTCAAATCTACTCCATGTACTTCAATTTTTGTTGAAAACCCCAAGGGGAATTTGTAGAGGAGCCTTTCCAGTGTACAAATCTGATATTGATCTAACTTTTTGTACAAATATCTGCTCTAGATCTGAGGTGTAATCTACTGTTGTTTCAGCCAATAAAAATAACACTGTCAAGCTTTTTCAGTCACATTCTATGGTTGCAACACCTCAATCTTGAGGATTTTTTCATGTAAAGTCTTCTATTTCCTGTTCTATAACTCATGGGCTTCAATATAACTCTGAATTTTTGTTTTAAATGTCATTATCGAGCCTCCCTATTGGTCTCCTACTGCTGTTTAGTTAAATTGCATTATTTTACTGCAATATTGTTTGCATATTGCTGCAGTCCCATTCTTGGGTATTTTCCATCTATACTAGGTGTGGGAGACTTGTTTACCTCACCTAGAATGATTTGTTTATGATCCCCTCTTGGATTTAGATGCCATATTGTCAGATATAAGGGATCTAAGGGTTGATTTTGATTTTTGTAGCATACATTTCTGAAAATGCGTTTTTCATGCATGCATTGCTGAGCAGTACCATTTTGGGATATTACATTTGAGCACTATACAACCTCCTTTGAAGAAACCCTTAAGGGTTTTCAGCAAAACACCATGTACAAAATGTAGATCTAGGCCCTAAGGCTGCAGATCCACTGCAAAATACAGATCTGGAAAGTGTGGCTGATCTGATATAATCAATACAATAGCCTCCTCCAATAGATCCTCTAATTGAAATGCAGATCTCCTTCACTAGAAAATCAGATCTCCAAACGGTATGCCAAAGCACCCTGCAATTACTCCTACAGAAATAACGTAGATCTGGAAGTAAAGTACACTGTAGGGCTGAATAAAAGGTTGGCCTGATGCCAAGATTTGAAAATATGCTCAAGGGCCTTCCTTACTGTCCTCCTAATGGAAAGGAAGCCTCCTCCACTGAAAATAAGCAATGAAATGACCCAGATCTAGAGATATAGTCTCCACTTGCTGCAACCTGCAAAACAACCAAACCCTCAACAGGATCTGTGCTGTAAATGAAAGATGAAGCTTGGCCTTAAGCCTGATAGTGGAAAATGTATTACAAGACTCCTCCAAGAGCTTCTCAATGGAAGAGGTGGGATTCCCGATCAGGAACACCCTGTGCTAAACAATACTCTATCTCAGCTAAAAATCAAGAGAAAGATATATGTCTAAATAGACCATATATTTATAAATATCAAATACCCAAACATATGAATATGGCTGCCATCCTCTTCCTTAAATAAGATATGATCTTTCAAACCCTAAGCCCCATCCAATAATATCACTACTTCCACACAAAGCATCTCCATCTAAAACTGCGCTGTCTTTCATTGATGACCACTCCTCCATGTCAACGCTGTTGATTTGGTCAAGGTTGACCCAGTCAAGGTGATCCAACCCTTTTCACACGAAAGGGTGCTCAATTAAGCTGCCAAGATCTATCTCTTTCACATTGGCATTGATTTATTTCATTATTAGGATAATTTTGGACCTCCATTGTCCTCTTTTTCATAAAACAAATCAGTAAAACAAAATTTAATATTCCAACTAGCTCATGGCTAATTGGAAATATTACATGAAACCAAATTGAATATTTCCAATGGTTCCCCCATACCACTAAATATGGGCACATATATTAGCCTCATCTTAATAATAAGAGGCTAGTTCAAGAAAACAACATAGATAGTTTTTTAATATTGACGAAAAAGGTACTGAGTAATTAAGAAATGAAAACAAGTAAATTTTACCACATAGTATACTAAACACCATACATTTTCTTGAACATATGAAGAAATTATAATAGAAAAGTTAAAACAATCCATGTAACAATAAAACAAATTTGCACAATCTTGCATTAACTACAAGCATGATAGAATCAAGTTGGAAAAATACCAACAATTAATTTACAACAATATCTAACTTTTACTATTCAAGATTCTAAATGGGAATTGGTGGGCCTGTGGTTCACAACCATTGAGGATGGTGGTATTTCATGGCACCCATCAAGGTTCAATTCCCATTGATGAATAGAATGCTAAAAATTGGGTGAGAAATAATCACAGGGTCAAACTCCAAGGAAAAATTAACTCATAAAGAATTACATATCAAGGCACCAGGTATATTTATATAACCATAGGGTAATTAAATCAACTCTACAACATAATTTTTTTTACTTCTCTGAATAACTATCTATTCAATACATGATAAAATAATATCTCTCAAAATCTTTAAATAGAGAACATAAACCAATTGGCTAAAAGGACATAGACCTAGAATCATGACTATCAAGAGTATTGTTCCCATCAAATCATTCATGTTAATTATACAACTGTGACCATATTTTCATAAGTGAACTCTAATACAAAACTTAGAAGTCACATTAAACCAAATTAATCTTAAGCAATCATCTACTACCTACTATAAAAAAAACATGACTAATCACTTGAGGACATGTGCATGTATGGGATAAGGGTAATTTCTAAGTCACATGGTTTAGGTTTAATAATGATTAGGTTCATACACGTTTTGGCCCTCATTAGTCATTTCACCCATGCAAGCAGGTTATTTCATGTGTTTGGGGACACGTGTATATCCTGGATTAAATTGGACAAATAGATCCACCACACCATGGATTCTGAGTGGAAATGATATTCTTAAAGTGGTATAGTGTTATAAGTTGAATATGTTCAATTGTAATACTCCCACAATGGGGAACGACATGTTTGTCAAAAAATTATAATATGAAGCATCTTGTAAAAAAAAAAAAAAGTTGTGAAAAACAAGATTTGCTACAGATGGGGTCGTGGCTCATCAGTAATTTGAGAGCACCCTTTGATGTGTTTGATTCCACATTTTTAGGAATAATCATTGCAAGGAAATAATTGTGGTAAGGAATGTAGAAATTATACAACATGCATGTATATCTTGGATTCACCCGATCTAACAATGTACTAAAGTTAAATACTGGATCACTTCTACAAATATTTTGTGGAATTAAAGACATAATCGCTAATCACATGAAGTAAAGAAGAATCAAATCACACACAACGGAGATAATTTCTTGGGGAAAGCTTACAGCTAAAAACCCCACTATCTTCTATTGTATATTCAGCGTGGATCATGAAAAAATTACATACAAAACTCTTCTCACTATAGCCCTCCAGTACTCAGCTAATTTGTCTCACACTGTCATGAACAAAACTGACCAACACATAGCAAATTCTCAGCCTATAGACAACCTGCCTTGCTTGCAAAATCCTTGATGGATGCAATCCACAAAATATAGGAATTCTTGCCTTCCTTTACTGTGCAAGTACCATAGGCACTCCAATGGGTGTTTGGTTGCATGTGTGCAACCCAATAATACTACAACTGATAATCAACTTCCCTTTCACCTAGATCTCAACTGGGTCTCCACTGTATCTGACATGCATGCAGCTAATAATAGTAAATCCTCAGTTACATGTGAGGTCACTGATTGTGAATTAATTAATATTTAATTCACTTGATCTCTCACTAGTGTATCTTCAGTTACAACTAGCACAAATGAGTTTAACTCACTTAATTGAGTTAAATTGATTACAACATGCATTAAATAATGCACCACTGCACTTCAAACTCTGTTACAACTAGAATTAATCTACATGCCTCACCAACTACCTCTAACTCGAAATCCACTAGCTAACTGATTTTATCACTCTCAGTTAACTATTTCAAGTCATCATTGGGAATAGATTATTGTTTATTGTCCATCTTAATTAAGGGATAAATAAAATAGACATGCACCCAAAAATAGCACTATGGGTCCCACCCTAGTGTAGGTGCTTAATGCACTAGGTGTGCGTGCTGAAATTTTTCTTGTTGAATCTCAAAATTTCATCTTTTATTATTCTTGTTAATTATTTACTAAGGAGGAGGAGCTTGCTATAGAGGGAATGATTGAAAATAACAATTTTATCACTTAATTAAAGGCAAAGGCAAGGAGAATAATTATAGAGTAAACCATCACAAAGATCATGCGGATTTTAGAAATCACGATAGTGAAAATTAATGAATGAAAGTCAAAAGGATAACATTTTGTTATTATTTTGGCAAACCAGGGCACATTGAGAAGAATTTACACAAGAACACCAAATATTGTGAGAAGGTTAAATAGCTTGAAGGTAATAACAATAACATCATCAAGAAGGAAATAGTACTTGTTCTTATTTTGTTAGCACTTACTAAGCATTGTAATGCTTAGGAATGGGTCATGGATTACTATGGATGTTTCTTTATTTTATATTTGAATAAGGCTAAGAAAATGGGCTAAGAATATTTGGATATTTCATACTCTACCACTTTATGGAGGGGTGAGGTGGTCAAGGATTTATACTAGATTGAAGGAAGTATGTCATTTTCAAAGAAGACAATGACCATGCTTCTGATCTGGATACTACAAGAATTTATGTTCATATCAAACCCACCTAGTAGGTTATAGGACTTCAATAAATCATAAATGCATGGGTCTTAAAGGGCTACTAGGTGTTTGGGGTGAACGATGGAAATGGAAAGACAATCATATAGAGGTGCTTGAAATCCACCAATGAGAGAATTCGAAAACTTTCAATGTATAGTATTGATAACACAATATAAGGAAGACATACTGTTGTTCTAAAGCCAAACTTAACAACACCCAAATGAGTGTATAAGTATCCTTGTTTCTTAGCCCAATAATTGATATCTCTATCTAAGAGACTAATATGGACCTTGTCATCTTGTCTAGTGAAGGGAATGTTAACATAATGTAATTTTATAAATGTATGTGAGAAGTATCTCCACTACTTGAGTTTTTATGAATCCTTAATGTAACTAGGTGGTAGTTCCTAGTGTTTTATATTATCTAGTGCATGATGGAGATTAGAATTTTTTCAAAGGTAGAGGCTACTACATAAGAAGTTATATTGATCTAGCATTAAATACAAATGAAACAATATGAACCTATGAGATAATTGTAGTATCCATAGATGGATCTCAAAGCCTTTGTTTCAACATTTCCACTTATTATGAATTGGTTGATTTGGAGAGTTGGAAAAGGAGAAAAGGTCCAAATAATCCTAGACCAATGTATCTAGGCCAAGTCTACAACATTAAGAGGAGATTTGAGCATAAGGGGTTACCTTAACCAATTGTTACCAATGTTGTTGGGCATTTGGTTAGTTCCATGCCAGTAGGTGCCTAGTTTGAATGCCCTCGGGTTCAATACACTAGCCTATGCTAACAAGTTTACTAGGGATGCCATCCAAAAATACGGGGAAACATTTATTTCATTTATGCATAAGGTTTTGAATGTAAAAAGCATTCAACGGAAATTAAAAAAACAATATAATAATTAAGTTGATTTGAAGATCATAACTGATACATGCAGAGTGATTCTAGACAAGTTTTATGATAAAACAATTAACTTATGAATTTATTTTTATAACACACCTGAAATGCACCATTAAAGCTCAATCTCAACTGAATTTATGTCAAAATTGGAATGAAAATAGATAAATTGAGAATAAAAATACTTGCAATTCACATAAATTGAGCTAAAGGTAGATAAAGGATCATCAAAATAATAAAATAAATTAACAAACATTTTATGACTAAATATTAATTAAAAATACTCGAGTGCATAAATTTTTGAGTGATCTCGTCTTTGTTTTGAGAATATTTTATTGGAGTAGTCTAATATTGGAGCAAACATACCTTGATTTTACAGAGCAACAATGAAGTCAACATTGACTTCGTTGTTGCTTGGTTGGACCGAGGGAGGTTTGCACCAAGATTATCCAAATACTAATTTATTATCTACTAAATAAGTCCAACCACATGAAGGTGGAATTTATTATGGCCCCTACCCCCCTCACATCACTCTCAATTCCCAAGTACCCACTCTATCTACTAGAAAATAGTTGAAATCAACACATTAGGATTCATGCATAGACACTAGAAAAATAAAAAAATCATAAAGAAGCATATGTGGTTTTGTACATAAATAAACATATAACAACCATTTATTAACATATTACATTCATTCATTAATCATAGACACAAAATACTTCATCTCAATAGATTTTATCATCAAAAATATTTTTTCATAATATGGTACATGATGTTTCTAATGATATAACTAGTAAAATAATTTCTTTTTCTTTATTTTTGAAAAGAATTCAAAATTGACTTCATCAATTTCTTCTTCCCCTTCAATTCTTATGGCATATGTAACTCTCATTAATGAACTGGTTGTGTGCTCACAAAATCTTCAAGGCTACTATAAGAAGGGCAGATCATCAACTGCAATAAGAAATGATGAGGCTACCCAATGATTCAAAAAAATCATTCAAAGGAAATATCATTGAAGTAGTTCATTAATACTAAAAAATAGCTTTGCAATGTAATTATTTGCCTTGTGCACTATTCGACACCATTGGAATGGATGCCCCGTGCTCCTCTTCTAGTAAAGGATCCTCATGTACAACATGCTCTGCCATTGAAAGTTGTATTGGAAACCTTGAACAATACTGAGAGGGGAGGTGAATTAGTATTGTGCACTATGATCAATTTTACCATTTTTTTCCTTTCTTATCGCAATCTCTGATTCATTCATTCATTAGCAACATAAAAAATAAGAATATCTATGCACAACCATGAAAAATAAGCATTATATCTAAGCACATAACCATGAAAACATAAAAAAATAAACATATGATAAACCATCAATAACATCACACATAAGAGACACCAGATGTAAGGTGGAAACCCAATGGGGGAAAACCACCGTCGAATGTTATACTTTGATCTTATTCTATTATTATAAAATTATTCTTTTACATAGTCACTAGCCACCACCAGTGTGAAAGCCACAACTTGAAAATCATGCGAGCTGCTAATCGCTCTAGGACGCAACCTTTATGAACTTTTTAGGCCACAAAATGTAGGAAGCCACCACTCCCTTGAATTTACAGGACACTACCTACTATAAGCCACCACTGCCAATAAGCATCTTCCAAACACCAGTGGACTATCCATCCATTGCTAGATAGAAGCCACTACTCCCAATTTCTCAGGCCACCACCTGAAGGATTCACCATGAATATGAAAGCCACCACTGTCTCACTGAAGGCCCAAACCTTCAAGCTCTCCCTATTAGAAATGTAGCAAGAAATGCTAAATTTGACTCGTGCCTTGGTAAAATTTAGCAATTCGATTTTCCACATTAGGAGGATGACTTGGATTGTAGTTAACTTGTGTGACATGGATTTTTCTAATAGTTTACTCAATAAATTAAAGTTATAGGCTAGAAGTAGAGTTGTGCATGTAGTGATTTTTAAAATTTAGCAATCTAGTTAATTTATTTTCAGTTTGACTCAGTTAACTGAGCTCAAGTACCTAGTTGAGTTAGTTGAAGGTCAGTTGAGTAGTATAAATGTTGTTAAATCAACGATCTCTTAGTTAAACTAGACAAGAAACTAAAAATATCCCATACATGCATGAATTGCCTAGCTAGAGCGGAGGAAAAGACACATTGTAATTATCAATTGTATACTAGTTGAGTGTACAGGCTTAGAAATTGCACAACAAAATGGGAGAAAATTACTATATTTTAAGAGATAATTTCCTCTAGAATTGTGCAGGGAAATAGGAGCAAGCTAGGGCCTTAAATTGGCTGAGTGTCGGCCAGAGCAAGATAGTCAGCAAGAGAACATTTTTACAATGCAGGGTGTGTTTTAGGTGTAGAAATTTGCCGAATAAATCACTTATTCAATCGAGATTAACATGATCACACATCAATTTTGAATTGCATGCATAACACATAATCTCTTCTACGATTAATTGTCACATGCGGAAAGAATAGAAGCGATAGCACATCAAATCATCACACACATTAACACAGTATGTATGGGGAAAGCTTATAGCTGAAAACCCCTCAGCAATTCTGTATATTATATGGAGAGAAAATGCAACAAATACATAGTACAAAATCCTCACAAGTACTTAGTACTATCTCCCAAAGCTACACAAAAACTAGCTTGGTTTTGAACAAGTCACAGGTTCAAAACACACCCACTAATTTCCCTTTCTCTATTGCGCAATCAAGGCTGGTCTAAATAGAGATCCAAGTTCGAATCTCACTGGCTCCAACTGCGCAATTGTCATTGGTAATTTCCTCCAAGTGTGGTGCAAATCTCATGCACAATTAATGTCACAACTGATAGCTAACTCAACCCTTTCATCTACCTCTTTCACTTGTCGCCACTGAACTGTCCATGCACTGAGTTAAACTGATGTGTTCTTTAGTTGAATAATGAGTTAATAATTTTTTGAATTAAATAATATTTAATTCACACAACTCATCTCTAGTGTATTAGCCAGTTAAACTAAATACAACTAGTTCAACTAGTTAACTAGAACACCATCTCCATTAGCGCAATTAAATACATGGCTCGCCATTTGGGCTCCCAAGCAGAACAAACCATGCATTGTTCATTCCAACAGCGGAAGCGTATTATGAAGGCAATGCCCATTACAGGGATGGCAAGTATCCAGAGGCTCCATGAGTTAAAGTCAAATATTAATGGATAAATAATATTTGACATTCTATTTTAGCAGGCTGAATAAATGAGCTTCATTCATCACTCCGCTCAGTCATGACGCTGGCTTTGTCAGTCCTCCGATAACATCTTGTATCCAGTCCATGATGCTTTCTCTAAATGTTGTCGTCCAAAAAATATTTCATTTGGCAAAATGCATGCTGTAGTCTGTAGTTTGGAGATGATACTTTCAAACAGATGGAAGATGTTTCAGGAGGCCTCCTTCACTGTTTCTTGTTGCCATTTTCAACATTAGGATCGAAGCAAGTCATTGTAATAGTTTCTCATTCTCATATGATTAATGAAAAACAATGGAGTGGTTTTTCCCAGCTGGGTTCCCCTGTAAATCATTATGCTCTTGTGGTTTTTTAATGGTTTCACGTGTTTCTAAATTGTGATTTCCGATCCATTGAATAGTAGAGGAAATTTGTAATCCCTTGATTTTAGTTTGAATTCAGTTTAAATTCATCAGTAATAGAAAATTTCTATTAATTTCTACATGGTATAAGAGAAAAAATCACATTATAAACAAACCACTAGATCTTCTCCTTCATATGTTTCAATTTTCAGATTCAATGAAGTAATTTTCTTCCATGCGAGAAAATGTCTTTCAAGGGATTGAGGTTGGAGTATGTCCTTGAGGGAACCTCGAATTTCATAGCATGGAAGAATAGGATGGAAGCAATAATCAATGATAATGGTGTGCTGGAGTACACCAAAATTGACATTCCAAGGGCAACAACATCGGATGCACAATAGTTAGCTCAGTGGAAGAATGATACTGCAAAAGTCAGGAGGATCATCATAGAGGGTGTGAGTGACCACATAGTCTAGAATTTACATGGAAAGGAGACTCCCTTTGATATTTGGAAGAACCTCACTGAGCTATTTGAAAATGGTAGTTATGCAAGGAAATTGGCAATTAGGGACAAGCTCAGAAAAATCCGCATGTTGAAAGGATAAACCTTTTCGCAAAACCTCTGCAGGTTCACTATGTGTCGAGATGAGCTTGGCGGAGTTAGAGAAAAAATTCCCTTTTCAGAAATAGTGAGCTTAGTGTTGGATTGAGGGGGTATAGACCCAAGTTCAGAGATGGCTACAAGAACCAAAAAAACCCTCTATTACCGGCCCTTTCAGCAATGTTATTATACGTAGAACAATTTCTCACCTGAGGCAATATTAGGGGACGCTAGAACCAGGTTCAGCATCCAGAGGGACTCTGGAGTGTGGCTTTAAGGCTTGTTCAAAAATTCTACTTAACTACTTTTCATACTACACTTTTATACCTTAACATGCATTAATCATCATAATGAACCATATTCAAGTCTTCACGATGCAATTGTAGGTTAAAAACCTGATCTAGCATGAATACTCATAAAACATAAATAATGCAATCATACAAGTAAAGTACACATATTTGTCTTCAAATTATTCTTTTATTAGCTCAGATATTCCCAATACAACACCTATTTCCTTGCGCGCACAACTGCAGGGGTTTGTGAACTTAGCTGCAGAATTCCCTAGGTCTCCACATAAAAAAATACAGGAGCATCTCTTTCAAACAAAAAAACAGAATAAATAATTAATTTAGATCTAACAGTGACATTAATATGAATTATATATCATCAAGAGTTATCCCTAGACTCCTTATATCATTTTTACTTTTACAATACCATGGTACAAAAACCCTGGGAAAAGCTCAAAGTATCCAAAATTTTCCCATCCCTTTACAAAATAAGGGTATTTTACCCACCCCAAAGACCTTATGACTCTTATACATCTATGCGCATCACGCTCCTCTCCTTAAAATGTGGATTCTTTATCAAAACTTAGACATAGGGGTACCCTGTCCAACATTCCCCCAACACAAAGATGTGACTCGTTCCGAGTCACTCCGATGGCATGCCCTGAGTCTTTGCTTTGATGTTGCTTAATGCATCCTTCAATGGATGAATTTTCTTGGTGCACTGATTCTCGACCTCATGTACTTCGTTAAGCAACTTCTCTGTAGCTGGCCCTGGTATTTTCTGAACAATTTCTCTCTGGGTATATCATAGCACTTTCAACTGGCTATCCACAGTCTATGATAGATTATTGGCTTCTGCTTCCCAAGGTTGCGTTCGGGTGGTGATAATATATTCCTTCCACCGCAAATCATCAATCTGTACCTGAAACAACTTGCCTTCCTGAAGACAGGAAAAACGATGTGCTCATGCTAAGGTCCGTGCAATCACCTTTATCTGATCGAACTGTTGCTACTTCTCTCATATTTCTGCTTCAATTTTTTGCACATGGGGGTCCTCCTACAGTTAGGCCTAGATTTCCATAACATCATCAAATAACTTGCTGCAGTCATTGACTGTGGTTTCGATACTATACATGAAGACCTTAATACCCACTTCACGCTACTTGTTGGCGAGGAAACAGGTCTCACAGGCAAGACCCAGGTTCAGGGGTTGGGGCCAACAAAGGAATCTGTTGTAGTCTAGAACGACGCCGGCATTATCACCCTACTCCAGAGAGCAGAGAGTCTCACCCGAGGCATGCCGCAACCACGTGCAGAAGGGGAATAGATCAATAGTAGTGAACGGATCCGCAACTTATGAGTAACATTGAATTGATAGCATAAACATAATTATATACACAAGAACATTCAGAGAGCGTACATGTATTAAGAAAATAAAATTTTAAATCATCACAACCATCATGCATGCATATGAATCACATAATAGGACAGCAACCTGCAAGTATATTGATATCTTCAGCCAAACCAATAGTTACATAGCTTCCGCAAGGAGAGCTTACAAGTCTGATACAGACACCTTATAGAACAGAAAGGTAAATAAGAGAAACCTAGGAACTACAGAGGCATCATGCCTGGTCTCCTTCAGTCGCTCTGCTTTCCTTCTCTTGTCGCATCCTTTCTTTCGGCCGGGTGACTGCTTATTTATTCACCCGCTATCGCAACTGTTAGTTCCTCTTTACGTTCTTCTTCAGCTGCTTCTGGCTTCTCTCTTGTTGTCTGTGTGTTCTGCTCTCTATCTTCTACTGTATATTCTCTTCATCTGTACTCATGCATCTTCTTTCTTCAGCTATCTCTTACTTCTTCGCCACCTTGATATCTCTGCAACTTACTGTAGTTGCAACTTGGTTGCGACTGCCATGTGTCATCATTCTGCAACCCAAAAAGCCATTCTTTATTCAAAATTCAAAATATTCAAAACAAGTTTTCAAAACAAGGGCCCCAACAGGGCCCGACCACAGTTTCTTGACTCGTCCCCGAGTCAATCACGAATCACAGTCTCTATCTCCATCGCCTCGCTGGATCCCGTGCCCTGTTCTCGCTGTGCTTCTTCCATCTGCGGTCCAAACCAGGGCCCCAACTCCGGGACTCTACAGAACGCTATAGCTTTAAGTTCAGTGAAGGTCAACACAACTTGCTGCCACCCCTGCAACAGTGAATCTGTTTCTTCGGCAATCTTAGTGACAGCAGCCTTCTCTATGTGCGTCGGTACAACCTTGAACACCATGCTAAGCTGGGTCTCAGCCTCGGCGGCTAGCTATTGCATTGTCCTGGCGCCGAGTTGGAGGGTCGGGCGGAGCTCACGAATTACCCATTTGGCCATTTCTGAGTTGGCCTATGTTTGCTGGATATGCACTTTGAGATCATCTGCCTGGGCATATAGCTGGTCCAACCGCGTGGGGTCCGTGGCCTCTTGTATTTCCCTCGAAATCTGCTATAGCTGCACTAAAATTGGCTGCGTTTTTACTGTAAGGGCCATTGAGCACTCCTGAAGACCCTTCAGGAGGTCGTGAGCCTCGCGCATTGCCGAGTTAAGAGTTTCCTACATTTGAGTGGCCTGGCCCTACTTTGCTGCAACCTGTGCGAAATAGACGACCGCTGGATTGGGCAGCGCTGGCTGTGCAGCCAACGCTTCTTGAAGCTCCTGGTTTTCCTTGTGGAGGCCATTGTATGCGATCCGGAGGTGGAAAGCCTATGCTACGACACTCGTCTCGGTGACATCGGTAGGAAGATGGGTGTAATGAGCCCCGACATTCGGCCATAGCTCTGAAAAAACTTGGGTGACGATTTTTATCTGACCTTCCAGCTGCTCCTATTCCGTTATAAGCTGGTCGCGCTGTTCAGTAAGTGCTGCAATCTGTTGCTGTTGTTCGTCGCACCTCTGCTGGAGCTCAGAATGAAGCCTTTCGGCTTGCTGGGCCACCCTTTGGATAAATAAGTACAGCTGAGCTGTACCCCAGGTTTCTAAATTGGCGATCCCCGAAGTGCCCTGGTCCGGCCTCCTTTCTTGCAAGGGTTGCCCACTGGCAACTGATCGATTAGAATGCTCTGGAGGGGAGGGCGGTGGGGTCTGTGGGTGTGCTGAGTCGGCAACAATATGTGCCCTCTGGGTAAATATATCAGACAGAGAAACTTGGGGTTCTCCTGCGGGGTCGATCGGTGGTACTACTGCTACAGTACTGGAGTCAACTTCGGCCCCGTGGTCCCCACCAAGGAGTTCCCGGATGATTGGGTCAGACACGGTAGCAGATGAATTGGATGGAGCGGATGAAATGGTAGGTGGAGGTGGAACAGTGGGTGGAGTGGTGGAGGGATGTGGAAGGTGAATATTGATAAACTCTGAGAGGTCAATGAGGGTTTCTTCCTGTATCAGCACCCCTGTGCTCGGCGGCAGTGGTGGATCATAAACAGTGAGGTCCACCACCAGATTTGCTTCGGTTGTGCGGGCCTGCTTGGCTTGAGGGGCTTCTAATGGATCTATAGTCTTGTTCTTCTCTCCCATCAGGGTTATGATTGGGCTTGCCGAAGTAAATAGAACAGTAGGGATGGGGGAGGCGAGAGGAGTGGTATGGGGGTGCGAGGTAGAGCGAGAAAACGGGAACTCGGAAAATAAAGGGAAAGGAGTGGCACCGCTTGAAATGACCTGGGCCACCGCATTAAAATTGCGTACCTGTGTGTTCAAGTGGCGGACGATGGGGACGAGCAGCTCAGGGAGTTCCTGTGTGTCGCCACCGCATCAGTTTCGGCAGGTTGTTGCTGCGGTAACATTCGCTCAAAGTTGTACCTGGGTACCCCATCCCGGATTTCCATCGCAACCCCCGGCCACGAACAGACCTCGTTGTGGAAGGCGGTATCGTCAAGCTGGAATTTCAATGACTTCATGTGGAAGGTGTCCTCCGGCACGCAAGTAGGTCGGAGGTAAGTATGCCTGTGACTAACCCTGAACCACACTTGCTCACTGTACTCATCTAACAGGTTCCTGGGCACCTGTTGCTGGCTGGCTACCATGTCCGTCATTAGACCGTACCAGGACCGAAATGCCTCTGCATTCACTTGTTTCGTGCTAGGATCAGCTGATACCTTCCACAGAATGAACTTCATCACCAAAGGCTGGCCCTCTAGAATTTCCACAGGGAACCAGACAAGGGGAGTGTGCCATTTCCACATGGCAAAGGCAACGATCAAAAATCTGTAAATGAAGCTGGTAGCGTGCTTGTAGTTTTCCTCACACGCGTCAAATAGTTCCTTCAACAAGAAGGAGCACCAGTTCAGCTTGGCGCCCTAAAGACAGTGCTCTGCAATGGAGATAGTGTCCAGAGTGCATTCGCCCTTTGTGTGGTGTCTCATTGTCTTGCTGGAAATGAGGTAGCATGCAAATTTGATCTTGGGCTTATTAATAAGCTCCATCTTGGCTCCCTTCCATCCCCATCGGGTGCCATATTTGACATACAAGTCTACATCTCCCGACTTCCGCGCTCGCTTGGAGGTGGTTTGACATGCAGTCGAGACATCCGCACCATTCAGTGAAAGCCCGGTAAGATGATGGATATCCTTAGCATGAATGGGAATTTCCTTATTCAGCCACAAGGACCCATTCTGGACGTGGTTGAGCAGGAGCCTAGTGCATTGCATAGCTGGTCTTGTGGTCCCGAAGACCGGAAGATTTCTTAAGTTCAGCAGAGAAGATTGCTGAAGACCTCGGAATTCTGGTAAAATTATGTTTGCTGAGTGCTCGGCTGTTGAGTAGTAATGTTCCATATACACCTGCCAATTGAGTGTCGGGAATTCGGAGGAGTCTGAAAGGTTAGCATCTATCAGGGTCGCATTTTCATATTTCCCTACAAGGGACTTTATATTATGAATTCTACTGTCGAGCTCTGGTTCTAGGACGGATGGGATGGCCTTCGGCATTTTTTCTCGGCGATGATAGACCTGCAGAATTCGTCTCGGCGGCCTCTCTTGGTGCTGTGCGTCTGGATACTTCTGTTGCTCTGGGTCTGCTGCAATTGCTAATTCTAACTGTTCCGACATTCTCGTGCTTTTGGTTTTCATGCAAGGTATGTAATTACCTAGCACGAGTGGAGTTGATGAGACCCCCTAACGAGTTAATTCCTGCTGGCATTCTTCTCTGTGATAATTGTGTGATCAATCGCGTGCCAATGTGTATTTTCATAGTTGCTGACGGTGGCATGGGGAAATGGGCGGATGCGATGACTGAGGTTACTGCAGATGATGGCAAAATGATTATTGCAAGGTTAATTCCAATTATGGTAATTTATGGTGCAAATCTAGACGATCCTACGGACTGACACAAGTATTGACTGAAATGACCTGGACTGACCTTGACACGTTTATGAATCCTACGGGGATGACACGCTGGACGCGCCCCTCCCCGACCACAGTCGGTTGCGGTTTGGTCCCACAACAGAACGGTTATTGACGAACGATGCATGAACAAAAAAACCACTACCTATGCTCATCTCGGTTGTGGGAGAGTTATTCAACTATGCTACTCTACGGGTGCTCTCGGTTGCCAGATTTATTGATGAAGAGTGAAATAAACTTACTCCTGGTAGGGTTTCAGGCGTGTGCCATTCATCCATCTCAGTAAAACAGGACCGTCCAGCTGAGCCAACCGAACAGCTCCAGACTCTCTAATCTCGATGACGAAGTAAGGTCCCAAACTGTGCATCTGTAGCTTCCCGGGGAACTTCTGGAACTTGCTGTTGTATAAGAGGACCTTACCTCCAACCTGGAACATTTTGTTCTTGATGTGGCGGTCATGCCACGCTTTCTGCCTATCCTTCTGAACCTTCTGGTGAAATTTGGCCAGGAACCAGGCCTCGTCCAGTTCCTGTAATTCATGTAGACGCTCCTGGAGCGATGCTTCTTCCGAGAACTTGAGAGACATGGCAATGAAAAGACTTGGTACAGTGAACTCGGCAGGAATCATAGCTTCCCAGCCATACACCAACTGGAACGGTGTCTGATTGGTCAAGCGCTTCACCGTAGTCCGGTGGGCCCAGAGTGCAGTTGGTAGCCGCTCATCCTAGTCATCCCGCTGGGCGTTGCAGATCTTTGTTAACCCATTTTCAAGAATTTTATTAAACGCTTCAACAGTACCATTGGCCTGTGGGTGGTATGAGCTGCTTTTGTGATGTTGAATCATAAATGTGTCCAGCAGTGACTTGACCATGTCATTAATGAAATGCGTACCCTGATCGCTGGTTAAACTTCGCGGATAGCCAAACTTGCTGATGATGTGTTCAAAGATGAATCGTGCTAGTGTATCTGCCGTGCAGTCGCGTACCACCGCTGCCTCAGCCCACCTGGTGAGGTAGTCGGTTGCGGTAATGATGTAGTGGGCCTTGGAGTGCCTGGTGATTGGGGCTATGGGGCCTACGAAGTCGACAACCCACTTCTCGAATGGCCGCAACACATGCACTGGGTGTAGCGGAAGCTCGTCCCTATGAGAGGGCCTCCCCGTTCACTGACAGAAATCGCATCTCTTAATAAATGTCTTATAATCTGCATGGACCGTCGGCCACCATAGTCCAGCTTGGAGTACCTTCCTTGTGGTGGGTTTTGCCCCCACATGCCCTCCCGCAACACCGCTGTGGAATTCCCATAGCACAACTTCGCGCTCGTGGTCAAGTACGCATCGGCACAGAACCTCATCGAGGCCCAGTTTGTATAGCTGTCCCGCAATCAGTTGGTATTCGGCGGCGCGGATGACCAAGTGCCGTTTCTGGAGTGGGGTGTAGTCCTGAGGGCACTGCCCCGTGGTCAGATAGGTGGCAATGTCAACCAAGTAATCCGAGACAACTTCGACTCGGAAGAGTTCAGCATCCGACAGCTGATCATTGAGAGAGCCATCATTCTCCCCTGTCTCCAACCTGGATAAGTGATCGGGCCCGATGTTCAACCTCCCAGGCTTGACGATCACCTCAAACGTGAATTCTTGGAAGAGTAGAAGCCAGCGACATATCCGTCCTTCCAAGACAGGCTTATTGACCAGGTACTTCAATGTAGAGTGGTTCGTAAAGAACTTGAATTTTCCCCTTAGAAGATAGTGGCGGAACTTCTGGAGCGAGTATACCATTTCCAGGGCCTCCCTCTTGGTAGTGGTGTAATTATTCTTCGCATTAGACAATTTGCGGCTAGCGAAGTAGACTGGGTGGTCAACTGTCATCTCTCCGGGTTGCGCCAAGACAACCCCAAGTGCAATACTGGAAGCATCAATATGCACATGGAACTGCTTATCCCAGTCTGGGTGAACAAGAATAGGCGCCGTCGCCAGCTTTTTCTTCAGAGTGTCAAGAGCCATTCGACACTCCTCCGTCCACTGGAATACTTCGAACTTCCACAGGAGCTTTTCCAAAGGGGCGATGATCTTCGTGTAATTGCGGATAAACCGCTTGTAATAGCCTCTGTGCCTAAGCAGTGCCCGCAACTACTTCACCGTTTCGGGGGCTTCCATGTGGACGATCACTGCTACCTTGGTGGGATCGACGCAGACCCCTTGCTTGCACACCACATGTCTTAAAAAGGTGCTGAAAGGAACTGAAAAAATGCATTTCTTCAAGTTCAAGGAAATCTGCAACTGGCAACGCCGATCAAACATGATACGCAACAGGGTGGCGTGTTTCTTCAGCAAACTGTAGATGGTCCAATCGTCCATGTAGACTTCCAGGAACTTGTGGATATACTCCCGGAAAGTAGCGATGACAATCTGGGAAAACATGGCTGGGGCATTCTTCAAGACAAAAGACATCACGTGGTATGCAAATGATCCCCACTCGGTGGTGAATGTCGTCTTCGGCTTGTCTTCTTCCGCAATGCGCACCTGATGATAACCCGAAAAACCATCAGTGAAGGAGTAAGCTTCATTGCCCGCAACATGATCTAATACTTCGTCGCTGAAAGGAGTGGGAAACGGATCATGGATGCAGGCGTTGTTGAGACTCCGGTAGTCCACACAGACACGTATCTCCGACTTGTCCTTCTTATTCTGAATGACCATAGGACTCACCCACTCTGCTTCTTCCACTGGAAAGATGAGACCCGCAGCCAGCATCTTGTCAATCTCCATCTTGACCTTTTCTTTGATCCGTGGGTTCAACCGATAGGGTCGATGCTTTACAGGCCTGGCATTTGGTTTCAGTGCAATACGCATTTCTCTGAGGTCACCTTAGATTCCCTTCATGTCGGCAACCGATGAAGGGAATAAGTCTTTGTATTCCTGGAGGAGGCTGAAAATTTTCCTTGTCGTCTCCTCGTCCTAGTAATCCCCAACTGTAGCCAGTTTGGGTTTTTCCGCCGTACG
The DNA here is from genome assembly GCA_034641835.2 of Pinus albicaulis. NCBI lineage: Eukaryota > Viridiplantae > Streptophyta > Pinopsida > Pinales > Pinaceae > Pinus > Pinus albicaulis. Next base: position 373,184,613 of record CM076570.1, read on the forward strand.
GATGTTCAACTTCGTGGTCTTCAGCGGCTGTAAATGGATGCCTTCGGTGCCCAGTTCTTCATTGATGTCCCGCTCGCCTTCCTTCTCTTCGAAATATAGGTGCCTGAGGTCCTCTAGACTATCATCGTCTGGATCGCCGTCAATCCATTGGCAAGCCAAATCGTGCCTAGCCTCAGGACGTGATGCAAAGGTGCTCCCGTCAGTCTCTGGGTCGCAGAGAAATAGTACCCCCTTGATAGCTTGTAGTGCTCAGGACACCAGCTCTGTCTCTCCTTCGAACGAGAAGCATCGAACAAATTTGTTCGCGAATTCCGACCACGAGCTGGTTCCTCTTTTCTGCTCTTCTTCTATGTACCAGGCCTGGGGCATGGTATCTAAGGAGTGGATGAACCGATGTACCCACAGCTCTTGCGGGTATCCTAGACTTTGCCACTGCTCCTCACAGGTCCTCAAGTGGTCCAGCGGATCGGAAGTCCCTTGGTACTTGTGCCCGCTTCGAGGGCCTTCGTCCTCTTTAAACCGCGCCCTCAAAGCCTTTACCACACAACTCCACTATGACAGTGTGTTGCGGTGGTTCCTCCACCACCTAGCTGATGTGGAATGTAGTGCGACGTCCAAAAGTGGTATCCTGCGTCCTTCTGGTACCATGTCCTCCACCTTTGCAATAAAGCTATTGACAGCTTACATGTCCAACAGGGTGGGGTATTCTTTGAACTCAGCGCCAATCCAATGGACGCAGGAAATGGTGGCACAGCTCCGCATGTTGGTCTCATACCCCTCCTGCTACTAGTCTTCCCAGGTGAGTTCCGATCCCAGCTTCGAGCTCTAGACACTATGCCAGTTGACAGAGCCGGTTGCGGTCGAGTTGATATAGTCAGCTCGCTTCCCTGCAGTCATCTGATAAAGGTGGTCCATCATCTGAGCATCCTCCCAGTTGTCCACATTTTCGGTATATCACAGGCCTTGATATGGGTCGAGAGGCTGAGTGACCCGGACGTCTCCATCTTCGAAGATCATCAGCTCCTTTTTGAGGTTGATGATGGCATAATTCTCAAAAGCCTAATCAATGCCTAGCAGGGCAGGGTAAGGATCCTTGTCTCCCATAATATCAATAACCTCAAAATCCGTGTAAGTCTTCACCCCTGCAATCTCGACCTCGACACCTTTGAGTCGGCCAATCGGCACAATGCAGTACTGGTTCGCCATTCTAAGTTGGATTTGTGAGTAGGTTAGTCGTGGCCGTCCAAGAGCCTCCCACGTCTTCCGCGGTAGGATGTTGACTTCAGACCCTAAATCAAGCATGGTATCGCTGATTTGGAATCCCACAACCTGCATGTTGAGCCAGAACTCTTTTCCCATTCATTACTTGTTCCACTTGACTCGCTGCACATACTGGGGTGCTGTGTCCACCAATTCTCTTGGCCCCGTATTCCCCTGCAGCGCATCCTCCAGTATACGCTTGAGCTGGTCCCGCATCGAGGAATTATCAAAAATCTTGAGGAACAACTGAAACCATTCCTGAATCAAGGTCCCCGTAGCGTTCGGTTCTTCAGAGCCAGTCATCGGGGGTACCTCGAGGCCTTTGGCTTCCCCCAGTTGAGCAAATGCCTCCACTTCCTCCTGGAAATACCCCTTCTGCGCGTCCGACCGGATTAGTTGTTTCGGGGAGGCGGGCCAAATAGCCCGAACCGGCTCCTTTCCATGAGCGTCCTCCCCCGTCTTCTTGCCACCACCCGTGACGATCGCTACATTCTGCATGGCCAGAGTCGCGGTTCCTCACGGCTCGAAGTTTACCAAATTCGTGCCCCTCTGCCGTGCCCGTTCCTCCCACTTCTTGATGAGTTCTGGACAGTCCTCTGTTGCATGGGCGTTCACGCGGCACTGGGAAGACCAAGGACGTCAGGGAAGGGGACATTGTCGAGCCACGTGACCCTCCTGGGCACAGTTGTAGCATTTCACTGGACCTCATCCCCCTGTGCGGCCTCTGCGGATCCTGCCTCCTCTTCCCCTGGAAGTCTCATTCACCCTATAGGAGGGTCCGTCCAACCAGTCCGCGAGTGCGTCGAGAGCCCTACACTACTCAGTGTTGTGAGTCGTGGAAGCACAAAACTCACAGTATACACTTTTGGGGACGTTGGAGTACTTCTGTAGTATCGGGCACATCCGAGGTGGGTGCCCCATCGTCCGGAAAATCTCGCAATACTCCATGGCGGTTGGGTTTGGTTGAGATGGGAACCCCGCATAAGGCTGTTGCGGCTGGTATACCCCCTACGGATTCATCCCCGCGCCACCCCCCGTGGGTGGACCCCCCTGGATTGCCGCAACCGAGGGTCCCACCCCCGTACCCCGCAGCCGAGGACACTCGATCGCGACGTGGCCTTCAACCAGGTAGTGAGTGCACCAAACGTTCGGCCTGGCTAGTATTATAGGTTGCATCTCCTTGAGATTTTTAGTCAGATTAGCAATCTGATGTTGCAGTCCCGCCAAGGAAGGATCCTGCGGGGCTGGCCCTCCCCGATATTCCTGAGGGTAGCTCGCCATGGCCTCTATCTTCATGGCCTGTTCCAAAGCATCCTGCAAGTTGTCAATATTCTATTGGGCGAGGGGGGTTCGTGTCAAGGAAAGCAGAGCCTTGATGAACCAATCCCTTTGATGGTTTGGATTGATCGGGTAGCTGAGTTTCCCGATCGCATCCTTGAATCGATGCATCAGCTCCCATGCAGTCTCTCCTTCTTTCTGCTTAATCTCCCAGAGCTCGGACAAACCCTGCTGGTCCTTCTGGGGAAGTTTAAATTCCCGGAAAAAATCCTGCTTAACGTTTGCAATTACTGGATTAGGATGGGCCTCAGACCACTTGATAAACCATCGTAGAGCCCTCTCTCTGAGCGTGGTTTGGAACTCTATTAGCTTCCCTACGTCTGGTGTTTGCCAAGCCCTCCATATGGCTTCGCAGAGATACCAATGTTTCTCTACATCATCGTTGCCTCGGCCAGAGAATTCTGGATATCGGGTGAATGACCCAGCCATATTTACTTGCAGAGGGTTGACCAGGATAAATCCTCTGGGTCCTGGTTGTGTAACTATTCCAGTGGGGAATGCAATACTATTAGTGATACTACTATTAACGTGTGTCGCCGTCGACACTGAACTGCTGTGCAATTGACTCAATGCTTGTAACTTAACGAAAATATTACTTAAAGGTTGATAGAGTACCAGGGGAAGGTAGGGATCCTTGCCGTGCAAATTTTTGGAAGTAGGGGTGCCGGGAGAGATGAATGCCATCCGTTATTGAAACAACTGCTACATCACGACATACCATTCGCCATCAAAAATTTCTTTGGGCTGCACACCTGCATCGTCTTCATCAGTCGTCGTCTCCCTTTCCCTCTTAGCTGGGCTCCCATGCACCCGTCGTACTCCCACAACGGTCCCTTCCATTTCCAGGGTATCCGCCTGAGTGTCCATAATTCCTATCCTCTGAGGCGCATCCTCTTGGTTCTTCCTATCGTTTCCCCGTCGTCTTAACTCCCACATCACCCTTTCTTGCCACCTGTCGGCGATCTGGGCCCACTGATGTGCACGTCGCTCCCTCAATCTCCTCGCGGCCTCAACATCCATCCCCCACTCCTCGCTTCACACTTCACGTAGCATCTGTCCCTTCAGCCCTTCCCCCAACACTAGAGGTTTACACTTCCATGCTTGAATTTTCGAATTCCATCAGCCCCTCGTCCACCATCAGGGCCTTAATCCACAACGGAATCTCCTTAAGCAGCTTCCCTCTTAGCTCGGAGCGGAAAATAGCTTCAGCCTTCGAGAAGGATTGGTAGCACTCTGCGGCAAACTCCATAATATATCTGTCCAAAGTGGTCTCTACCCAAAAATCCACCGCGCGGGTCAATTCAGTGTCCAATTGATGCAGAGCCACCAGATCCGCATGCGCCCACTTGCAGTTTATCTTCTGCGAGCTATCCCTAGGCACCTTCGTCTGTAACCTCCGCAACCAATTGTAGAGGTCGCTAGGGAATTTTCCCTAGAGGATCTTGTAGGTATCACTAGCAGAATCCAAGAAAAGGACAAGATCCTTGATCACCTTTTCCTTTTGAGTCGTCAACTCTGCTTGCTGAGCAATGAACTGGTCCAGATGGTTATCCCACCATCTCCGTATTTCTCCTTCGAAGATCCTTGATACCATGATCTAGTTCCCCTCATAACATGCAGGTCCCGACAACGGAACCATTTGTTGGCGAGGAAACATGTCTCACAGGCAAGACCTAGGTTAAGGGGTTGGGTCCAAAAAAGGAATCCGTTGTAGTCTAGAACCACGCCGGCATTATCACCCTACTTCAGAGAGCAGAGAGTCTCACCCGAGGCGTGCCGCAACCATGTGCAGAAGGGGAATAGATCGATATTAGTGAACGGGTCCGCAACTCATGAGTAACATTGAATTGATGGCATAAACATCATTATATATGCAACAACATTCAGAGAGCGTACATGTATTAAGCAAATAAAATTTTAAATCATCACAAGCATCATGCATGCATATGAATCACATAATAGGACAAAAACCTGCAAGTATATTGATATCTTCAGCCAAACCAGTAGTTACATAGCTTCCGCAAGGAGAGCTTACAAGTCTGATACAGATGCCTTATAGAATAGAAAGGTAAATAAGAGAAACCTAGGAACTACAGAGACATCATGCCCGGTCTCCTTCAGTCGCTCTGCTTTCCTTCTCCTGTCACATCCTTTCTTTCGGCCGGGTGACTGCTTATTTATTCACCTGCTATCGCAACTGTTAGTTCCTCTTTACGTTCTTCTTCAGCTGCTTCTGGCTTCTCTCTTGTTGTCTGTGTGTTCTGCTCTCTGTCTTCTGCTGTATATTCTCTTCGTCTGTACTCATGCATCTGCTTTCTTCAGCTATCTCTTACTTCTTCGCCAGCTTGATAGCTCCGCAACTTACTGTAGTTGCGACTTGGTTGCGACTGCCATGTGTCATCATTCTGCAACCCAAAAAGCCATTCTTTATTCAAAATTCAAAATATTCAAAACAAGTTTTCAAAACAAGGGCCCCAACACTACTCTCGGACCTTTGGTGGAGTAGATGGCTGTAGTTTCATCTGCAGCTCAATGATCTACATTTGAAGCTCAATATTTACCTTGTCTATTTCTGCCTTGGAGTCTTTGAATACCATTGGAAGCTTCTTGATCTTCTCTTCTGACGTTGCCTCAACATGAATTTGGAGGTCAGGGAGTTCGCTGCAAACTTTAGTGATTGTTTCCTCCAACCGCTGCCTGTGCATAACTGCGTCATCTCGATCCTACATGGCCTACTTCTTTTCATTGGCCATCCACTTTCTATCCTACTTGACATCCTGGATGACCAAAAATGATCTATGTTCATGGATTTGCAATTCCTCTATGACTCCCTTGTGGGTACAATACTTTAATTGGGAGTGCTACAAGGTTCAACCTAGTACTATGCCAATGTGATGCGTGAGCTCGATATTCGACAATGTAAAAATATAATGCTCCTGCAGGAATTTGCAGAGTGCAAAGCTTAGAGGTAACTACCAATTTTGGACTTTCTTTACTCACGCTTGCTGGTTCCACGCTTGCTTGAATCGTGCTCTCTTGAAACACGCTCGCTTGAACTGCACTTGTCTGCATCCATAAATCCTCGAGACCCTTGTGAACCTCTAAAAATATGCCCTTGTATTGATCTTCATTGTTTCCCTAGATATCCTCGATGATGTGCCGTACCGTATCACCAATTTAGTCGAAGTCCCCCTCAGTGAGGACCATTGACTCTCCTCCAGTTGAATTATTTGATTTCATCTTCTTCTGCGCACCTTCTCCATTGCGTTTTTTCCGCCTCTTGAGAATGTAATGGGAGGCAGGGTACTCTGGATTAACAAACGGGTCATCGCCACCCTGATTGCTGCCCCTAGTCCCCTGCTCATCCTTCTCGGTATCTATCTCCGCTTCCTTTTCACTTTCCTTCACAGTCTCAAAAATGACTTTCTTGTCTTTCCTGCCGGATGGCTTCCTAGTTATTTTAGTTGTGGTATCTTTCTTCGCTCCACTGGTTCCTTCTTGCTCTGTCTCCGCCCCTTCCGTGGATGGAGTTAACTAGTCACTTGGCCATTGGCTTACAATGTGCACAATGCCATCCTCAGTTACCAAGTCTGGAAGCTCGTACCATACCTCTTTAAGATCCTTCCTTTCCCAAATGTATACATGGTGAAAATATGCCTTAAAATTGGCAATTTGGAGATATTATTCAAAAATACTTAGTGATAGCCATGGCGTCTGATTGATCACCATACATAGACTCATTTCAAAACCTAGCCAAAATAACTTATTCTCCATTGCACACGTAGGTTCCTTTGAATTCCATAGCAAGGCATATCTTGCAGCCTCGGAGATGTCCGGGTCCACAGTGGGGAACTGTGACTCATCTGGATTTTTCCATGCCATTAGTGCAATCAAGAGAAATAACTATGCATAGTGGAATTTTTTACCTTCCTCCTAAGCTTCTTTACAATCATCCAGAAACTTTCTTCATAAATACCCAACCCAATTGTACTGGAATCTATTGGTACATTGTGCATCCAAAGATACTATTGGTGCTGATACCTCCTATGCACGACATTTCCGCATAATCTTCCCTGCTAGAATATGTGCAGTGAAGCGCACCGAAGGATTATTAATGGAGTTTATAGCGTACTCCCGAGATCCTTTGCGAGGCCATTGTATTTCTTCATCTTGTCTACCACATTATTATCTTGGTATTTTCCGGAAAATGCATCAACGAGGTTCAATCCTTGGCAAGGAAGCGCAATGATTCTTTTGATGAGCATCTAGTCGATGGCGATTCTCTCACCCAGCCAAAGACATCCATCATGTATGAGGGCCAACAAATATCACACACAAATGGTATTGATGTTGCTACACCCGAAATGAGGAAGCTAGAGCATGTTCGACATCCATGATTGCTAAAGTCTTGCTACACACCTAAGTGGCTCTACCCTTGTCACTCCAGCTAATTCGTAATAAAATGATTGTAGGTACTTGCTCAGATCGAAATGGAGGTATTTAATGTGATCATTGAAATCCTAGTCTTCCATGTGCAGTTGTGGCACTTTTGCCAATGGATCTCCCTCTACTGGTACTTCTTCAGGTAGTAATGGCGTAAATATCTTAAATTTTACAACTTCTGGGTCCTTAGTAGGCTTTGCAGCGCTTGAATTCCTCAGTGGCATATATGGTGGTAACTTGGAGATAGGTTCCACATCCTCTCCATCAATATATTCGAATACCCCAGCCATCACTTCTTCTTCGGAATCTTTGACCTCCACTGGTTGCTTCTACCTATCCTGCCTGTCCTTAGTCTGGTGTTCCTTGGCGATTCTATTTCTAGGAGACTGTTGAACTATGGGTTTCTTTGGCTTCTTCGGCTACTCTTCTCTCACAACAGACTATTTCCTAGGTGACCTTGGCCCTGTTAAATTCACTGGTGGCGTAGTAGTCATTGTGTATGTTGGGGTCCTGTGATTTGGCAGATTGGCATACCAAATGACAAGGAAACATCAGAACCACTTTGGAATCCTAGGATCTAGCCCTCCTGGATTCAGAGAGGGATCTATATAAATGTAAGTGTTTTCAGAGGATATATCTTTAAGGCTCGTGATATGATATTAGGCTAGTTATAAAGTGCAAGGGGTTTGTTTGTTTGTTGGTTGGGGATCATTAAATGAGAAGGTCATGTGAAGTGAAGGAGGAAATAAGTGGAAGTATGTTTCAGCATGGGAAGATAGGTCAAAAAATAGTGCTAAACCATTGGGCTATGGAGTCATAAAAGGGTTTACTTGCACAAAAAATATTCAAGGTTTTCAAAGGGCAAGTCATCTATATCAGAAGATATTTTAATTTGAGTTTGTGGTATGAAACATTAAGGAGTGAAGTGAAAGAAGCAACATGTAAGAAAACAAATGGCAGCCTAAGATCAGGTAAAGAATTTTAACCTATCCTGCTTTTGACATACTCTTAAGAACAAAACATTTAAGATAAACATAAAAATTCACCTAAGATCAGGTAAGGGCTTTTAACCTATCCTGCTTTTGGCACAATCTTAAGGGAAATTTTCAAAACAGCTGTTTAAGACTAAACAAGGGATAGGGCTAACCATAAAATTTCTTGATTAAGACTCTACTTAGCATGCAATGAAAAGATCATTCAAGAACAACGTTTCAAGTTCTACTCAGCAAGATATGGGCTCACCAACATTCATTGACTGATTATACTCTATTGGAATCATTCCCAAACACACATTTAGAAGAAAAATTAAAGATAAAGATTATTAGTGAGAGATAGGGTACTTTGCAGTAAATCCTACTCTATATTTGCTATTCTTTATAAGAGAATATGAGCACAGTGGAAACATAAGGAAAATAACAATTACAATGAGAATAACATCACCAATGATTTAGATCAGGATCCGGTGAATATGCTTGTCTATTGATGAGCAAAACCAGTTACATACTTTGAGTCCAATAGCTTTTACAGTCCAATGCTTTTCTTCCCAGCCTACTATATTATAACTACTCGGAAAATTTACTCAATAACAATTCAAACTATTAACAACTTCCCAACCATTACAATGAATTTTCTGTGAATACTTACAGGTGAATGAGGAAGAGTGCTGCAGAAATGGTAATAAATATCAATTAAGACAGAGTGGGAGAGGTATTCGAATGCCCATTCTTCTTAATAATCATAGCAATAACTGTTGTACCACTTCAATAGTTTTTCCTGTCTTTGAGGCATATCTGGTAGGCTGGTAATAACTCCGAAGTGTGTTCTTTGAAGATATCTTGGTTTGAAGTACCCTGTTTGACTGTTATGACAAGTAAACTGTCATTTTTGGGTTTTGTCGCCCCATGACTGTGTAATAACTGTTCTGAAAGTTTTAAAGAGTTTCTGCCATCAGGATGGCTGTCATGGTGGCTTTGAGAGGAAAAGTAGACTACAGGTGTCCTTTTGGTCCTTTGGAGAAATAAATACTTTAATGATCTGGCATTTTGAAGTCATCTCTTGTTGATTTGTCTTTGACTTTATCTCTTTAAACACTGATATTTAGCTTTAAATTGTGTTTTTGTCTTTATCCTTAGCTTGTTGGTTAAGCCTTTGATCTTCGGATTATGCTTTGAATTTTAAATTTCATTGATCTTCTTTGTTTTCCTTTGTGTACAGGTGGCTGTGCTGGAGGGTTTGATTGAAAGCCAATATCATGATTTATCGACTAAAACGTGGAAATAACATTCCTTTTTCTCTTTTATACATTTAGTTAGGCCAAATTAGAGGATCGTCACCCTCGGCCCTGCAACTGGATTTCTGATGTGGGACGACTTTATAACTTAACCGCCATTAAACCTGCAACACAAAAAAAATAGTTATAAAATCCTGCGTTTTTTGGGTTTAACTACTTCAGAGGGCTTTGACAGAGGTTATGGAGCAATGAGGAGGCAAGGTGAATGTAGCGGGGAAGGGTTTAACCATGGCAGAGATGAACCAGGTTCAAATTTAATTATGGTGCGAAGATTTGGAAAGGAAGTATTGGAAAACTGGCAGCGGGTTTCGCGTGTTGTGAAGGCGATAAATGGTATTGGGCGAAATGAACGCGACACAGGTCAATGGCTGACATGTGTACCTTGTAAAACCACCCATTTCACGTTCAAAATGGGCGATCAATTTTATTTGTGAAATGAACGTGAAAATTGTTTTAGATCGTCTGACCTGGGGGGGCCAGATCTACGGCTGTGAGCGAGCGCGAAAAATAGAAAATATGTGAAGAGGAAACATATGGTGGGGCCGAGGTGACGTGGGGTAATTTTTTGCGTAGCGAGGAGGCTTGAGGTTGGGTAACCAATGTGCGCCGTTGGTTTATAGTGATAAAGGGTTATAATCGATGTGTGGGCGAATATATAAAGGGAAAAAAGGTGGACGTGGGAGGGAGTGAAGGCGCTTCTGGGCCGTTGGATCTGGGGAGAAGATAAATCAATGGTGGAGATCACCTGGAAACACAATGAAAGGCCCCAACGTGGTCGGGTGGGACCAGTGGGGTTATAAGAGAAAATGAAAGAAAAAAGCGTATTGCGGGGGCAATTGAGGTATGGACAAATCTACAGGCCGGGTGCCTCTGCAGTGATCCTGAGCCGTTGGATTGAGATCATGATTGGACGGTGGAGATTTCCTCGGCGGATCGGAAATCGGCGGAGATAAGGGTCTGGGAAGGAGGGATTAGAATGCTGTGATGGCCGATGGCCGATGGGGAAGAGCGCAGGCCGTTCGATCTGGGGGAGAATGAACGGTTGAGATTAAATCGAGACTTCGCATATCGGCGATGCAAGGGGGTCAGGGGGCAAGGGAACTGGAATTTCCGACGAGCGATGCGCCGATGCGATGGAGGGGTGCGATGGGCGATGCGCTGAGGAAGCAAGGACCATCAGATCAGGAATGAAATCAACGACTATGATTAAATTAGGAGAGCGCATCGTTGTGGGAAAGGAGGCTTGAGAAGGGGAAAAGGATAATTACCGATGGAGCGATGGCCGTTAGATTTGCGAGATCGACGGCCCAGATCTCATCGGAGGGAAACCATCGCATGGAGGAAAATATGAAGAAACAAAGGAAAGGGGCGGAGCAATAGTCTGATAGCACAAAAGGGGCTTAAGGATGAGGCCGAAGGTCGCGGGTCCCGGTCTTATGGAGAAAAAGGGCTGAAAGCCTAAGCCCGCGGGGGCTTAAAGGTCTGCTTATGAAAAAGGTTGGTTTATAGGCTGAAAACAAGGTTTTTTGAGGGTTTTGGAAGGTTCTGGTAGAGTAAAGAAGGGTTTTAAAACCAAATAAAAGGGATTCATATGGTTTTAAAGGGAATTTGAGGAAGTGGGGGAATTTTTAACAGGAAAATATGAATGGAAGAGGGGCTCAAAGTAGTTTTCTTTTAGGCAACAACAGGACTTTGTGAAGATATCAGTGAGATGGATCATTTTGGTCAAATGGACCCAGTAAGGCTTCAAGAAGTCAAATATTTTCTCCAAATTTGTTTCTTGAAGACTAAAAGACCTGTTTTAGCCATCTTTTCATATGTCAAAATTATGGATGGCTAACAGCGGATCCAACTTGAGGATGGTAGCTCCTTGGAGGTGTCAAGAACCTCAGAAATTTATCTCTGAAATGCATACCCGTGCTTTATCCTTGACAACCTTTTCTTCTTTGATCATGCTGCTTGGAAAGATGATCAATATTTATCATAACCATCTGATTTATCCCAAACATTCTACCTACACAACCTACTTTCCTAACATTTTTTCATCATAAGGTGCACTTGGACTTGCAAAAATTTTGACATCAACATTTTATTCTTTTGAAAATAGGAAAAACTAATCTAAATCTACCCTTATTTCTTCCATGAGTTCAGATTAAACAGTTGAAATCATAGCTTATCTACCTAATCTACTATATGTCAGGATTAAACTGTCTAACATATTTCATTCCTTATATTCTAAAATAGAAATTGAAAACACAGTCAAACCAGGATTAAGTTGTTTGATTTGTTGTGATGACTAGGACATCAAAACAAACTATTCATAGACCTTTGTTTGCAGAAAAATAACAAAAATTGGAAGGCTTAAGATCTGAAAACAATGAGAGTCCTTCCTTCTTTATTTCAGCTCTGATTTTGATCTCTTTGAGCTGTCTTCTTCTTCTTTACCTGGTTCAAGTTTTCAGCGAACCAGTCTTTTTCCTTTATTTGGCTCAGGTTTTGAGCTTATTAGAGCCATCTTTCTTTTGATTCTTTGGTTCAGATTTTGAGCATATTAGAACCAATTCTTTTTCTATCCTAATCTAATCTACTGATAAGACAAGATTAAACTATTTGGAAAATCCGATTTACTAACCTATCAACAGTAAATTGAAATCTATCTAGCCATGATTAGGCTGTATGACTAGATAGAAATACTCTTTCAAGTAGTGGCATTTAATCTTGCACACTTTTAGATTTTTATTTCTTTTTTGGTATGGGGCTGTACCTTTCTTCTTTGATATCTGCCCTCTTTTCTCTTTTCTATTGTTTTGTATTTTTTTTTTCAAAACAAAATAGAAAAAAAAAAACTAACTAAATGCTCATAGGCTGAGCTTTATTGATATTCGTACCTACCCTAATCTAACTTGGAAATATCTGCTGTTTTATATGATACAATAGTGCCAGTGCAACCAGTTAAGCAGTAACAAAAAAGGGCAGAAAATCTGACTGCTTGTCAGAGATAACCATAGGGTACTTTGAATGTGGGTCTTCAAAACCAAGGCCACCACTAGTGGTGACCGCTCCTGATGTACCTGGCTCTTGTAAAGGATTAATGCTCGGGAACTTGAGCCAATCAGGGCCTCCAAATACTCTGCCATAGGATAAAAAAAAATGGTATAAAATTTCTTCTTTTAGGCCTTCCATGACTGTTAGGATATATACATCCTTGACAGCTTGGTTCACTGCATCTTTAGTGTGGCTCTTGAAAGCACAGTATTCTTCTACCTGCACATCAAAAGGCAGTGAAATTTATTCTTGCTTTGGGGGAGGGAGAATTTCCAAAAATTCTCTAGGATCCCTGAATTGGTATGACTGATCTTGTGAATTCAAAATTTCAATTTCAGTTTCATACCTTTCAACCACCAAGTCTAGGAAATTTTTCTTAAGCTCAGGTTTAGCATTGAATTTTGAGTTGAGAAGGACAACCTTTGGAAGGTCCTCACATTCAAATTCTGCCAGAAAACTTGATATTTCATAACGAAGCTCTGCTATGAAACTTGACTGCATTTTTGAAAATGTTCAGAGTCTTCTATTAGTGGAGTGATTTGGGTTTGGATAGCCTCTGGTATGAATTCTTTTTGTAGCCAGAATGTTAAGATTTAGACCCAAAGAAAAAGAAATTTAGCCAGATATGACAATCGTTTAGAGGAAAAATAGTCTTTAATAGAGAAAACTTAATCCTCAAAGTTTCCTAATCATGGGTGTACAAGATGTTTTAATGGTAGTGTGGGATGCCCCAATGGAGTCTTTGTGAAACCGTGAGTAATCAGCAGGCCTACTGATCACCAATGGAGTCTATTTGTCTTTTAGGAGTTGTGGAGTCGCCAGGTGGATGATTTCAAATGTTTTAAGATGAGTTGCTATTCACCATAAGTAATTAACTACCAATCTAAGGCTTTTGTGGGTATTCTGAGCTCTAAAGAATTTATAAGATTTAATTCACTCAAAATATCCCCAGCGGAGTTGCCATTATGTTGGGGTCCTGTGATTTGGAAGATTAGCATACCAAATGACAAGGAAACATCAGAACCACTTTGGAATCCTAGGATCTAGCCCTCCTGGATTCAGAGAGGGATCTCTCTATATGTAAGTGTTTTCAGAGGATATATCTTTAAGGCTCGTGATATGATATTAGGCTAGTTATAAAGTGCAAGGGGTTTGTTTGTTTGTTGGTTGGGGATCATTAAATGAGAAGGTCATGTGAAGTGAAGGAGGAAATAAGTGGAAGTATGTTTCAGCATGGGAAGATAGGTCAAAAACAGTGCTAAAACATTGGGCTATGGAGTCATAAAAGGGTTTACTTGCACAAAAACTATTCAAGGTTTTCAAAGGGCAAGTCATCTATATCAAAAGATCTTTTAAGTTGAGTTTGTGGTATGAAACATTAAGGAGTGAAGTGAAAGAAGCAACATGTAATAAAACAAAGGGCAGCCTAAGATCAGGTAAGGACTTTTAACCTATCCTGCTTTTGACATACTCTTAAGAACAAAAAATTTAAGATAAACATAAAAAGTCACCTAAGATCAGGTAAGGGCTTTTAACCTATCCTGCTTTTGGCACACTCTTAAGGGAATTTTTCAAAACAACTGTTTAAGACTAAATGAGGGACATGGCTAACCATAAAATTCCTTGATTAAGACTCTACTTAGCATGCAATGAAAAGATCATTCAAGAACAACATCTCAAGTTCTACTCAGCAAGATATGGGCTCACTAACATTCATTGAATGGTTATACTCTATTGAAATCATTCCCAAACACACATTTAGAAGAAAAAAAAAAGATAAATATTATCAGTGAGAGCTAGGGTAATTTGCAGTAAATCCTACTCTATATTTTCTGTTCTTTATCAGAGAATATGAACACAGTGGAAACATAAGGAAAATAACAATTACAGTGAGAATAACATCACCAATGATTTAGATCAGGATCCGGTGAATCTGCTTGTCTATTAATGTGCAAAAATAGTTACATACTTTGAGTCCAATAGCGTTTACAGTCCAATGCTTTTCTTCCTAGCTTACTATATTACAACTACTCAGCAACTTTACTCAATAACAATTCAAACTATTAACAATTTCCCAACCATTACAACGAATTTTCTGTGAATACTTACAGGTGAATGAGGAAGAGTGCTGCAGAAATGGTAATAAATATCAATTAAGACAGAGTGGGAGAGGTATTCAAATGCCCATTCTGCTTAATAATCATAGCAATAACTGTTGTACTACTTCAGTAGTTTTTCCTGTCTTTGAGGCATATCTGGTAGGCTGGTAATAACTCCGAAGTGTGATCTTTGAAGATATCTTGGTCTAAAGTACCCTGTTTGACCTCTCTGACAAGTAAATTGTCATTTTTGGGTTTTGTAGCCCCATGGCTGTGCAATAACTGTTTTGACAGTTTTAAAGAGTTTCTGCCATCAGGATGGCTTTCACAGTGGCTTTGAGAGGAAAAGTAGACTACAGGTGTCCTTTTGGTCCTTTGGAGAGATAAATAATTTAATGATCTGGCATTTTGAAGTCATATCTTGCTGATTTGTCTTTGACTTTATCTCTTTAAACACTAATATTTAGCTTTAAATTGTGTTTTTGTATTTATCCTTAGCTTGTTGGTTAAGCCTTTGATCTTCGGATTTATGCTTTGACCTTTAACTTTCACTGATCTTCTTTGTTTTCCTTTGTGTATAGGTGGCTATGCCAGAGGGTTTGATTGAATGCTGATATCATGATTTATCGAATAAAACATGGAAATAACCTTCCTTTGTCCCTTTTCTGCATTTAGTTAGGCCACAGAGGATCATCACCCTCATCCTTGCAACTGGATTTCTGCTGTGGGATGGCTTTATAACTTAACCGCCATTAAACCTGCAACACAAACAAACTAGTTATAAAATCCTGCGTTTTTTGGGTTTAACTGCTTCAGAGGGCTTTGGCGGAGGTTATGGAGCAGTGAGGAGGCAAGGTGAATGTAGTGGGGAAGGTTTTAACCATGGAAAAGATGAACCAGGTTCAAATTTAATTATGGCGTGAATATTTGGAAAGGCAATATTGGAAAACCGATAGCGGTTTTCACATGGGGTGAAGGCGGTAAATGGTATTGGGCCAAATGAACATGACACAGGTCAATGGATGACACGTGTACCCTGTAAAACCACCCATTTCATGTTCAAAATGGGCGATCAATTTTAGTTGTGAAATTAACGTGAAAATGGTTTTAGACCGTCCGATCTGGGGGGGGCCAGATCTATAGTTATGAGCGAGCGCCAAAAATATAAAATATGTGCGGAGGAAACATATGGTGGGGGTGGGGTGACGTGGGGTAATTTTTCGCGTAGAGGGGAGGCTTGAGGTTGGGTAAGCAATGTGCACCATTTGTTTATAGTGATAAAGGGTTATAATCCATGTATGGGCGAATATATAAAGGGAAAAAAGGTGGATGTGGGAGGGAGTGAAGGCGCTTCTGGGCGGTTGGATCTGGGGAGAAGATAATTCAATTTTGGAGATCACCCAGAAACACAATGAAAGGCCCCAGCGTGGTCGGGTGGGACCAACGGGGTTATTGTTGGGAAACATGATTTCCGTTAGACCAAAACCCGCAGGTGTTAGTCAACGATCGCATCGCCAGAGATAAGGATCCACGAAAGGCGATTAGTCCATGTCGCAAAACACATGGGGAGCGTTGGTTTATCCAATGTCCAACAATATCCCCCCCAATGCGAGTCGGGTGTGTATCGAACTCGTGACCTACACTCTGATACCACTTGTTGGCTTCTTCTTCTGTGGGAATCTTCTGAGCTACTTCATTTTCCTTTACAACTTTTACAAAGATGATTTTCTTGTTATCTTTTGCCTTGGAATTACTGGTTTCTCCTTCATATCCTATCCCAGTCTTTATGAGAGGTGACCTTTGTGCATTTAGAATCTGGACCAACTGTCCAAAGCCTTTCATTAGAGATGTATTCATTAATAGTTCTCTTTGGGATTTTTCTAAGTTCTTTCTTAGGCTTACTACTTCTTCTTCCAATCTTTCACATTCCTGAATTTTCTCTCTCATTTGTTGTAGCAGAGTGTCTTCTACTTTCTTTGCCTCTTCAAGCTGTGTCTTCAGGCCAATAATTTCTTTCCGATCTTCATATTCTTTGTACCAATATCTTAAGGTCTTTGTTTTCATTCTTCAATTTTTCTATTTCAGTCAGAGCTGTGTCAAGTTTGGGTTTTTCTTCAGCTGCAATTTCTTCATGGCTCTTACTACCATTCACACTAGCAGGTACCTCATTTGATTGAACATCTTCTTTTTGACATGAATTTCTCTTTTTCTTAATTCTCTTTTCCTTCTTGACAATGCAGTCCTTTGTGTCTACTCCATGCATGAAATGAAATCTGTCCCATATTTCTTTTGCTGAAGTTAAGTCCATTATTAACTCAAGATCCTTGTTATGAAGATTTTTATATATCACACATTTTGCCTTGGCATTCCTCTGTTGTTCTTTCACCGTGGGTGAGTCTTTGTAGTAACCATCACATACAAGCTTCCATACCTCAGGTTCATAGGCCATTAAACCTGTTTTAACCTTATCTCTCCATTCAGGAAAGTTTGTTGTATTTAACACAGGTGCATTTTGATAGTCCATGACTCAACCAGATCTCCTTCAAGCTATTAAGCTTACACCAAAGGAACCAGATCTGATACCAATTGTTGAACCCTCAGTTAAACTGAGAGGGGGGGGGGGGGTGAATCAGTTTAACACATTCATGGACTTTTAAAAATTTTTCATTAACACTTGTTTACACCTTCATTTCATGTTTAACTTAACTTGTGAGTAATCTTAGAATGTGATCAGCAAGCATTAATATAATGTAACAGTAGAATTAATATGAGAGCAGAAAGTATTAAGCAGATGATATAAACCAGATCAACACATAAACATCATGCACAGAGACACCAGATATAAGTGGAAACCCATAAAGGGAGAAAACCACATCTTATTATTGTTGTGATGCAAAGGCAAGCTCTAACTTCCTCTCACCACTGATTTTCTGTAGGCACCAACCTACAGGACGTTCCAACCTCAATTCTGCAAGCTACAACTTGCAAGGAAGCTCCAAATCCCATCAATTTTCTGCAGGCACCAACCTACAGGAGGCTCCAACCTCAGTCAGCTACAACTGAAATTTTATCAAGCTACAACTTGATGTGGAAGCACCAACTGCCATCTATTTTCTGCAGGCACCAACCTACAGGAGGCTCCAACCTCAGTCAGCTACAACTGACATTTTATCAAGCTACAACTTGATTTGGAAGCACCAACTCCCATCTATTTTCTGTAGGCACCAACCTCCAGGAGGCTCCTACCTTAGTCAGCTACAACTGACATCTATCAAGCTACAACTTGATAGGGAAGCTCCAACTTCCTTACTCTTTCAAAAGAGAAACAATTGCCAATTTACCTTGGATATCAGCTCTGTTCTGTTCCATCTGCTCTACTGTTCATCTATTCTCATATATGCCCTGTATCATCTCTGCTCAGCTCCTCTTTCTTCTCTGCCTCACTAATTCATTTCTGCATTCTCTTCACTCACTCTCTAACCTCCTTGTGCATATCAATGTGATATTATATATAGAGTTCATCACATGACTCTTTACATTCCTCAGGGAATTTGAAGTGAATAATCTTGAATTTTTGCCTTCTGCCTTTTCATTTCTTTTAACCGCTCATTCAAAAAAATATAACAATATGCATTAATTTCAATACTACAGTGGGAGTTTTTTTTTCCTACCGGAGACTTACCAATGCAACACAAACAATAAAAAGTTAATTACAACATTTACATTCACATTTTCAATTACACATTTCAATTTCACTCAGCTCCTTTCCTGGATTTTGGCTTTACTGGATTTGTCTTTTCTGCTGCTGTTAAGTAACTGATCTGCATACTTCTGTTCATCATGCCTGCAAAATTACCTGTGACTTTTTCAGTTCTTACATTCTTTGTTTACCTCTGTTAGGCCCACATTTTCATCCCTGTGTTTATTCACCTGTTCACTGTAATTTTGTGCACCTGCTGCATATATAAATGCTTTTCCAAGTTTATCCTCAAATAAACATAAATCTAGGCAATGTTTGTTCATTATTAATCTCTGTGCATGGGCTACCTGCTTACACACTCTCTGTCCATATAATATATTTTCAAATCAACCCCCTTCCGAATTTTTGGATCACTGTACATTTTTCTGCAACTGTCTCTCTCTCTTTCGTTGCAGTTGTGTAACTGCTGCACATATAACTGTCTTTTAATATAACAGCTGATTTTAAATCTGGGCAATCTTGAATTAATGCGGAAACTTCATTTTTCCATGGTTATTAAACCATACATATAAATTCATTCATATTTCAATCTTTACAATATTTCATACGGGGCCATATATATCGGGACCCACATATTCCAAAGTCTTCCAAGTGAAAACGCCTTTTGAATAGTTTTTACCACATAACCTTTGGTTTAATCAACTCTCAGAATCTTCAAAAATGTGGTTACACCATAATAAAAAACCTTCATATCAATCCCGATGCATTTTATAATACATACATATTCCGTGGAGCCCACTTGTTAATGCATTTCTTCAATCGACGGTTAATAACATATCGCACAACCAACAGTGATTTGACGGATATCGCTCGACGAAGATGCATGGAGGATAACGCGCGATGGCGTGCAATGAGAGTGGTTTTGCAGATTCGTTCAGGGACGCGTGTCGCCCGTCCTATGTAATCTTTCTGATTTCATAAATACCGCTTGCCCGATGAAAGCGGTGCGATGAAAACTAGAAACCCCCTTCACTGTTCATTCCGCTCGTGGTTCCTCTCCTTCGCTCACAATTCCGATATTTTATACGTTGAACCTTGGTTCATCGACATTTTACCACGGTGCTTTCATCTGTTACGACGCATAGCTCCATTCACACTGCGCATTTAACTATGGTTTCGCCTCTCCTTTTGTGACATCGATCCTTCCGACAATCGATAGGACCTTAGTCCATACAAACCTTCAGATATATATGTGCAGAATCTCGGATGAACCCTTATTTTAGAGTTATTCGATCAATACAACACATCTAAGTTCGGAACAGAGGATCTTCATATATCTATACTAATCCTTATTTCATTCAATTCAAACGATAAAACATATATCCTCAGCGCATCAGAATTGTTTATAAATCAAACCATTGGCATTAAACCTTAAGACATAGCTTATCATGCATTTCTCATATATTTTCTTATTGAACTCAAGGCCCACCACATAGAGGTTAAATCAATAATAGAGGAAATTTGGGAAATCGGTCACTCTGTGATCGACTCACAGAAACTAACAATCACTGCTTCAAATTTTAACACAAAGTTTCAATATGCACTTCTTATACACTCTCTCTCTGGGACTTAAGGCACTCCTCACACCTGCCATTCATATATCAATCCCTTGGAACCAGATTTTAACCATACTTAAATCAATCCACTAGTGCGCATGATTCAAACAAATACTTTCATATATATACAGTGAAATAACTTACAGAGTCTCTTGACTCTGGCTAGATCTTCAAGTCAAAATCAACAATCCTTCTCTAACTCTGTCTCTGAACAGGATATGGATTTTCTTCATTTATCTACAGAAATCCAAAAAACCTTCGCCACAGAGTTTATTTATTCGACACACACCACACCTCATAATTGCACACCTCAGCATCACAGACCTATTTAGACCCCAAATTACCGAGTCTCACACTAAACCTACTACAGTATTGCCATTAATCCATTGGTTCCAATACACACAATTCCACAGTTCTTCATCAACATATAAAAATGAAATCAAATACAAAACCCTCCTTGTCTTGGCTAGATATTCAATTGGCCCTTCAATTAATTACCCTATCTCTCCCTAGCAGCTCTCTCCTTTGCCTCTGTTTCCTCTGATGTCTCTGCTGCCTTTCTCTGCTACTTTGCTTCTCTTTTTGCCTTGTTTCTGTTTCAGTTCTTCCTCCTTTGCCATCTCCGTTGCCATCAATGACAACATTTCCAATATTTATAAGAGAAAATGAAAGAAAAAATCATATTGCGGGGGCACTTGAGGTATAGAAAAATATGTAGGTCGGGTGCCTCCGCAGTGATCCTGAGCCGTTGGATTGAGATCAAGATTGGACGGTGGAGATTTCCTCGGAAAATCGACAATCGACGGAGATAAGTGTCCGGGAAGGAGGGATTAGAATGCTGCGATGGCCGATGGCCGATGGGGAAGAGCGCAGGCCATTCGATCTGGGGGAGAATGAATGGTTGAGATTAAATTGGGACTTCGCATATCGACAGTGCAGAGGGTCAGGGGGAAAGGGAACTGGAATTACCGACGAGTGATGCGCCGATGCGATGGAGGGGTGCGATGGGCGATGCACCGAGGAAGCGGGGACCGTCAGATCGGGAATGAGATCAACGACTAGGATTAAATCGGGAGAGAACATCGTCGGGGGAAAGGAGGCTTGAGAAGGGGAAAAGGGGAATCACCGATGGAGCGATGGCCATTAGATCTACGAGATCGATGGCCCAGATCTCATCGGCGGGAGACCATCGTGCAGAGGAAAATATGAAGAAACAAAGGAAAAGTGGCAAAGAGATAGTCCGATAGTGCGAAAGGAGCTTAAGGCTGAGGCCGAAGGTCGCGGGTCCTGGTCTTATGGAGGAAAAGTGCTGAAAAACTAAGCCCGTGAGGGCTTAAAGGTCCGCTTATGAAAAAGGTTGGTTTATAGGTTAAAAACGAGGTTTTTTGAGGGTTTTTGAAGGTTCCAGTAGAGTAAAGAAGGGTTTTAAAACCAAATAAAAGGGATTCATATGGTTTTAAAGGTAATTTGGAGAAAGTGGGGAAATTTTTAACAGGAAAATATAAATGGAAGAGGGGCTCAAAGCAGTTTTATTTAAGGAAATAGCAGGGATTTGTGAAGATATCAGTGAGATGGATCCTTTTAGTCAAATGGACCCAGCAAGGCTTCAAGAAATCACAGATTTGCTCCAAATTTGTTTCTTGAAGACTAAAAGAACTTTTTTAGCCATCTTTGCATATGTCAAAATTATGGATGGCTAACAGTGTATAATAGTCCTTCCTTAATCATTGCCTATGCAAGCACTTCAAAACTCCAATCCGACAGGCAGCGAAACGCTCGGTTATCTCTCAGGCATAAATTGACAAGTCTAATTTTCAGAAAGAAAAGTGTCCAAATGTGGAGTGGGATGCCAGATTTATAACAAATTTGAAATTAAAAATTCATGATCCCCTTCATATTTGCCTCATAAATGTGGATTTGGCAGCATATTTTCCCATATATGCTCATTAAATGCATTTCTCCTGCTCCCTTCAACGAAAAATTCCCTGTCAAATCAACTGTTGCTACACCAACAATCATATTATGTATGAGCTTCATTATACCCTCCTTTGTGTCATAGTCTTTCCTCCTTCAACATGGTTTCCTCCAACTACGCCATCTTGCTACATATCGCGCAACACTTCTGCTTCGATGAAGCCTTCCTTCACAGAGTAGTTTATAGTCCCGTGCTCTATTTCAACTGCGTGTAGCACTAAGACTCTTCCCCAGCCATATAGTCAATGTGAAGCCCCAGGGACAAAGTCGTCCCTATATAAATTTAACCTACTTCCATTGTTGCGTCTAGGAAATAGTTCACCATTAAGCTTTGCAAGCTGAACTGCGCCACCATACGAGATATTCCTGACGATGTATGGTCCTAACCAGTGCATTTGCGGCTTACCCGGGAACTTCATGAAATTACTGACATACAAAATAAATAAGTCTTTATTCTTGAAAGTATTCTGCTTAATATGCCTATCATGCCATTACTTTTTCCTCTCCTTCTATACCTGTTGGTGAAATCCAATGATGAATCGATCTTCTTCCAATGCAAGCAGTTGTTCCAATCTTTCCTCCATAATATTTTTGTCCTCCATATCTGTGACTACTGCGATTTTGAGAATAGGCACAATATACTCCATTGACATCACCACTTCCTATCCATACACCAATCTAAATGGAGTATGACCCATCAAATTCTTACAGATAGTCCTATATGCCCATAATACTGCAGAAATTCTCAAATCCTAGTCATCCATGTTGACGTTGCATACCATAGTCAAGGAATTCTCCAAAATTTTGTTAAAAGCTTCGACTGTTCTATTTTCTTGAGGGTGATACAATGTACACTTCGGTGATGCATTCAAAACTCCTCTATCAATGATTCAATAGTGCTGTTCAAGAAATGAGACCCTCTATCAGTCATTAAAATCTTTGGGCAACCAAATCTTGACAAATGTTTTTCAAAAATAAACTTCACAGTCGTGTCTGTGCTACAATTCTTCACCGACTGTTCCTCAACCCACCTTGTGAGATAATCTGTCGTGGTGATGATGTACCATGTACCTATTTTATTTCGTGGTGGATCAATTGGTCCCACAAAGTTGATCATTTAATTATCAAATGCCTACAAGGTAACTTGGGGATGCAGTTCCATTTCATCCCTTTGCAATAGTATTCATGTCCTTTGACATACATTGTAGGAACTGAAATATTCCCTTGAATATTTATACACCATGGGTCACCATACTCCTACCCTCAAAATATTCTGCACGGTGGTATTTCCTGCGTAGTGTCCTAAAAAAACTCTTCCATGTGCTTCTAACAAAATGTTTTGTATTTCATGCTTAGGGACATACTTGCGCAGTATCTAACGGGCCCCATCTTATATAAATTTCCCACAATCAAAGAAAAATCAG
This sequence comes from Pinus albicaulis, assembly GCA_034641835.2. Taxonomy (NCBI): domain Eukaryota; kingdom Viridiplantae; phylum Streptophyta; class Pinopsida; order Pinales; family Pinaceae; genus Pinus; species Pinus albicaulis. The sequence goes on from CM076570.1 coordinate 373,207,802, forward strand.
CTGCCTTAACTAAGAACTCTTTATTTTGCTATGTAGTACACTCCACAGGGGCTATTCATCTACGAAGTGATCATCTGCAACCCTTATCGCGAAAAGCTATGGATTAGGTAGCCCCTTTTCAATGTTCGGAGGTTCCTCTGCTATCTCAATCCTGGACAGATGATTTGGTACTACATTCAAACATCTTGGTTTGAATGTTACTTCAAAATCATATTCTTGGAACAACAATATACATCTGTAGATCTTCCCCAACAACATAGTCTTGTTCACCAAGAATCTGATCATGTAAAGCTAACATCACTTGGCTGATCATGTAAAGCATGTTTTATTTTCTGCTTGTACATATTCTTTCACCATGTTTATGCGGGCCAACTCCAAGGAGGAGTGATACATCATGTAAATCTTATGGCAAACTTTGGGCCACACAAATTTTTTAATTTGGCCACTCCCTTGATGAACAAAGGGAGATTTTCCATCATGATGGGTGCTTCCCAAAGGCACAAAACATATCTCACACTTTCAGCCATAGTGAGATAACATGGGAAACAAGTAAGTGGTGGGAAAACCACTTACCATACCTCGATCTGATGTAGGCAGGAGATGCACTGTGTTGGTACCATATGTGGGACTATGACCCACCTCCACATGCTCAAATTTCTGTTTGTATGTATGTAGTTTTTCTTCCATACATTGATGCTATACTTGTACTTTTTATGGGGATGTATGGAGGTAGGATGGGAGGCATGTATGTACCACATGGGATGGAGAGTCTCTATGTACCTTATGCTACATGTTTCAGGGAGAGCATTGGTTCAACCATGTTTGTTTCATTTGAGTTATTGACTCCTTGTGGGATGGACTATGTACATATCATGATGAATTTGGAGGAACAATTCATGGAGGGTTGGATTGGTGAACACTTAGCTTATGGAGGAAGCTTAATTCATGATGGTGTCAGCAATGGAGGAGGAGAAGTGTTGTAGCACTCACCCTATCAGTTGCTTGAGGAAAATCAACATTTTGGAGGGGAGGAATGTAATATTCCTAATTAGCCCAAGCTAATGGGAATATTTATTTTTGTTTCATTTTTCTGTTGTATGAATAAATGTGTAAAGGACGACAATAAAAACTCCTAAAACAACAAATAGATCAATGCCACATGTGAACAAAGCTAAATCTGGGCTAACTAAATGAGCACCCTTAGGTGTGAAAGGGGATGAATGTTTTGATTGGGTCAACCATGAAAAAATCAACAACACTGTCTTAGAGGAGTGGCCATCAATGAGGCACAACGCAGTTTTAGTTGGAGGTGGCTCATGTGAAAAGAGCTATTTCATTGAGATGGTTTAGGGTTTTGCAAGCTCTCAAAATTATAAAAGGAGGAGGAGGAAAACATGAGAAGGTTGTTGATGATTATGTTATTTCTGAAGATTTTGTTTGTTTAGATATTTCTTATTCTCCTTGCTATTTAGCAGAGAATAGTGCTGTTTAGCACTGGGTGTTCCTGATCGGGAATCCCACCTCTTTCCTTGAGAGGCCTCTTGGAAGAGTTTTCATTTCTTATCCACTATCAGGCATTTGGCCAAGCTCTTCTTCCAAATACAACACATATCTTGTTGAGGCTTTGGTTGTCTTTGTAAGTTGCAACAAGTGGAGGCTAGATCTACTAAGATCTAGGCCAATCTAGTGCCTCTTTTCAGGGGGGAAGGCTTCTATCCCATTGGTAAGAGAGTATTGGATGATTGGAGCTACATTTTCAGATCTTGGCTTGAGGCCAATCATATTCTAGAGCCTACAACGTAGTTTTCCTTCCAGTACCGCGTTATTTGCAAGGGTATAGTTGCAGGGTCTTTTGGCACACTTTCTGGAGGAGTGAATTTTATTTGTTGGGGATATGCCCTTCAAATTTGAGATCCAATTGGAGGGGATAATCATATTGAATATATCAGATCAGATCTGAATATTCATGTTTTTCTAAATATTTCTGCAGATCTGCAACATTAGATCTCAGATCTACTCCTTGTACTTCAAGATTTGTTGAAAACCCCAAAGGGGAATTGAAGAAGAGCCTATCTAGTGTACAGATCTGATATAGATCTAAATTTTTGTACATAGATCTTCTCTATATCTGAAGTGTAATATACAATAGTTGCAGCTAATAAAAATAATGCTTTTAAGCTCTTTCAGTTGTAATACATGGTTGCAACACCTCATTTTGAGGATTTTCTTCCATTAAAGTCTTCTATTTCCTGTTGTAAATCTCATGAGCTATCTTATTCATATATTTTTCTGATGTACATGTAAATAATGAGCCTCCATATTGGCCTCCTACTCTTACTTAGATGAACTGAGTTATTTCTCTTCAATATTGTTTAATATTGCTGCATGTTTCCCATTGGGAATATATATGTGTGTGTGTGTGTGCATATGGATTTTATTATAAAGTCACAATACGAAAAAGAGATGAAAGTAGATGGAGAATAAAGTTCTTCCAAATTTCGATGGTAGATCTCGAGTTCCCCTCAGATCTACGACGGAGATTAACTTCGCACCCCCTTCGCCTGTTTCTTGTTAACGTGAGGGGGGGTAGGTTCAAAATCTGGTTTTCATGGCCGCCCTTTTCCGCAACGTGGTAGCACTGTATGCCTTCATGCCCCCTCCACCTAAAACAGGAAACCGAGAGGTACCACCCCCGCAATCCACCTTTAGTTTTCAACGCTCACGACTGTTTTCCTGCGCCACAATTGTTCGTCCACCAATCAGTCATATCCCTCCACGTCACTTATCCGTTATTCCCTAACACTCCATTATACCCATTAATCATCCTGTTAGCCAATAAATTCACTCCTTGACCGTTAATCACACCGTTACATAGTTAAACCTCATTTGAATGCTAGCCACGACTGTTAAACCCAAAGTCTAGTCTATAAAATTTCCAATAGTTTACCGTTCATTACTTTACCTCCGCCTTCAAATTGATTTCATCCTCCATTTAATTTTACAACGAGTTGTCGTTTCTGTAATCGCCCTCCATATTCCCGAAACCCTTTCATTGTTTCTGTAACCCGAGTTTAAAGGTGCTATACTAGTCTGTACAAGTCAAGTATGGCACCTAAGGCCAAAACCAAGAAACAAACGACTCCTAAGGGTAAAGGTAAGAAACGAGTGACAGAAGAAATCCAGAATGTCGACAGTGTTGTAGAGGTCGTATCTGAAGTCACTCATCCAGCTACCGAGGTCATTCCTAAAGTTTCCAAATCTGTTGCAGAAGACATTCCTGTAACTTTGCAAGTCAATCTCATCCTCATACCCCTAGCCGACGCCTATTTTAAAATTACTGACTGTCACTATGGATTTGATTTCTATGAGCTACATTTGTGGCTAAAACAAAAGCACCTACATAACCCAAACCCTATCAGGGTTTGGGAGTCTATGTTTCCTTTGTTTGCATTCCCTCAAACTCACCCATTCCAAGATCTAATTGCCTGGTGTCAGAAGCAGTATGACCCTATAACCAGGTCAGTGGTTGCTCAGAATGGGAACGTTCTAATCACCTTATCCCTTGAAACCATTAAGAATATTCTTCTCATCCCTCCTTCTGACTCTTTATCCTATTTCTCTCCTGCTGCTGTTATGGATCTTTATCATAAATTATCCTTCCCCCAGAGAGCCCAAATATTTGACATATTCCTACCTGAGGATGCATATTTAACAAAGAGAAATCCCCCATATGAATCCTCCATATTTCCCGTAGCTTCCAAACACTTCATCTCCCTTCTTTCTTATCTGTTAGGATACCCAAATGGTGAAACTGTTGATGAACCCATCCTAGGTTTGTTATCTATCTTCAGTATTGAAAAATCACCATTGTTTATGTACAATTACAACCATTTCTTGGCTGATATTATACATGAAAAATTCATGAAATTCACCACACAAGGAGCATTTAATTATTCTTCTGTGATTATTCATATGATTTTGTTTCAGTAGGCAGATATGTTTCCCATTCACTTCAACAAGAAGGACGCACAGGGAGTGAATTAATAAGTGATTCGCTGGACAGAATTGGTTAGAGCTTCGTCAAAAACCACTTCTTTCTCAGAATTCATAGACTCATTAATCCATCTAGTAAGGCATCTCTTTACCAGTTCATCAGAGCTGAGAATTGGAGAAGACATTAAAATAATTCGGCACCTCAGTGAACACGCAAAAAGAAGTGATTGGTATCTATACAAGAATTATACAGAGATCAGGGTGTATGGCTATGAGCTTCCACCATAAAAACTTAAAAAATATGTGCCTATGAGAATTTTATCCTTAGATTACATAAGACATGTGTTAAATATGGATGAATTGCATTTTGTTTCATGAAAGAAGAAATCCCAGTTTAAAAACAAGTCCAATGTTGGATCATTCATTTGTAATACCAGAGCAACTGGTACGGATGAAAATGAAATATTAAAGAAGATGGGTTTTCAATCAAGTTTTACTTGGTCATATGACCCCCATGGCATTATTTCTACTCTGAGGGTTGAACTCAAGACAACCTCTTACACTCATACCTCCAGAGCAGAAATAGAGAAATACATGAACCAGGATGAATGGGTAGAAGGTACTTTACAAGAAGTAGATGAACAAGTAATTTATACTTCAAATGTACAAACACCAGTGCTTGACAGTAAACAAAAAAAAAGGGCCAGAGAAGAGACACCACATTCCAAGTAAATTATGAAAGAATTCATCTTACAACATAAGAAACCAAAGCTTACTTTTTCCTTGATTTTAGAAGATAAACAACCAAAGATCATAGATTTGGGAGAGACTGAAGTCTCCACATCCACCAATGTTCCTCAGACTCCTCCATCAACATCACCTGCAAGAGAGCCACTAGAAATTGTCCAGCATTCAAATGCATGCTCTTCAGAAGAGCATAATATTTTCTCCAAATTTCTAGAAATCAAGCAAAATAATGAAGCACTAAAATCAGATGTTTACAACCAATTTTGGAAACAGACATCTACATCACAACACAGGCTTCTCACTACCTTTGACAGTGAGAAAGGCAGGATGCAGATGGCCTTTCTGCAAGCAACAATGCCATTTCCAAAGACACATGATGAGTATAAGAAGTCTGTATTACATTTGATACAAGACACATACATCCAATTGACCAGCTGGATATGCACAAGAAGTCAGGAGAAATGCTATTTTCAACCATGACTACAACAACTATGTCTCTTTCAAAATCGAAAGTAGCACTGTCAAATATGAAATCCCAATTAAATATTGAGAAATTATATTTTTTGGCTAAAGAAAACACGATAAAGACATTGGAAGAACTTGTAGTAAAAGTGGGATATGATCCTAAGAACTGTAAGGCAGATGAAGAAATCATCAAGAAGAAAAATGTAGATATTGATGCTCTATGAAAACAACTCAAGCTACCCTCAACTAAAGACCCACAGGCTAAAGAGATGGCACAAAATGAATCTGACAAGGAGGAAATGCTTTAATTAATCATTGATCAAAATCTACAGATTAGAAAAATGGAAGAACAAATTGAAGAATTACTGAAAGAGAAATCAACACTCCAAGTGAATATTGATCCTACTTTACCAACTCAAACATCTTCTACAGATGAAGAACCCTCAACAGCCTTGAACATAACTGATGCAGCACAACTGGCTCAAGATTTGGCCACTCAGAAGCAATCACATGAGAAGCTACATCAAAAGTTTCAACTTCTTGAGTCACAAAAGATTAAAAATGATACTTTGTATCTAAAGGAAGTGCAAAATACTCATCAGTTGGAACTTAGAAATAAAGAATTGGAAAGTGAATCTCTGATGGCATCAAATTTAGGAGAAGCCAAGAAGAGTATTTGGGAAAACATCAGTGAGTCCATAACTGAAATATGGCCATCTATATAGATCATCTTTGAGAAGTAGGAACTAATCAAAAAATGAAGAACAACAGTTTAAGAGTAGAAGGATAATCTCAAACAGAAGCCAAGTGAAGCTTCTGATATGACCAAGGTTCTTAATTTAAATAAAAAGGAGGAATTGGAAGCAATCAATATCTCAGACAGGACTGCAACCATTTTGGAGATAAAGAAGGTTTTGCAGAAAAGTAACTTGATCAACCAGTTGCAAACCAAGTGTGAAGCCTTAAATGCTATTGTTCAAAGGTTTCATACTAATTTATTTTTTTAAATCATAAAGGTCTGCCAGGTCTAGTTGGATTAGATGATAAGTTGGTCAAGTGAAAATATTATTGCAAAAAGTTATATACAATTGCAATAGACAAATCAAAGTTTGCAGGTATCAAAGGTCACATTATAGGCATAACTTTTCTTTAAGCTCTACAGTTTTATTTGATCATTCAACATGAAATCAAACAATTATTCATCCAAAAACTAGATTTTGACAAATTCACTGAAGTGGATGAAATATTTAGGAAAATGATGAATGTATAAATCCCAAGTGAAGGTTAGTGGGATAATTTTTGTGAAACAATTGGGTGAAATATTAATTTTGCAGCATGCCAACACATCAGATTCTGAAAAGGCAAGTCAAAAAAAACTTCAGACGAAAAAGGACAAGTCAGCAACAAATTTCACCAAAAAAGAGCCGAATCATCAACAACCTCCAGAAAAACAGAGAGACTCCATCTATTTGTCTCCTTTTATTCTTCTTATCCTATTATTGAAAATCAGTTAAGATATTTCTAAATTTTTGTTAATTATATAAATAACTCTTAGATCGAGTTATTAAGGGTTGCACCCTTGGATGAGCACATTTTGTAAAGCAGAAATTATGCAAGTCTTTTTGATCATCAATAATACAAGCAGGATTCTAAAATTATCTCATACAACTCTGTCTTCTCTGTGAGTTATCCAATTTTTAGTCATTTTGTTTCTTCATATATTTAATTATTATCAAGATAACTAGGTGAGGTTGAATGTGTTTCAGCAACCTTATAATTCCTCTTGAAGTTATAATTATTCTAAAGAATGCTTTACTTGACAATCTGTTAATGTAAGTCCCTTTTATCAATAAATTGTCAGTATCTTGGTGATGTTAGATATATTTTACTGAACTTTTAAACATTGTTTAAAATTTTTCCAACTTATGGTTTATTGAATAATTCAATCTGAATATTTAATAATCATATTCTCTTACATAAGTCCACTTAATCGAAATCATAAAATCTTAATCATTGTATGGGATGAAAAGAAACCCTTGCTTACAATTATTGATATTATATGCAAGAGTTAAAAACCTGAAATGTTTGATTAAAATCTATCTTATGCATTGGTCCTCCAAATATTTCAAAACACAAAAAAACATTTTAGATGATTTGGCATGATTATTGACCACAATCATCTCAAAGGACAACAGATGGTTTTAAGAATGTCATGGAAGCTAATATGGATTACATGGAAACTAAGATGGATGACATGGAAGCTAACATGGAAGACATGAAGAATGTGTAATATTCCACAATCAGGACAGCTCATGAATCAAGCAGTAAAAACGCATTTCCAAAAAAAATGCAATAAAACAGTTAAATGGACTCTTGGATCCCATATATTTTTCCATATACAACCTAAATCCAAGATTAGAGCTGAAACAAAGCAAATTAGGTGGGTTAAACATATCTCCCACACCTAGGATTGCTGAAAAGTGCTAAAACCCTAAAACTGCATTTTACCGGAGTTGCTGCATCAAAGGACTGCGTAGTCTAAGAGAGGTTTTACACATAAAATAATAGGAGAACAATAGATCTACTCATATATTGATAAATAATGTTGAAGAACAGAGATCTAATCTCCTTATACAAAATACAAAAGAAACCAGTAAGGGTTTCTTGTCAAACACTCTGCATACAAAATGGGAAATCAAATAATTTACTGAATAACCACTGAAATACTGAAGTACATGAGTGTAGAAGTTTGAAATATGTGTGATCTACTGTATATCCCTCAAGGGCTTCCTCCCATGAAAGGATGAACCTCTCAATCACAAGGAAACTCAACGATGGAGCCACCAAACCATGCAATGAACACTGCCTCCAAAATAACGCATTCCCTAGCAGAAATAGCGTTGGGAATGTATGGGAAATGTGTGATATTACCACAGATCTGAAATAAGTCCTGGATCTCTCCAAACAGATCTCTCAAGTGAAGGAAAGCTTCCTCTAATGAGAAACTAGCTCAGAGACAGGGATTCCAATCCCTTCCACTGATGCACCCAACAACACTGCACAATCTCTGGAAAAGTTGTGCTGATGAAGATGGCTGAAGCTTGGCCTAAAAAACTGATGTTTAATGATGAATAAAAACTCTCCCAATGAGGCTTTTCAAAGGAAAGAGGTGGGATTCCGTTCCGGGAACACCCAATGCTAAACAACGCTACAACTTTGCTAAGCAACAAAGTAGCAACAAGTCTTAGCAGACAAGAATAATAAACTAAGACATGTAGAATAATGATGCCATCCTCTTCCTTATATAAGACATGAGTTTTCTTGCCCTTGGCCCCACTCAATTAGGTTACTTCTAACACAAGTTATATCTCCCTCCAAAATTGCGTTATTCATCCTTGGATTCCTCCTCCACTAAAACTGCGCTGTTGACTTAGTCAAAGCAGCTTGAATTTAGCCCTGTTCACACATGGAGGTGTATTATTGAGCTAGAAAGAGTGTCCCTTTTCACATTTGGAGTATTTTATTCCTCCTTAGGAGACTTATAGGCTTTTCTTCCCATTTATTCACCGACTAGAGCTACTGCTAACTCTAACGTTCCATTTAGCTTGGAGGCTAAAATTTTGGAACATTACAGTCCTCCCCTCAAAAATGTTTTCTTTTCCTCAAGAAAATGCATAAGGAGAACAAAATTTCTCCCCTATTCCTCATGTGGCCTCCCATCAACAACTTCCATCACTACATCAAGAGAATCTGCAAATAAACTGTAATCCAATGTTTCCTCCCAAGTGTGCAAAACCGAATGGTCCACATCAACCAAATGTGGAAAGTGTGAATGGAAACTTGCTTAATATCTCATGGCCTCCAAAAGTAGGAGTGATGATCATCATGGTGAATGAGTGCCTCCCTCACCCATGCTATCATCCAAATGAAGTGAGTCACCCTCCAACATGGTAACTCATGAAAAATCTCCTCCACCTGGTGATCCTACAAGGTAGGTGGGCTGAATAAATGAACATGATGGGCAAGAGGGCCTATCCCATGCTGTCCTCCTCTCCACTTATGATAAGTGTATAGGGTATGCTGACATTGGGCTGCAACATGATTGCCCTCCAATGGCAAGAAGAAGATTGTGCCTCCAAGGACTCTTCCTCCAAAGTCATGAGACATGTCAACCCAAACCATTCCATCCAAGTTGAATGGCACATCATCACCATTTGGCCTCCAAATCAGAAAATGGCTGAAAGTTAGGTGAAATTTTGGATGGTACCAAAGGTTCTCCAAGTGGATATTACGCAGTCCCCCCAACTGCTGCTTGAGAATGCCATATGGCAAGTGGTATTGCAACAAGTTACAAGCTGTATATTTTTGTTCTCCCAACATGGGGAAGTAAGCATCAATGTCTATCAGCTGTACATAGATAAAATAAAAATACACTTGCCCAAATTCATGTATAGATGGGCTACTATCATCATCATAATTATTGGCCCTAAAGTGACCATGAGACCCAAAAATACTCTTGCTCTTTTGAGGAGAAATGCACTGTTCAAACATGGTGGGAAAGTACAAATACTCAATGGAGTAATCAACAAGTACAAAAATTCATTTCCTACCATACATAGTGAGCAGGCTAAAATTTAGGTCCATGTATAAGCTCCCCCATGAGGATTCCCTCACAAAATTATTCAAGAAGGGATACACATACTCTTTGGAACACTCCATCAATAAGAACACACTCCCATGTGACAACGCTGTAGGCCTTAAGAATAAGGCCCCATGACTTCTCCCTTTGACATTCCACATGCCAAATCCATCCACCATCATGCTGCTATGTGAGAAGATCATATTTCGACATGGAAGTCTCTCATGATCCTCCAATACTGAAGGGTAGCCTCCTTGCACCATGAATGTGCCTTTCTTCTCTTCAGAAATATCATGAAAAGTATGGGAAGAATTTTGCCCATACTCTCCCAAGTGCAACCATAGCAACAACAACTTTTGTTACTGCCTCATCTCTCCCTCATACAAGCCATAGAGTAAGATCATGAAGGTCAACTTGTATGATGTCCCATACCAACAAGTCTTTTGCTGCTCTATCATATGGGTGCCATGCCATCCAATTGGTTCTCCTCTCCATACAAAGCTTCCCTTGAAAAAAAACACATTAGCAATACATGGAAGCAAGCTACAACAAAAACAAGTTGTCAAATAGTCATCTCATAAGATGGAAAGATGAAGTTACAATATGGTGTCATTGGTGCACACCAAGAGACATATGGCTTCCTCCACAGCTCATCAAAGAGATATCCAAGATCAATGCTACAAGTAGTTGCAAGTACATCATCATACAATATGCAAGAATAAATATTTCTCCTTGTTACATCATGTTGCTCAAATAAGGGAAATAAGTACAATACAAAACATGAAATGATACCTCCATTATGTACTTGAGGTCTTGAGCTGAAATGGCTCGACTGGAAATTATCCCTCACTCCCAATGAGTAGGAAGGTGGCTGTGACATCCTCTCTATCATCATCTGGGCTATGAATCTCTCCATATGTTGATATATGTCCTGCTGGATGCCATCCCTCCCAATTGAACTCCTCCATCAAATGGAAATATGCATCAAAGTACATAGAAGAGAAGTCCTCATGTGATGCATGTAGCATCTTCTCCTTGAAACTAGAAGATCTAGTCAAGAAGATCCTGCCATAGGAATAGATGACCATATCATCCACCATGTATCTCTAATATCCATCCAGGTCATCAAGAATCATGCATGCACCAAGATCCTTGGAGTACTCTACCAAGAGCTGAGATCTCCAGTAAGGATCAATCCTCCTCAGTGACAGCACTGGTGATATGGCATGTGAAGCTCTCCTCATGCTGATGCCTGCTACTTTGACATCCACCATGCCAAATTTCTCCTCCAAACTATTCACCTCTCCACAATCCAAGAGTGATGAACCTAAAGACAAGATATCTCTCATCAACTGCAGATCTGGTGGCATCCCAGGTGGAATTCCTCCATGTAGTGAGACATCAATGTTAAGAGTAGACTGCTTATGTGGTTGGGAAACCTTGCCCCTACCTTCATTGCACAAATCAATCTGCCTCTTCCTTGCATTAGCTTTCTGAAATAGAGAAGGATGTGTGCTCCTCATCAACTGATGCTAATTTTCCTCCCTACCTCCTCCTTTCAGTTGCAAAGCTGCACAATCATGCTGCTCACTGATTATGCTTGGACCTCCTTGTATGAGATCCTGGGGAACTTCTTGTATAAATACAAGAATCCCTCCTGTTGGATCATGTGCTCCTCCTACCTCTGCATAAGGCACTGGGTGTGCTCTAGATGTGACAGCGCTGTTGCCCTCATTTATCTCAATGTGTGTGGGCAACATCTCAACAGTTGGATCCTCTTGTGAAAAAAATATCCATATGCCCTCTTGTCCAAGAATATGAACTGGAGGTTCTGCTTCCGGCAATGTGTAATGCAAGATTTTTTCTTCTCCCATGGTTTTCTGAAGTGGAGTTTCCTTCATCACATGCAAGGGTTTTGTTTTCTGAAATTTTTCTTGCTCATGTGCCTTAGGAAGTTTTTCACCAAACCTTTCCATCAATGTTTTTATGAATCTTGTATAAGAGAAAGTGTTGGAATTTTTTAAAGAACAAGACAAAAAAATCCACCATGCATGAGCCTTACCTCTGAACTGCAGCGCTGCAACTCTGATGGCTTCATCTCTAGAAATATGGTGCAACTGCAAATAGGAGTCTAGCTCCTTCACCCAAGCTCCGGCTGAACATGTAGGTGATCCGACAAAAGTAGATAGAAGAAATATATTTGCATTCTGCTGCTTTCTCTTCTCCACCTGGATCTTTCAAAACTCCTGAAAATCAGTGTGATCTCTAAACCTCTCAGTTTGAGATTCATACTCCTGCAACAAATCACTAAGAGTTCTCCTCTTAGGAATTTTTCCTCCTCCTATCCATGTCAAGATAGCTCTGGGCACTTGACTGTGCTATGCATCATGGAATGTAGCTGCATGCTCACACTCACCATCTGTAAATCTAGATTCAGCTCTAGATTCAACCTCCTTTGGATATCCCATCTCCAATGTCATTTACTTAAGCTCTCCTTGAAAGCTCTGCATAGATTTTGGAAGAAGCTTTGTGAAATTTTCTTCCTTTCTTCATGCACATACTGAAACTTTCTGGCTTCTGTCCATCTCTCCTTCTTCTGATAGCTAGATCTGACAGGCTAAGCCAAGAAAGTAGCTCCGATACCACTATAATATTCCACAATCGGGACAGCTCATGAATCAAGCAGTAAAAACGCATTTCCAGCAAGAAATGAAATAAAAATGTGAAATGGACTCTTGGATCCCATATATTAGTCCAATAAAACCTAAATCCAATATTAGAGCTAAAAAAAAGAAAACTAGGTGGGTTAAACAAATCTCCCACACCTAGGATTGCCAAAAAGTGCTAAAACCCCAAAACTGCATTTTACTGGAGTTGCTGCATTAAAAGAATACGCAGTATAAGAGAGGGTTTACACACAAAATTATAGGATAACAATATATATACTCATGTATTGATAAATAATGCTGAGGAACATAGATCTAATCTCCTTATACAAAATACAAAAGAAACCGGTAAGGGTTTCTTGTCAAACACTCTGCATACAAAATGGGAAATCCAGTAATTTACTGAATAACCACTGAAATACTAAAGTACATGAGTGTATAAGGCTGAAATATGTCTGATCTTCTGTATATCCCTCAAGGACTTCCTCCCATGAAAGGATGAACCTCTAAATCACAAGGAAACTTAGCAATGGAGCCACCAAACCATGCAATGAACACTACCTCCAAAATAACACATTCCCTAGCAGAAACAATGCTGGGAATGTATGGGAAATGTGTGATCTGATACCAAATATTTGAAATAAGTCTTGGAGCTCTCCAAACAGATCTCTCAAGTGAAGGAAAGCTTCCTCCAATGAGAAACTAGCTCAGAGACTAGGATTCCAATCCCTTCCACTGCTACACCCAACAACACTACACAATCTCCAGCAAAGTTGTGCTGATGAAGATGGCTGAAGCTTGGCATGAAAACCTGATGTGGAATGATGAATACAAACTCTCCCAATGAGGCTCCTCAAAGGAAAGAGGTGGGATTCCCGCCCGGGAACACCCAGTACTAAATAACACTGCAACTTTGCTAAGCAGCAAAGCAACAACAAGTCTTGGCAGACAAGAATAATAAACTAAGGCATGTAGAATAATGCTGCCATCCTCTTCCTTATATAAGACATGCGTTTTCTTGCCCTTGGCCCCACTCAATTATGTTACTTCTAACCCAAGTTACATCTCCCTCCAAAATTGCGTTATTCATCCTTGGATTCCTCCTCCACTAAAATTGCGCTGTTGACTTAGTCAAAGCAACTTGAATTTAACCCTGTTCACACATGGAGGTGTCTTATTGAGCTAGAAAGAGTGTTCCCTTTCACATTTGGAGTATTTTATTCCTCCGTAGGATACTTATGGGCTTTTCTTCCCATTTATTCACCGACTAGAGCTGCTGCTAACTCTAATGTTCCATTTAGCTTGGAGGCTAAAATTTTGGAACATTACAGAATGATCTAAATGTAGACATGGAAGGTTTGAAAAATTTGATACAGGAAATTATTCCTAATGGTGAAAAGGTAGTAGAGGAAGCTCATGATGATAACAATATAAATTTTAATTGTGATTTCATAAACTATGATGTTGGATTGAAGACCCACCATATTCCAAAGGTCGATATGAGGAAGTTTGATGGAAAGGATCCTGTAACATGGATAATACATATGGAGAAATATTTTGATCTCCATAATGTGAAAAACACACAAAAGGTATGCATTTCAACTTTACATTTAGAGAAAAATACATTTTTATGGTATCAATGGCTTTGATCTCGTAAAAAAATTGTCACTTGGTCAATTTTTACGGAGGAAATGATAGCACATTATGAAGATACAAAGAGAAAAAACTTCTTTAGCCAATTGATAACTCTAAAATAAAAGGGTTCAATGGTGGAGCACATTGAGGACTTCCAAAAATTGAATATAAGGGTAACTGATATTCTAGAGGTACACAGGATTGATGTCTTCATAGGGACTTTAAAGGATAATATAAAAAATCAGGTTTTCCTTTGGGAACCTGATTCATTGGAGAAGGCATTCAGGTTGGCAAGAAAAATTGAAAGTAAAATTATGGCGACAAGGAATCATACTACTCACATCTATAAAGATAGAAATGTCGCTACTCCTAAAATTCCACAACCTACAAGGTTTACACCACAAAAATTGGAAGAAAAAGAGAAAAAGGGATTTTCTATAGTTGTGATAGAAAATACACTAAAGGTCATAATTGTGATGAGAATAAATTATTTTACATAGATTGTTAAGAGGAGGAAGATAATGAACAAGAAAATTCAAAAGAAGAGGATATACACCATGAACCAAACCTAGAGAAAGAAGAAATGAGTTCGACCATATCCTGTAATGCATTGGTAGGAACTACCACTCCTCAAACTCTCAAGATAGAAGGACATATCAAGAAGAAAAACTTAATAGTGTTGATTTATTCATGTAGTATGCATAATTTTATTCATTGTAAGGTAGCCAAGGAATTGAATTGCTTCCTATACCTAGAGCCAGAGTGTCAAGTGATGGTTGCAAATGGAGGAACTATAAATTGATCTGGAAAATTCCATAATATCAAGCTAACCATGGGGGAATATGTATTCATCAGTCCATTGCTTTCCATTCCAATGGCAGGTGATGGTGTTGTACTTGGAGTACAATGGTTAC
The DNA here is from genome assembly GCA_034641835.2 of Pinus albicaulis. NCBI lineage: Eukaryota > Viridiplantae > Streptophyta > Pinopsida > Pinales > Pinaceae > Pinus > Pinus albicaulis. Next base: position 373,222,861 of record CM076570.1, read on the forward strand.
AATCTTTAGGGACAATAGCTTTTAATTTTCAAGAATTTTTTTATTTTATTTTATTTTATTTATTTATTTATTTATTTTTTCAGAATGAAAGGAAGTTGAATTACAGGGTATCGTAGGGAAGTCGGGAAACATAATAAGCTATAATGTCATGGCAAAGCTTCTAAATAAAGAACAATGAGGTGTAATTGGACAATTATTCTCACTACAAGTTCCAACATCAAAATAATCTATTTCTCCAGATCTCAAAAAAGTCTTGGAAAATCATTCCAAGGTGTTTGAAACTCCCAGAGTACTCCTAGTTATTCATGATCATGATCATGCTATTCACTTGATTCCAGGAAGTGTTTCTCCAAACATCAGGCCTTACAGATATCCTTATGTCCAAAAGAGCGAAATTGAATGTAGGATTGCAGAAATGTTAGAGGCTGGTTTAATTCAACCTAGTCAAAGTTATTTCCTTGCTCCAGTAGTATTGGTGCACAAGAAGGATGGATCATGGTCCATGTGCTCGGATTATAGGGAACTCAATAAGATCACTATTAAAGAAAAATTTCCCATTCCTGTGATTGATAAATTATTGGTTGAATTACATGGAGCAATATTTTACCAGGTTGGATCTCCGTTCAAGATATAGTCAAATTATAATGAAGACTAAAGATATTCTGAAAACATCATTTCAAACTCATGAGGGTCATTATGAATTTTTGGTTATGCCTTTTGGCCTTAACAATTCACATTCTACATTTCAAGGGTTGTTTAATTCCATTTTCAAACCCTTCCTTAGAAACTTTGTGATAGTATTTTTTGATGATATACTAATCTACAACATGTCTTGGAAGGACCATGTTCGCCATGTTGACTGGGTGCTATAACTATTGGAGGAGAAACAATTATATGCAAAATCCTCCAAATGTTTCTTTGGAGTACAAGAGGTGCAATATTTGGGTCATATTGTATCTCAGGAGGGTGTTAATGTAGACCCTAACAAAATTAAAGCCATTAAGGAACATGAAGTTGCTTAGGGGTAAAATGAATAGGTGGTAGCTGGAATAACATCCCTCTTGGGCCTTCTCGGGACCCAAGGTGGATAGTCAGATTAGATGCAACATTCACAAAGAAACTACATGCATGTTCATATTGATGCTTGATTGAAAAAGTGAATTATTGAAGGATTACCTCGATGTATAAGGAAGATATGTTGGAGAACACAATGCAGTGTGGTAGAAATCTTCCTCACTGGCTCCAAGTCCAAATCCTACGAAAAAACAATGAACTAGCGTAATATTCACAATATTATCACAACAAACAATAAAAAAAGTATATAATCAAACAATAAACCATGTATCTTAAACAAATAAACAATAGATGCATCAATAAGAAACCAAGTGGACAAAATAGAGGCAGTTCTATTATTCAAAGAAGGAAGATTACAACCATTAGTTTGGTCAAGCTTCCCTTAGTCCTTTGACTCCAAGACATCTCTCCTCAATATCCAAGTGTGACAATGTTTAGGCCAAATTTTCTCAATGAAACAATCCAACCATGAAACCACACACTCACCAACAAAATTTTTCTCCTCACACAATCAACATTTTGACCCTTGACAATGAGCCATAACCTCCAATTTATAAGAGTTTTGGAGGATCAACCTTGACATTTTTTACCATTAGTTAGAATAGGGAAAAATACATTATGTTTCCATGATTTTCCTAGATTTTCCCTCTTTGGATGCTTATTTAGGTTTAAAGTAATGTCCAATCAGAGGCTTGCACTACATGTTGCTTGCTTTTTGGAATTAATCCTTGAAAAAAAGCCAGAAATGTCAGTCAATTACTGCAGAATTTGTCCCCTTTTCTTCATGAAACACGGGTAACACTGCCTCTTAGGCAAGAAAGTGCATTAATCTAGGCCCTAACACTCCCTTAAAGAGTCAGGAAACGTTATAACTTAGCTTAGCAGTCTCTAGGGTGCGTCACCTTCGAAAAATAGGTCTTTGTCTAGGTCAATTTATTGCTTCCATGTGTCCTTCTCTTATGAGCTGATGAGGAGGTCATTTGTACTGTCATAGATGCCCTCTAAAGTATGAGGTCAGAGACTAAGATGATGGCCAAAATAATTTATAAATGTGTAGTAGAGTGAGAGGAGTTGGAGGAGTAAGGAAAAATTGAAACAAACAACATAAAAATATAAATATTTGTCCCGAGTCAGGCATTCCCATGCTCAGTAGCTGTATCAAAATGATTTCTCCAGGAAGAGATATGACCATTTTTTCCACCGATATAAAAAATGTCGAATCTTGTGTCATGATAGGATCAATCTGATAAGCTATCTCCGAAAACAATATACAGAGCTTGGGAGAGGCAACAAAGTTGAATGATGTAAGCCTCAACCCAAGGTCTTGGTTGTTGCTTCTCTAAATTGCATATTTCTGCACATGTGAATAAAGGAATTGTAGTCAAACATGTGAGAAATTGTTTGATTACCAGTCAATGATGAAAACTATTAATAGACATAAGGATGATGGTCTCTAAGATGCACAATATAATCTAGCGAGTGTGAATAAAAGGTGTTGATGTAGAACACTCATAGAATCATTCGACTGGGAGCCAATGATGAAAAATCCCAATCAAATAGAAGGTAACCTATCAGTGAGGTCTGCAAGTCCCAGGGTACTTATATATTTCTGGATCAACTCCCTAGATAAGATTTTGAAGTCGATAGGAAGAGATCTATTAAAATCCAGGCAGTGAGGCGTCCTACATCAATTGACACGAAATGAGAAAAAGATGGTTTCGTTTTGAATATAGTCAATATAAATGGTACAAAATTACGATGGGAAAATAATTTTTGGCATATGATGGCTTGGTTGATACATGAAGCAGTAGATAGTGAGATCCATTGAACAATAGAAGGCACAACAAATAGGTTACTAGGCAACTTAGACTCATGAACACTAAAGAGTTTTAGGTTTCACCAATGCAGGGGCATCGACATACGAAGGCTAAACTCTTAAAATGGTAGGGTTCGGTTAAATTTGAGATAGTTTTATGAGGAGCACCATGTTCAAGGTGTTGTTGCCAAATTTTCTTTCAAAGTATAAAAGAATGAGTCTCTACTTTGTCCAAAATTTTCCCCATCTGATTAGGTTTAACGAGTCTAGAATGGTAAACTTGGTGATATTTTCATATTTAGGGAGTCTAAAAAACATCGTAAAAGAAAAGTCCAAGGGGTACCTTTTTCATGTTTAATGACTGGATGCAAAAAAGGGATAATTGTATGCCCGATGTTAGTACCCTATAAATTATATGTTGAGATTGCAACAAGATCAGGAGCTTAGTGAAAAGAAGTCGCCTTCACTAAGTGGGCCCGCAGGGTATTTTTGGCGCAAAGTCTATTTTTAGACTATGTCTATTTTAGACATATGGATCATGTTCTATGAGTTTCAGGATGCTATTTGTGGATGGTTGGTCAAGTCAGGAAAAATAGATGGACTTCTATCTTTAGACATACTGGGCGGAATCTATTTTTAGATTGCCAGTCTAAAAATAGATATGTCGAATATTATTAGCTCTTAATAATATTTGGACTCTAAACATTATCTTATCCCCTTGGAGCACTTCAGTTTGATGCCTGGATGTGGCACATGCAGCTGACAGAAGGAATTACACTATTCCCAGGGTTTAGTGGAGCTATTGCATGGTTGACTTCAGTTAGAACTCATGTGACAGAGTTTGGTGGAGTTGACAGAGAGTTAATGAGCTACAAAGTTCGCTTAACATAGTTGAGCTATTGTATCTAGTCTAATCGATGATACAATTAGTGAGAGTGGTGTGAATTAATTATTAATTAATTCAATAATTTTAAAATCATAAATCAACTAAAGAATACATCAGTTAACTGCAGTGCATGGACAGTTTCAGTGGAGACCAGTGAAGAGGTAGGTGAAAGAGCAAGTGTGACTATCAGTTGTGACTATACTGGTGCATGAGATTTGCACACACATTGATGGAGAATCCAATGAGGATTGCGCGGTATAACTTGGTAGGTTTGAACTTTGGATCTCATGATTTTCCATATTGGATTGTGTGATGAGGTGGCTAACGGTGGAGTGATTGGAGCATGTGTTTGTATGATCGGAGGCTTGTGTAGTGTGTAACAATTGGAGATTGTACTGAGAGCTTGTGAGGAGTTTGTACAATTATTGTTACATGATCTCTATCATTATAATATACAGATATTTGGGGGTTTTTAGCTTTAGTATTTCCCATAAATACTGTGTTTATATGTGTGATTTTTTATGGTTTTAATGTGCGCATGTGATTGTTTAATTTCTGCAAAATTGATGATCAATAGTAGAAGAGGTTATGTATTATGCATGAAGCTCAAATAGTGTGTGCTCAGGATAATATAGGTGAATAATTTAATATTTATTCAAATTTCTACATGGTATCGGAGTAGTATTGATCATTGGAGCAATTGCAGAACATTGAAGCGGTTGAGTTTTGTGCTAGTGGAATTCGAATTTGTAGAAGTGTTTTCTTGGTGTTGAAGTTGAGATGTCTTTCAATGGATTGCGATTGGAGTATGCCCTTGAGGGCAGCTTGAATTATATTGCATGGAAGGACAGGATGGAGGTGGTGTTAGATGACAATGGGTTGAAGGAGTTCATAGATGCTGAAGTCCCAAAGCCTACTTCTAGCTATGCTGCCGTAATTGAGGCTTGGAAAAAGAAGACAACAAAGTGTCGAAGGATTCTGTTAGAGGGCATGAAGGATCACATAGTGTCTAGCCTGCATGGTAAGGATTCTCCATTCTTGATGTGGAAATCCTTGACAGATTTATTCCAAAGCAAGAGCGACCAGAGGAAGTTGGCACTCAAGGATAAACTCATAAACATAAAGATGGAGAAAGGAGACAGTTGCCCAAGTACCTCACAAAGTTCATCCAATGCAGGGATGAGCTGGGAAGTGTGGGGGTGACTGTAGATGATGAGGACTTGGTGAGCTTGGCTCTCCTTGGGCTTCCGAAGAGTTGGCATTCCTATCAGGACTCTGTTAATGGTCGGCAGAAATTGCTAGGATGGGAGCGACTTTGGTCGGATCTTGTGCAAGAGGAGATAAGGCAGAGTACCAGGGATGGATCATCATCAAATAACTCTGATGAAGAGAATTGCGCTTTGGCTACCAAAGAAAATAAAGGGAAGAGCAAGAAGCATGCTTCTCATTCTGGTGTGAAAGGCAAGAAGCAGGACATGTCCAAGGTGAAGTGCTTTCACTGTCACCAACACAGACATTATGCCACAAATTTTCTGCAGAAGAAGAAAAATAAGCAGGCTGCTGGATCTGCAGCTGGAGAGGCCTTAGCCTCGCAGTTTGAGCCAGATTTTTCGCTGATCGCATGCTTGGTCTTAAGTGTGGCAGGATCAGTGTGGCTTCTGGACAGTGGTGCGTCTTTTCACATGACAGGAGATCGAGATTTGTTTACTGATCTGGATGAGAAAGATCTTGGAGTGCACATCGAGATGGGCGATGATGGTAGATATAGTGCGATCGGTATCGGTACCATTTCCTTTGAGAGGGAGTCTAGTAAACCCTTCATATTGAAGGAATTGATGCATGTTCCAAGATTGAAGAAGAATCTTATCTCTGTGGCGATGTTAGAAGACAAGGGATATGATGTTGTCTTTAGCAAGGGAAAGGCTTTCTTGCGCAGTAAGGCAATTTGTGAGACCCGGAGGATGGGGGTTCGAGTTAAGAACATTTATCAATTGCAGGTAGATGGCTGTGCAGCAATGGCAGGCAAGGCAGAAGGAGTGGTGAGCCGGGATGATGGCGAGTTGTGGCACCGGAGATTGGGCCACCTTCACCATGGAGCTTTGAAGATACTGCAGCAAATTTCTACTGGGCTTCCTAAAGGCACACTTGCACAGTCAGATCAGTGCAAAGGGTGTACCTTGGGAAAATTTTTGAAAGCCACCTTTCACAAGAAGGATAGTCGCGCCACGACGATCCTTGAGAGAATTCACACAGACGTGTGTGGACCTTTCTCAGTAGCTTCGACAACAAAGCACAGGTACTATGTGATCTTTGTTGATGATTTTTTCTCGTAAGTCTTTGGATCTTCTTCTGCATGAAGAAGATCGAGAAATACTCAAAGTTCTGTGAGTTCAAGGTGCTAGTTGAGAAGGAATCAGTGAAGCATGTGAAGGCTCTTAGGAGCAATAATGGTGGTGGTCATCTACGGTGAATTCGGGGGACTTTGCCGGTGCGAAGGAATTCGAAGAGAGCTCATATTACCTCATAGCCTGACAAAACATTTATTCGGCGAGCGGAAGAACAGAACGATTGTGGGTGCTGCATGGGCGATGTTGCATGATCAGGGCCTACCCATTCACTTGTGGGAGGAGGCATGCAATACTGCAGTATATGTGCAGAATTGTTGTCCTCATGGGATACTTGGCATGAGTACACCCGAGGAGGCGTTTTCCGGTAAGAAGCCTGATATTTCCCATTTAAGGATTTTTGGTTCACTTGTTTACATTCATGTGACGAAGGATGCCAGGAAGAATCTGGAGCCGACTGTGGAGGTTGGGATATTTGTGGGGTACAATGATACGCCCCACAACTATCGTGTGTATTTTCCAGACAGTTGCAAGACTGTTGTGCGAGGGGATATCAAATTTCAGGAGGAGAAAGCCATGAAGTGTTCGCTTCAGAGGGAGCCACACTTGCATGCAGATGAGGAGCTATTAGTTCCTAAGGATGAGTCTCAGGATGTGGATCAGCCACAAGATGAGGTTCATGGAGTGGAAGAGACCACTCATGCAGCGCCAACCATCAGAGGGTGGAAGCACACTACAGAAGCTGAGCGACTGGCTAAAGATGCAGAGAAGGTTGTAGGAGCACCTACATTACAGCGCAGACAGAGAGACAATCACACATGGTACCGCTGGATCTCTAGCTCTTGTGGCAGAGTGTCAATGACGGAGCATCCTCTTTAGGAAGTGTGGATGACCTCACATGGGTTGATGCCATGATCGAAGAATATGATTCGATCGTCAGGAACAGTGCATGGGAGATTGTCCCAAGACCGGTGGGGAAATCAGTGGTGGGTTCGCGATGGATCTACAAGGTGAAGCAGGTGGCTGACAGGAGTGTGGAGAAGTACAAGGTGAGATTTTTCGCCCGTGGCTTTTCACAGATCGAGGGGATTGACTATGAGGAGACCTTTGCACCCGTCGCAAGGTACTCTTCCATACAGACGATCCTTGCTCTCTCAGCACAGATGGGGTGGCACATTCATCAGATGGATGTGAAGACTGCGTTCCTCAATAGAGTCATTGAGGAGGAGGTGTACATATAGCAGCCCGAAGGTTTCAAGATCTTCAGTAGCGAGTCGCATGTGTGCAGGCTCAAAAGAGTGTTTTATGGGTTGAAACAAGCACCTCGTGCTTGGTACATACGGATAAACAACTATTTCACCGGAATTGGATTCTCCAAGAGTGAGGTGGATCCAAACCTATATCAGATTGTGGTGGAGGGTAAGTTCTTTGATCATTGTACTTTATGTAGATGATTTGATTTTGACAGGTGATGAGCTATTGATACTCTCATGCAAGGAGGATCTTGCAAAAGAGTTTGAGATGAAGGACTTGGGCCTCCTTCATTATTTCCTTGGATTGGAAATTTGGCAGCACAGTGGTGGACTGTTTGTTTCTCAGGGTAAGTATGCTCGGGAGATACTGGAGAAGTTAAACATGCATGACTGCAAGCCTGTTGATACTCCTCTTCCCGGTGGTTGGAGGAAGGAGGATGCTACTTCAGCGGAGGTAGTGGATGCCACTGTTTATTGACAGTTGGTGAGGTCGCTTATGTATCTGGTCAATACACGACCCGATATATGCTATGCAGTTAACCAGCTTTCACAAGCTATGGTTAAGCCTACCAAGCTCTTTTGGAAGGCGGGAAATCATGTATTGCGTTATCTCAGAGGCACATCAGGATATGGATTATGGTACAGACAGTCAGATGAGGTGAAGCTGTGTGGTTTCACGGATGCAGATTGGGCAGGGAGCCCAACGGACATAAATAATACATCTGGAGGGATTTTCAGTATCGGGTCAACAGCAGTTTCTTGGTCCAACAGGAAGCAGAGATCCGTGGCACTCAGTTCAGCAGAGGCCGAGTATATGGTAGCGAGTTTGGCTGCATGCGAGGCTATATGGATAAGGAAGATCCTGGTCGGGTTGTTCGGTTCACACTTAGAGCCTACTGTGATTTATTTTGATAATAAGAGTTGCATCAAACTCTCAGTTAATCCAGTATTTCATGATAGATCTAAACACATTGAAATCCGGTATCATCATATCAGAGATTGTGTGTAGTGGAGAATCATGTTACTTTCATACATTCCTACAGAGGATCAGGATGCTGATATCTTGACGAAGGCGCTCACCAGGAGAAAATTCGAATACCACAGGGGAAAGATAGGGGTTGCAGATAATCCTTATATTGTTGAGAGGGAGTGTTGATATTGCAACAAGATGAGGAGCTTAGTGAAAAGAAGTCGCCTTCACTAAGTGGGCCCGCAGGGTATTTTTGGCGCAAAGTCTATTTTTAGACTATGTCTATTTTTAGACATATGGATCATGTTCTATGAGTTACAGGATGCTATTTGTGGATGGTTGGTCAAGTCAGGAAAAATAGATGGACTTCTATTTTTAGACATACTGGGCGGAATCTATTTTTAGATTGCCAGTCTAAAAATAGATATGTCGAATATTATTAGCTCTTAATAATATTTGGACTCTAAAAATTATCTTATCCTCTTGGAGCACTTCAGTTTGATGCCTGGATGTGGCACATGCAGCTGACAGAAGGAATTACGCTATTCCTAGGGTTTAGTGGAGCTATTGCATGGTTGACTTCGGTTAGAACTCATGTGACAGAGTTTGGTGGAGTTGATGAGACAGTTAATGGAGTTGTGTTCAGTTTAACTTAGTTGAGCTAGTTGTATCTAGTCTAACTGATTGATACAATTAGTGAGAGTGGTGTGAATTAATTGTTAATTAATTCACTAATTATAAACTCATAAAATCAACTGAGAATACATAAGTTAAGCTGCCGATTGCATGGACAATTTTAAGTGGAGACAGTGAAGAGGTAGGTGAAGAGCAAGTGTGACTATCAGTTGTGACTATACTGGTGCATGAGATTTGCACACACATTGATGGAGAAGACAATGAGGATTGTGCAGTACATATTGGTGGGATTTGAACCTGGATCTCATGATTATCCATATTGGATTGCGCAGTAGAGGCTAGCTAACAGGTGGAGCAGATTGGAGCATGTGTTTTGTATGATCTGAGCTTGTGTAGTGTGTAACAATTGGAGATAGTGTTGAGAGATTGTGAGGAGTTTGTACTATGATTGTTACATGATCTATATCATTATAATATACAGATAGTTGGGGGTTTTCAGCTTTAAGCTTTCCCATAAATACTGTGTTTATATGTGTGATTGTTTATGGTTTTAATGTGCACATGCAATTGTTTAATTTCCACAAATTGATGATCAATAGTAGAAGAGGTTATGTATTATGCATGAAGCTCAAATAGTGTGTGATCAGGATAATCTCGGTGAATAATTTAACAGTTATTCAAATTTCTACA
>CM076570.1:373232630-373444707 GCA_034641835.2 Pinus albicaulis
ATCCCTTGGTTGTGGTAAGGAATCAGTGCTTAAGACATTCTATAAATGTATGTCACAATTACAATATCAAATGGCCCTTGTTTAACACCTTTGGAATTTAATTACTTAATACCCTCAATAATATGATATAATGAAAGCCTTCACAATGCCATAAATTGATAATATTTGAATGAAATGAAAAGAAGAACTGTAATGGAAACTAAAGATGATATGCTGAGAAACAGAATCTATCACTTTTAAGTTTCAGAGGAAATTCATGGAGAGAGAGAAAACTCGAAATAATATGTTGTAAACACATAATCTATTACCTTAAATTTTCATCAGGAGTTTGTTAAGAGAGAAGAGATGGAGTGAAAGAGAGAAAATTAAGGTTATTTAACTCTTACTCATAGATGTAATTAAGAGACCGAATATTACATTACTTCACTTCATTCAAAGAGGAATAAAAACAGAGCGAAAATGGAAAGACATATCAACATTAACAGGTGTAGGAAACTTGATCTTCTTCCATTAATTTCTCAAAAAATTCAGTACTAAACTAACAATCATCCAGAGGTCCAAAACTCAAAACCCCTTTCCTTTATTTCTATCTACTTAAATACAATGAAGTAGTTTGTAACTGTTGAACTTATTGAAACTACTCGACTACCTAAAATTTTAAGATTACTTACGCAATCATACCGAGAAAACAAATTAAAACTGGAAATATTGTTCGTTTTGTTGAATCTAATGTTGCTGATGCGTCATTTCGATGTGCTAAGGTGTCCTTTCTGGTTATGATGTAGCAGTTGCACAGTTCTGTAACGACGCCTTAGTGCCCAATTTGACCCAGATGCCATGCTTCCAACAGTGCCACTATATGTTCTTCTGCCCGACTCTGCCTATGCCTTTGTGCTTCAAACAATGTTATCATGTCCCCTTTTGTTCGTGCCTGCAATGTTTTTCCTTCTCTCTCATTTTGGCGTTTCACCAGCCTTATGTTATAATCCTCTTTTCTTCCTCCGGATTTGAAAAACTTTGGAGTTCGGTTTTGAAACCACATCACATCTGCCTACACATTGCACTTTGCATTTCGTTGTTTTTAACTTGTCGTTAGCACTTATCTTCTAAGAATTGTGATGTGCGCTATGCGATCGGGTCCCACCTGGCATCGCACATTGCACTTCGGTGAATTTAACATGAACCCTTTGCACTATCTTTTAAAACTTGCGATTTGTGATTTTTGATCGGGCCCCATCGCATCACATATCTCACTTCAACGATTATAACTCAAACCATTTACACTAAAATTTTAAAACTTGCAATGTGCGGTATGCAGGTCAGGGCCACGTCATCGCATATCGCACTTTGGAAAATTTAACATTTACCTTCGTACTTATTCTTTAAAACTTGCGATTTGCGATCTGCGATTTGCGATTTAATCTTCGTCGTCCATCTCTCCGCTTAAATTCTGCGCTTTGATCCAAACCGTCTGTTTTTCCCTTTGTGCCTCCTCCAAAACTCTTAAGTGTCTAAGGGAAATACGCCATTTCTCTGCCTTCTCTGATTTGAAAGTAAAGGGTGTGGGCTCCAGCTATCACCATGTAATGTCTCCATTGAAACCTGAAACCACTTGCGGGGTCACTTAAGCAGTTTTTGGAATTTGAAGGGAGTGTTCTCGCAGTTGATGTCAGCCATTGATTTTCAGGTGAGCGGATTTAACGAGACTTTTTGCAGAGGCACTCCTTGGTATAAATCTCGTGCAATTTGTGCTCCCGGGTTTCCGTTGGATCTAGGTGCAATTTGAACTGTTCTGCACGTGAACGAGCCCGACTCGACCCATCTTCATATCTCATCAAATAATGTTAATGTACCAACATATAAATCAAAATTCTTCTTTGACATACAAAATTTTACCTTTTCTAACATATATGCTTTTTTGGTGTTTTGAAAAATATTTCAAAGGTACATGCAAATGAGCCACAACATCTGGCTCCACCTGGGGATAATGATTTTTTCCACGGAAGCGCTAAGAACCGCAGATTAGTGCCTTATCAATTGGGAATGGAGTCAAATATTTCTTGGTGACATATGAACAATGAGCAATCCAGTATTTACAATGGTGGAATGCTGACTTTTAATGCTGGAAATAATGCTTCAGATACTGCCCATTCATAGGAAGTTGTACTGACTCTCCATATATATCTTCCAAAATGAATGGGTTATTTAACCTTTCCTCAGAGATTTTGTATGGAACATACCAGAGAGGGTCAAATTTACCATGCTTCCCCTTTTCTCCTCATCTGGTGTCCCATCCCAGCACCAAATCCCCTGCTTGAAAGAGAACTTATTTTCCTTTTCTATCAAATATAGACCATATTTTCTTGATAAGTAATCAAGATATCCCTGACTTTGTTTCTGTTTTCACTTTATTCAATTATTTTTTTCAATATCCTTACCAGAGCATTAGGTTCTTCTTGAGCTTCTTGAAGGAAATAAATCACTGGTTTGGCAGCTGAGTAGGAAATAGTGCTTGAGTTCCATAAACTAGTTCATAGGGAGACTTTCCAGTAGATCTCCTAGTAGTGACTTGAACTTCCCATAGGTCAAACTTCAACTTCATATCCCAATCCTTCTGATTCTCGATGATTATCTTCATCAGGATTTTGACCAATGTATTATTTTAGGACTCTACCAATCTGTTCCCTTGGGGATAATATGTTGTGGAATGTGATAAAATTACATTATATTTTTGGCAGAAAATAATGAAACGAGTAGAGTTGAATACCTGAGCATTATTAGTCACAATTTTGACTGGACATCTGAATCTTCTAAATAATTTTTCCTCCAGAAAACAATTGACACTTCTTACAACTTCTGACCAGTATATAAACATCTGCAAACAACGTTGGCCAATAGAAGCATAACTTGAGAATTTTATGAGCAGTGACCTTTCAACTATAATGTCCTCCACACAGACTTCCATGATATTGTTTTGTGACTTCAGTAGGTTCTCCTTCAGTCAAACATAACATCAAAATACCCGTAGGATCTTTCCAGTATAGCTTTGCTTCTATGATAACATATGGCTAAGACTTGATCTTGAGAGCTCTGTATTTTGTTCTATTTAATGAATTTTGATAGGAAAAGAAACATAGGTAATGCACAATATCTTTATACCAATTAGACCACAATTTTTTTTTATTGAATACATGTTTTGGACTAGCTTTGAACTTCCTCATTAACAACTACATCCACTAGTGCCAACAAATTAATTCCCAAGGCTTGAAAATTTGTCTCTATCAACAAATTTGGTAACCCTATACCTTGACTAGCTTGGTGGTTTGATTTCCAAATAATACTCTTGGATTTTTGCTAACCACTTCCCCCTTTTTCCTTCAACATCACTTTGGGCCAGCACATCTTTCACAACAGAATTAGGAACATAAGCAGTTATTTGGGATTGTAACACATAAGTCCTGAAGGCTTTCGATGCTTTAACCAAAGCATATACTTGATTCTCCATAATATTGTATTTGAGCTCAACATCTCTGAGAACATTACTGAAAAATGCAACTGGATGCTCCTTACTATCTTCATTTTCCTGCAACAACACAACAACAATAGTAGTGGCGGATGAAAATGAGAATACCTGAAAGAATTTTTTATATTCTGGACTAATCAGAACTGGAGGACTAATCAGAATTAGAGCTTCCTTCAATGCTTCCTTTATTCTAGAAAATTCATCTCTTGCTTCCTTATCCCATTTCACTTCTACATTTGTCTTCAACATATATGTTATACTTCTCATGATCTCAACATAATCGAGCACAAATCTCCTCAAAAAATTTATTTTTCCCAGGAATATTTGGATATCTTTCTTTCTTCTAGGTAAAGGAATCGTCTGAATGGCTTCCACCCTTGTTGGGTCAATATTTAGGGCCTTGTTTAGAAACTTTGGGACCCAATAATTTACCTTCTTCTAAGGAAAATAAAGATTTCTTGGGATTTAATGACAGACCAAACTTTCTGCACTTTTGAAAAGTTTTTTGCAAATTCTCCAAGTGTTCATCATCTAACCCTGAGAAAACAGTTACATCATCTAGATATATAACTACGAACCTGTCACCAATGAAGGCTATGTCCATGCCCCTCTGAAATGTTGAACCTGCGTTCATAAGGCCAAATGGCATCCTTGCATACATGAAGGTGCCCCAGGGTATCGTGAAAGCAGTCTTCTTCTGATATTCTTTTTCTACTGCTACCTAATTATACCTAGAAAATCCGTTAACCATAAAAAACCCGGTGAGCTCCTATTACCTTCTGTAAGACATAATCCATTTTTGGAAAAGGATAATATCTTTTAGAGATGATCGAGTCAAATTCCTGAATTCTACACATAATCTTATCTCTCCTTTCTTCTTTCTTACAGGGACTAGATTAGAAACCTAGTCTGAATATCTAAGAGGGACTATAATTTTCGCCTGCAACAATTTCTTCACTTATTTTTCGATTTGAGCTAGCAACAGTGATTGATCTGTCTGAGCTTTTGTCTGTGTGGTTTGAGTCCTTATTTCAATGTAATATTATGCTGAATTATGATTTTGTCATATGTTTTCAGGTCTTCATATGACCAGGCAAACACATCCATATATTTCTTAAAAAGATCAATGTATCTTTCTTTGTAGTTTTTGGGAACACCTTTGAACAATTTCACTATTTTGTGTTCCTGCTGAGTTCCCAAATTACAATCTTCCATCTCTTCTTCTTGATGTGTTTTCTTTGAATCAACAACAACATAATTTTCATCGAATAATCTTTCAAGGGGAACCAACCCTTTAGGGAGCACATTATCTTTCAATTGGATAATATGTTCACCTATTGACTACTTAAGGATTCTTATTTCTGCTTTCTGCTCTGTTTTTTCTTCCTCTTGGTCTATCTCAACATCTTCAAAGTTTCCAATCATTTTCAGGAACTGATTTATCTGTTCATCATCATCAAACATCTACCAATGTTTCACATTGTCAGGTATAGAAGGTCTATGTCTAATTTCAATTTCATACCTTAGCCTTGGATTTATTGGAGGTTTGAAGGTGTTGGCTACAACTTCTAAAGAATCTGTCAATCTATTCTCCTCCCTTGGAATAAAATAAAGGTTGAATGCTTAAAAATAGTTTTCTATCAGATCCCAAAATTTATTCCTATATGATCTTAACCTTGGATGCTTGGTTTGACAATGATTTTTAATCTTCCTTATTATCAATTCAGAATCACCAAAAATTGAAATACATTGAACCACCATCCATTTAGCAACTTGAAGGCTTGATATTATGGCCTCATACTCAGCCACATTGTTTGTTGAATCAAATTCTAGTTTAAAAGAGAAAGGCATGAGGTTACCTTCAGGTGATATCAGCAAGAATCCAACACCCGCGCCTTCCTTGGAGTAGGCACCATCAAAGTAGCACTTCCAAATCTTCCTTGAGTGCAACTCATTATTTAAAACTGTTGAGAGAGATGCTTCACTGTGTCTTCAACAAATTATGCATCTTCATGCATCATGAAACAAGAAATATCCTCTATTTCTTGAATATAAATGGGAAAATTTCCTCCATCTTTCTTGGAGGTGGTCCTCACAAACCTTGTTTCCCTTTATAGTCTCCTTTATTCCCCATTAAAAACCAGAATGATAGCATAAGTGAAATATAATTTTAGAACACCTCCCAAATTTTCTCCCAAGATCTTGACAGGAGCATTCCAAACTTGGCTGGGATGTCAACAACCACTACATCCATGACTATACTCTTTGTTGGGATTTGTGCCAACGAAACTACCACATGTTTAATTAACCCAACACATTTCACCCTTTTGGAATCAAATGAATAAATATCCCTATAGGGTTTGGTAATCTTAAAGTTTAGTTCCTTCATAACAGACAATGGCATGAGGTTATAGGACGCTCTTGAGTCCAGCATGTAGTTATGTAGAGTAAAATCATGAAGCAATAAAGAAATATAGAAGGGTGGAACAGAAGGATATAATTCTTCTAATTGAGGACCAAAGGTGACCACTGGATTTTCTTATTGTAAGTTCATTGTGTCACTTATATCTTTGACCTGTGTGATATTAATAAATTCTGAAATTTATTTCTTGTAAGCTGGTATTTTAGCTAATTCTAGAAGAGGTACCTGAATTTTAACCTTATCCAACTCTTTTGCAAAACTAAAAGCATGAGTTTTCTTAACATTCTTTTCAGGTTCTTCTTCACTCTTTCTAGAATTTTCCACTTGTTCGGGTACAGGAACAAATCTCTCCAAAATATTAGTGTCAATTGATTTGTTCTGGGAAGATTCGCCTTGCTGCGCATTTGTTCTATTAAGTGAATTTACAGGTTGTTTCCCGTTATTGACTTGTTTCGCAGGGTCCCTTTGTTGTGGAGTCGCCATTGGAGGAGTAATCAAACCTTGTTGTTCACCTTCATTATCCTGCACTCTAGATCTCTTTCTAGACCTCAAATCATAATTTTTATGCAACTTAGCTTGCATAAAATCTTTCAATTTCCTACAATATTCATCCATTTCATCTTGATCAAAAGATACTTCAGCTTCAGCATATTCTCAATCACAATCTTCCTCTTTGTCCTCTTTTATTGTATATATAGCAGATACCTGATCCTCGGCCTCCCTTTGTTCATCTTCTGCTGGCTCTGCGGGTGCTGCTTCTATATACAACGGTGCTTGAACCTGGTCTTGATCTCTTCTTTCCCTCTGCAAAATTTGCAAGGGATGTCTTTTGAATTGAGGGTTTAACCCCACTCAATTTTGTTGTACTTGTCTTTGAGAGTTATTATTTTCCAACTCCATCTTAGCTAGCTTATTTTTCAAATTTTTCATCACCTTTTTCATATCTTCAATTCTTATATCTTGTGATGATTCTTCTTTTGCTTTCCCCTTCTCTTGGACTGGTTTTTTCCCTTTCGCCTTTCCAGCTACAGTCATGTTAGATTCGGTCTCTAAAGCATATGTCTGTATCTACTCAAGAGTAGGGGCTCTTCTCTCTCTCAATATAAAGCTAAACTCAGCTTCAAAAGCCCTAGCAAAAACTACCTTTGCTCCTACAAGGGGGGGCTTCATCTCTATAGGTAAACTATTGTAAAACTTATTGAATCTTTTCACAAACTCATAAATGTTTTCATTAGGCATTCTTTTAATTGCATTAAACTATGTCAATGAGTAACCATGATCTCTCTTTTATCCCCATCTCTGAGTGAATTGAGTTTCTAAATCTTCCCAGTTATTTATTGAACCATTTGGTAAACCTTTTAACCATTTTATAGTCTCTCCATCTAGAGATTGCACAAATAGTCTCATCACAACATCAAGATGTTCTACATTTAAATTCTCATAAAAAGTGAAAAACAAGGGTAAATGTTATTCTGCAGTTACTTCATCTTCTCCAGTGAAACGAGGAAGAAATTTGAGGTATTCTTGAGGCATGACATTCATTGTTTGCACAAGATTTAGTGGAGCATATCTATTCAACAAAAAGGCTGGTGCTGCCATATTTACACCTTGGTTAACTGTTCCTTGAGTATTTGAGGTTGATGAACCTACTGTGAAAGTGAATGAAGGTGGAGGAAAAACTGATATGGGAGTGGGTTGATGAACAATGGTAGAAGAACCAGCAACTATACTTAGTTGAGCTTGAGTGAAGGTAAAAGAAATAGACTCGAAAGAATGTTCTTCTAACATAGGTTCTTGAAAATGAATGGGTGTGGATGGAGAATATTATTCCAAGAAAGAGAGTTCCTTGGAAATATATTCAAACAAAGGGTTATGAGAACTGCTGCTAGGAGCAGACAATGTAGGATCAGGTGTTGAAGGAATTTCAGGTTTCTGAGCCTTTTTAGAAACCAATCTTTCTGGATTTGGAAAAGCAGGGACTATCTGCTGTGAAGTATCTGACCTCGTGTGAGGCCTTTTGAAAACCAGAATTTTGAAAATAACAAACACATCCCAAGTATTTCCTCCTCACTGAACAACCAGAGGAAATAATTTGAAAAACCCAGGGAAAATAAACTTTTTTTCTTCGTCCCAGGCAACGACACCAAAAAATTTTGTATCTCAAGAAACAATCCCTTGGCTGTGGTAAGGAATCAGTGCTTAAGACATTTTATAAATGCATGTCACAATTACAATATCAAATGGCCTTTGTTTAACACCTTTGGAATTTAATTACTTAATACCCTCAATAATCTGATATAATGAAAGCCTTCACAATGCCATAAACTATTGATATTTGAATGAAATGAAAAGAATAACTGTAAGGGAAACTCAAGATGATATGCTGAGAAACAAAATCTTTTAAGTTTAAGAGGAAATTCATGGAGAGAGAGAAAACTCAAAATAATATGTTGTAAACACAAAATCTATTACCTTAAAGTTTCATTAAGAGTTTGTGAAGAGAGAAGAGATGAAGTGAAAGAGCACAAATTAAGGTTATTTAACTCTTAATCACATATGTAATTAAGAGACCGGCTGCTACATTACTTCACTTCATTCAAAGAGGAATAAACACAAAGCGAAACTGGAAAGACATATCAACATCAACAGGTGTAGGAAACTTGATCTTCCATTAATTTCTCAAAAAATTCAATACTAAAATAACAATCATCCATAGCTCCAAAACTCATAACCCCTTTCCTTTATTTCTATCTACTTAAATACATCAAAGTAGTTCATAACTTCTGAACTTCTTGAAACTACTCAACTACCTAAACTGTTAAGATTACTTATGCAATCATACTGAGAAAAAAAATTAAAACTGGAAATATTGTTCATGTTGAATCTGATGTTGTTGATGCATCCTTCCAATGTGTTGAGGTGTCCTTTCTGGTTATGATGCAGCAGCTGCATAGTTCTGTAACGATGCCTCAGTGCCAAACTTGACCCAGTTTTCATGCTTCCAACAATGCCACTTTACGTTCTTCTGCTCGACTTTGCCTATCCCTCTGTGCTTCAAACAATGTTATCTTTTCCCCTTCTATTTGTGCCTGCGGTGTTCCGCCTTCTCTCGCATTTTGGTGTTTCACCAACTTTACGTTATAATCCTCTTTTCTCCTCTAATGCGGTTTAACACAAGAAATGCCTTACCTCCGGATTTGAAAACCTTTGGAGCTCACTTTTGAAACCACACTGCATTTGTCCGCACATCACACTTTGCATTTCACTATTTTTAACTTGTATTTAGCACTTATCTTCTAAGACTTGTGATGTGTGCTATACAATCAGGTCCCGCCTGGAATCACACATCGCACTTCGGAAAATTTAACATTAACCATTTGCACTATCTTTTAAAACTTGTGATTTGCGATTTGCGATCAGGCCCCACCACATCATATATCACACTTCGGTGGTTATAACTCAAACCCTTTGCACTTAACTTTTAAAAATTGCGATGTGCGGTATGCGGGCAAGGGCCACGTCATCGCATATCGCACTTCAGAAAATTTAACATTTACCTCTGCACTTATTCTTTAAAACTCACGATTTGCGATCTACGATTTAATCTCCGTCTTCCATCTCTTCACTTCAATTCTGCGCTTTGATCCCGACCGTCTGTTTTTCCCTTTGTGCCTCCTCCAAAACTCTTAAGTGTCTAAGGGAAATATGCCATTTCTCTACCTTCTCTGATTTGAAAGTAAAGGGTGTGGGCTCCAACTATCACCATGTAATGTCTTCATTGAAACCTGAAACCACTTGCGAGGGCACTTAAGCGGTTTTTATAATTTGAAGGGAGTGTTCCCATAGTTGATGTCAGTCATCGATTTTCAGGTGAGCGGATTTAACGAGACTGCTTGTGGGAGTACTCCTTGGTATAAATCTCGTACAATTTGTGCTCTCGGGTTGCCATTGGATCTAGGCACAATTTTAACTGTTTTGCACGTGAATGAGCCTGAGTCGACCCACCTTCACATCTTATCATGTAATGTTAATGTACCAACATATAAATAAAAATTATCTTTGACATACAAAATTTTACCTTTTCTAACATATATGCTTTTTTGGTGTTTTGAAAAATATTTCAAAGGTAAATGAAAATGAGCCACAACATGGCCCAAGTATTCTGTTGAAGATATGTCATATTCCTCTCATAAGCGTCTCGCCGATGCACAAGAAGACCTCCAACCTTTGTTGAAGAAATCCCAAGAATTTGTTTCCTCAGGATATAACACTTGCTCAGAGGTAGGTTCTTTGGTTCACCAACCAATTACCATTCATTCTGTTACGTCTCTATCTATTGATTTTCCCATTGTTGCTTCCACTGTCCCACCAATTAATGCCACTACACTAGTTTATCCTTGCCAGACCCATAAAAACCATACCTTAACTCTATCTAGTGTCATCGACCTTACCAATGAGCACCCTGCCACACAAAACCTATTGTACCTATATTTAAGGAACATACTACTTCTCCATATTCCCCTTCTAACGCTTCACCTAATACTTTTGAAGAAACCATTTTTGAACAACGTGATTCTATTGCAAGGTTTTATGAACCAATAAATATGGATATCGAAGAGGTCGTTGCCACTTCCTCCATATTTCTCCCATCCACCATCACTCCTTCGTATTCACTGTAGTCCACCTCTGAGTTGACTACTCCTTTATTTACCACTCCCTCTTCCTCATCTACTTCTGTTATTTCTGTGGAGCAGGTCACTGCATTTCCCACTAATCCTTACCATTATCGCCAATAAATTTCTCTTGATTCCCAATAACATGATATTTTACCCTTTATTCCACCACCAGTTCTGTTGCAGCTTCGTTAGGAGATATAAAAAGAGAATGACTATGAGTGAGAATCTCATCCCTAGGGTCAATAAAATAAATTATTTTCCAGTGGGCAAACTCTATAGGTAAGGTTCCCACCATCAGATACACTTTTAGTAGAAGCCCTTAGTACATGGTCTACTCTGCAACTCTTACAATTTATTCATGCATCTGCGACAAAAATTGAATACCAACTAGTTCAGATGATATATCAATGTACCAACCTATTAACATCATGCAATCAACATCAATAACAAATCTCCCTAGTTACAAGTTAGCATGACCAACTTCGTATCGATAAAGTTCAACTCGAGCAGAAGCTATTAGAATTAGGCACCAAATTTCAGACTATGTGGTCGACTATTGTTGCATATGTTGATGAGCCACCAAAAAATATTTCCTCCTGTTCCCATGTCAAATGTTGTGCATATGTTGAAGAGGCATATGCCAAACTAGTTGTGAAGAACAAGAAGTTTCAGACTACTTGTAACACCCTCCTCCTAGACTTACCCAATTTTATGAGTCCACTAAGGTAAATATGTGATGAACAATTAATATGATATGATTTAGCCTCCTAAATCACCTTAAGGAAGTGGAATCGACAAAAAAACCTTACTGGCCCTCCTAAAGTGCTACATGACCCCCAAGGGCTAAACCACCCTTCTAGGTGTACAAACCCTTAGTTAACTTTCATTTTCATTGATGTGGACTCCTAGTCGAATTCACAAGCTTGCATACATGCAATTGTAGGTCTCCATTCACATGCATAACCACTACAACGATGCGACTGCAATATTTTTCAACTAGTTTTGTGCTTGAGACTGTGGAATTTATGCCACATTTTAAGGGATAGACTCCAGGTCACTGCCTAGAAGTTGATGAAACTTTCCAAAACAATAAATGACATAAATAAAAAGCTTATAACACAAAAATTGATCAAGGACTTGGCCTAACCAAGCCTATCCATGGCATACATTTCGTTAAACACATCAAAAACATGTAATCTACAGGTCATAACAACATATTTGAAACATAGGGATCTCATACTTATTTGAAATCGTCAATAATATTTGATGCTTTCATAATAGTTGCATTATCATATATTAGGCCATACATTCATTATTCATTAAGTTTACTAATAAAACCACGATGAGATCCATAACTCAAGTTTTTCATAAAACCATGCTTATAACCAGCATATAACCAACAAATTAACATTGATAGAACAACCATTAAACCACATAATAACCAAGCACATTTACACATAATTCATAAGAGGAAAATATTATTACGTAAGGCGTTCCTTTGGGAAGAACTCCCCTAGGCTACAACTCTACACAAATCGGCTCAAAAGCTAGGCGTTCTCAATACCTTAGCCACTCGGGCATTATGATTTTGTGATGAAAACCACCTCAAAGATGAGAAAATCCATCTCCTTAATATTTTTAATAAGAATGGTTATAGTAGGCACCAATGTCTTAGAGGTTTCCTTAATGCTAAAAAAGGTCATAGGATTAAAAAAGATTTGAAGGATCTATTTTCAGGGGCTCATATTTTTCTTATCCAAGGGACCACAGACAAGATTGCAAGGATCCTGAAGAAGCATAAGGTTCCTTCGACATTTAGGCCCCCTAACACTTTTCGAAGTTCTCTAAGATTAGTGAAGGACCCTGTGGACCTTAAATATTGGAAAGGTGCTTACGACATCCCATGCTCTCGTGGTACTTTGTACATCGGTGAAATTGGTTGCTCAATAAATCATAGGATTCATGAACACACAACTGACATCAAACATGGAAGGTCTCACTCCTCATCTTTGGCAAAGCATGCGGAAAAGACAAAAAATCACATCTGCATCGAAGAGGCCAGGGTCATTGCAAGGATTGATGATTTTCATCAGCATAAGTTTAGGGAGGTCATGGAAATTGAAAAGAAACCTAACAATTTGAATAGAGACAATGTTTGGAATATTAGCAAGTGTTGGATCTCTGTCTTGTCTTCTTAAATTTTTATTAAATAATTATTTATTTATTTATATTTATTTATATTCCATTATTATTATGATTATTATTATGGAATTCTCAATTCTCATATCTGTCATGGAATTTCAGGTATTCCATTATTTCATATTTAATTATTATTATTTTTTTTTAAATTTGTTTAATTTTTATTTTATTTATTTATTATTTTTATTATTATATATGTTTATTTATTAGTTTTATGGTTTCCAATATTTATGTTTGGTCATATTATTATTTAATTTTATTTATTTTTTTATTATTTTCTTTTTTATTAAAATAATAATAAAATAAATAAATAAATAACAATTTAATTTAATATTTACAATTATTTGTTAACCGTTACATTCTTTATATTAAAATTTTATGTATTAACAAATAATAATTCTTTAGTCAAAACTAGTTGTTATAATCTAATCGCTAGAAAACATTTCTCTACATCTATTTAATTTGATACCAAGTTTTAGTTCTTCATATCGTCTTGATGATGAACCACACTAAAAATTTCTTATGTGATAGTTTACCAAAAATTCTCTTAACATTTATAATATGAATCACATAAACCTAACTTCAAATATCATATAATTGCTTTATTTATTTTTTAAAAACTATTATATATAAATTTTTACTCTACATCTAAATATTGTGATTAAAAATTATCTATAACAAAATTAAGTGCTCTTATTATCTCCTACATAACACTTCAATTTGAGGCCACACTACACAACTTTTGTTTGTTCCCATTCCAAATAATAATGGTTTTTTTGTTTTCCCTTCTTCATATTAATTTGGTTTTATATCACGTGAAATGTAAAGTAGGGTACGCAAAGCAAGTTTATTATCTCTATATATATAATTGATTTTTTAAGTTAAAATAGTATTTTTATTTTATAATAAGATTTAAACGTGTTTATGACAAATTAAGGGTTTTTTTTTTAAATATAAGGAAATGAGTTAATGATTTAAAAATATTTGTTAAAGGAAAAACTTTTCTCATAAATAGAATATTATTGGATAATAATGTAATTTAATTAATAGATATTTTGGCTTTTTGAATTTTTTTTTATGCTCATTTTTAATTAAAATTTGAAGATAGTTTTTAGAAGGGTAAATTTGAGTTGAGTAATTTACAAAATGTGATGGTCTAGACATTTTTTAAGAGATTGAATCCATTTACATATTAAAAAATTCATTTTCAATAATAAAAAATTGCAATTTTTTCCAAAATTATATTGCTACATTATATATATATATATATATATATATATAGTCAAGTGGTCCGAGTTCAAATATTACATCAGGCCTCTTCTCTCAAATAGAATAGGATTTGATAATAGTGTAATTTAATTAATAGATATTTTGGCTTTTTTGAAAATTTTAATCTCATTTTTAATTAAAAATTGAAGATAGTTTTTAGAATTGTAAATTTGAGTTGTGTAATTTACAAAATGAGATAGTCTAGACATTTTTAAGAGATTGAATCCATTTACATATTAAAAAATTCATTTTCAATAATAAAAAATTGCAATTTTTTCCAAAATTATGGCCAGAGGTACTCCCCAGGCACATCCAAAATCACTTAGGGATCGTACCAAACCTGGGCCACACCAACACTAAGAAAACTATGTTTAACTTGTCTCCTCCCCCTAGGACGGGCGCAACAGCCTCCGTGAGGTTTGATCATGTGTCGCCCTTCTAACGAGACCCATCCTCAACCAGTTGTGCTAGTAAAATATGACACACACACACACAGAAATATATATATATATATATATATATATATATTAGTTAAACTATGTCTTCTTTTTTTTGTCGGTCAAAGTCTAGATTATATTATCATATCAGAAACAAAATTTATAATAGAAGCGAGCATGGTTGTATTACATTTAGGGAACCCAGAAGGCATGGAGTGCCTAGAAGGACTTGGGTGCTTGCCAACACATTCAGTGTGCTTGGTTATTAGCCGCACAAAATTACGAAACAAACATTATAGAATTGTCATCATGGGGGAGGGTGCATGGGACCTGCCGGAGGAGCCACGAAGAGACGACCCTGATTATGCATATGGTAGCTGATATGGCCCACTTGGGCCTCTAGAGCATAGAGGTGGTTGTGAGAGCGCCTTAGAAGATGACGCAGACTCTCCAAAGCTTCGAGGGTCCCATTCTGCAGGGTTTGAACAACATTAATGTAAACCACCAATTCATTACAATCATCATAACTTTGTTCACACAAGGTGTACAAGTTGAGTTGAATCTGCTGGAGTTGTGCGGAAATTGCTTCAAGGGTGGCCAGAGCCTCAACCTGGCCTGATGATTGAGCTAGAGAAACTGCCATGGCCACCACTGAGTGTTGGCTCTCAGTAGATTCTGAGTGTGAGCTCGATTCCTCAAATACCTAACAATTGTCCATGCCTCGTCCAAGACCTCCATGCCATGCCCGGCCTCGCTTGCGCGACATGTAGTCACCTAACACTCCCTCTCGCTTTGCTAGGCTGCGGCGCCAAGTCGCTCTGGGTCCATCAGCCCTAAAACCCATGCATCGTCCTTGCACCCTCGGTTGAATTTATCACTAACCATGTCCCAAGCACTGTAGACAAGAGACACACTACTGCCACCAACCGCAACATTGTCCTCAGAGGGGGTGTGGAAGTGCCACCACCCACAGATACGAATCGCAGGAGAGCCTAAGTACTCAGTAAGCCCAAGGCAGAACCACCCTGGGGCTTAGCTAGTGGAGAACCCTTTCTGCGCAGTCCACAAACTTTCTTCTAGCGCCCGCGCTGAACACCAGAACCCCCCGTCCAGAGACGCTCCCTCCACAGCAAATTCACCCCCACCACCTTCGTCCGCCCCCTGGTGCAGTGTGCTCTTGTTGTTGCTAGGATTCCTCTCGGCTGCCAGACTCTCGCCACTACTACACGACTGAACTTGCACCCACCTCGTCTCCTTCCGGCGATGCTCAAGCCAAGGCTTGAGAGCCAACGTTTGCTCATCTGCAAAATCCAGAGCACCAACCTTCACCATCGCTCGCGGATATCGAATGGCTTGTCTCACATCCATCGCTCTCTTAACTGCATTCACCCCTGCCATAGGATCGCCTGCCACGAGGCCCATTACTGTTCGCGCGTGGGAAGGTGATGAGTCGGCGAGTGTGTGTCCCACATCCAACTTGTCCCAATAATTAGACACCCAACAAAAAAGTTAAACTATGTCTTTAATAATAACTATCCTCTATATTAATTAATAACTAAATTATATTAAATCTTTAAAATATATTTAAGAATTCAATTACCTTTTATCAATTTCATATTTCATTAAAAAAAAGAAAATCAGTTTTTCATTTAAAGAAAAAAATTGACGTAAACATATCCCTCACAAATATCTAATCATTTTTTCATATGAAAAAGAAAATTAACGTAAACATATCCCTCACAAATATTTGGGTTGTTTGGTTGCATGCCTTTGCCAAAGTCTCTTGGAGTCGTTTGCTAATTCTTCATTGTATTTTGGAATCTCATTTTCAAATGGGTGGCTTGTTGTTGACATGAAGTGACTTCACCATGATATTGACCACTCGTAGGCTCCACTGCTTCGTTTTCTTTGCGTTTGTCAAATTCCATCGATGTACATGCTCGGGCTATCGTTAACGTTATTGGAATTAAAAAGGTAATAGGAGATAAATTTTGATATAAAAAAGAATATTAAGTTAAAATATAATATAATATATATTATTTTGAAGAATTTAGTAGTTTGTCTGACAATAAAGTATTATTTCAAAGAATTTAGTAGTTTGTCTAACAATAAAGTATTAGTAAATCTCTCGTTTTTATAATTTTTTTTTTTTAAATTTTAAATGAGATCATAACTAGTGGATTTAAATCTTGAATCTCTCAATTTTTACAAATTTCACAATATTTCAATCACCAATTGAATTATCGGTTGAGACATTAGTTTGGATAGTATTATTATAACATGAAACAAACAAGTTAGATATATCAGAAATTAATGACTAGAAATATATCCAATAGCAGGTAATCCAGAAATATAAAAAAATTATGACTTGGCAAGAGCAGAGAGTGGGGAGAGAGCCTAGTACATCAGTGAGAAACAACCTAGCGCACGAGGGTGAGGTCAGGCCAACCTACTTCTTAACTCTTATCATAACTGGTCAAAAATATCCCTTACAAAATTTAAAACAAAGTGAAGAGGATAACATCCCATCATACCAATCCCACAAAAAAAAAAAAATTAATCTTACCCATAATTATAAGCTGCGTAAAGGGGCAAATTTGAAAAGTATTATTTATCTAGTATATTCATTCATTTTATTTTTAATATTGATATTATTATTTTTATAACATATGATTTTAATGATTTTAATAATTATTAAATATTTTTTAAGAATTTTTGTTTTAATATAAATACGTGAGTGTGAATATGAAAAAAACAAAAGCTATGATAAATGGAGTCTGAAAATCTTATTATGAGCTTGAAAACAAGTAGAAATTAGCAAACTTTCAATTGAAGGATAAGAAAAAAACTCTTATTTGATATTTTCATCATTCATGTTATCTTATTTGGATTTGAAATTAGAGGGTTGCAGTATCTCTAGAGAATCTTGGATACGGATAGAGCAAATCCAAAATAATTTTATAATTATGATCTTAATATTAAAAGCAATATAGTATATCCTACCTTCGTTATATAAGAAAATCTCTCCTCCATTTAGTGCATGACCATGGTTAGGTACTTAATGTACAAAGTAAGATAAACAACATGGATGACAAAAGGCTCCCAAAATTGCTTCCAACTTCAGCTAATACCACCAACAACTAAAACAAGGATGGTATCAAGATGCCAAGTCTTGGCTAAATCATTAGAGAATATAGAAAGATTTCATCTTGTAGGATGATCACGATATTAAAAATACTATTACTCCTAAGTTTAACGAGAATTTTTGGTGCAATAAAGAGTTAAAAAGATAAGCTAAAATACCACAAGTAGGTGGTCAAAACTAATCTAGAAGATCAAAATCATCTTTCCCTTTTGACTAGCACAGAGAAGAAAACTAATATTTCTAAAATAAAAACCAAATCCCATAAGTTACATAATGTAATTGGGTCTTGAACAATTCCCAAACCATTGTGGGATGCAATATTCCATCATGTTTGTGGCAGTAAAACAAAATATGTTTTCTCCCTAGAGTGCCCTACATACACTCAAAATAAAACTCAATGTCAAAACTTTATTATAATAATAACCTTTCTAAACTCTTGAGTCAACAAAACTATGGTAATCTTGAAACCATTCTCTTATTACCTTTTGAGTAGAAAAAAGATTCTAATCAATCTAAATAATCTTTTAAAGCTTGAAAAACCAATTATAATTTCAGCGGATTTTAATCATCTTCACTATATCATTTTAAAAAAACTATATATATATATATATATATATATATATATATATATATATATATATATATATATCCAATTTTAAGGTCACGGCCAAGCTAGACACCAAATTGGTGTATGAGACCCCCTTGTTTATGGGACAAGGGACCCACCTATTTGACTGCTAAGTCTACGAAGGCATACATACTCTACCCCCCTCTGGTTTTGAACCTGTGACCTCTTAGGAGGAAACACATGCTCTTAACCATTAGGTACTCAAGTTGTATAATATATATATATATATATATCCAATCCATTACACATTTATGAAATAAATAATTTTATAATATAATTAAAAATATTATTGCGTCTAGAGACCCTCTCCATTCTACTATGGTAGATATGTTGTAATGTCCTCTTTAACATTTTAACAGGTCAAAGTTAAATTAAATTAAATTAGGAAAAAAACTTAAAATTAATAATTATGATTATAAATAAGTATAATTAATAATTAAATTAGCCTAGATTCATCTTAACTCTAGGAGTCAAATCTCTTGAGGTGTAAACTTGTTTTTAGAGTGAAGAGATTGGATGCCTCTGTGTGCTCGGTAGATGGTGAGTTAAGATGGTTTAATTTAAACTAGTACGAAAGAGTTTTTGTCTTGTCTTGTCTAATTATGTTATGTAAACATTTTTACTTGGTCAAATTACAATAAAATAAAATAAAAATTGGAATTAAAAATAATTATAATAATTATAATTATTAATTAAAACATTTTGAAAGCCCCAAGGGTTAGATCACTAATCATAATTAATGCACGACGCTCTCTAGCCCAGTATGGAAGATTTTTTGTCTTGTCTTGTCCAATTATGTTATGTAAACATTTTTACTTGGTCAAATTACATTAAAATAAAATAAAAATTAGAATTAAAAATAATTATTATTATTATATTTATTAATTAAAACATTTTGAAAGCCCCAAGGGTTAGATCAGTTTGTCGCGTTTCCGTTGCTAAGTACCTCGCCAGTTGGGAGGTTATGCAGTCAAATGTCCTCGATGCCCTTGGGGTTAGGCCTTGCTTGTTTGGCCCACATGTAGATTCATTCGTTTATCTGCTTGGATTTTCCCATAGATGTAGTGGCCATTCAATGTCCATGAATCACCCTATAAAAAAATATAAAAAATGAAAAATATTTTGACTCCGTAAAATTAATGATGATGATGGTTAATGTCTACTAAAAATAAAAATTAAAATAAATTAAATAATTATAATTAATAATTAATCCATCATAGATCCATCCAACTCCATATATACCAAGCTTCAAGAGGGATCAAATATTTTGAGGTGCAAACATCCTCCATATATACCAAGCCCCAAGAGGGATCAAATCTTTTGAGGTGCAAACATCCTTTAGAGTGAAAAGAGATTTGATCTCTCAAGACATTTGATAGATCTAGAGTTGAGATGGATCCAAGTTGATTGCACTAAGAAGCACTCTCCAATTCAACATGGAAAATATGTTGTAATGTTTTGTTATGTTATGTTATATTATGTAAACATTTTTACTCAATCAAATTATATAAAAAAAAATTAAAATTAAAAAAAAATATAAATATAAATATTAATTAAAACATTTTGATTTTATCAAACTACATAACAACAAAAGCAATAATAATAATGAAATAATAATTATTAATAATTAAACTAATTTAAATCCATCTTAATTTTAAATTTATCATACGTCAAAAAAATCATATCTCATAAATGTAAATCTTTCTTCAAATTTTATGCTAAATAAAATTTTGAATATTAAAAAATTTAACCATTTTACACCTTTAATAAATTCAAAACTAAAATAAATCTAAATTAATTTAGATATATCTTATTTATTAAATAAATTATAAATCAAATATCTCTTCACCTTACTATTATTAAAGATTATAAAGACCTTTAGTGCAAACTACTACCAGAATAAAACGTGACGTAAAGCTAAGGTGATTGATATACACATGAGGTACATGAATTTGGTTCACCGAATCTACATTTAAAAAAAGAGAAACAGAAACATATATGGTTCGAAATTAAAATATAAGATAGTTATATGGGTATTTGGGAAAAGAGAACTATGTTTTCATTATTTATATTTATTTATACACAGTTATGGTAGAAAATTAATTATTTTTAAATGTATATATTATAATTTTTAGTATTATTTTATAAATATATATGGTTACTAGATAAAGTATTATTTTTTTATTAATATAAATTTTAATTTGAAAATATTTAAAAAATTAAATAAATAATTTATATAATAAAAATATTTCAATATTAAAAACTTAAAACTCGACTAATTAAACTAACTCTCAAAACTTCAATAATATAATAACAAATTTACCAATCTCCATCCACTAGATTTAGCGTTTCTCCATTCTGCCATTGTATTTCTCCTTCCTTTTATATTCATCAAGGTTTGATTTAACAAAGGAAATCATTTGGAAAGAAGGTGCACATGAATTACTAGTTTCGCAGCAAAATTGTGAAATTAAATTTATTAAAAAAAATACTTATAAATAATTGTAATTGTTTTTTAAATAATAATTTCTTCGATTTAAATATATTTGACCCAAATTACTGGGAATTTTCATGATTTCGATTCTTTAATTATTATTTAAGAAAAGTATAATAACTTAACAATGTAACTTTAGTAAAGAACCATGTGAGCCATCATTAATAAAAAGTTATGGTTCACCTTGTGAAGGACATGAAGTAAGACATTATTTGACTTTAGATGTTGATTAGGCATCTTGTTTCAAAGCATGTGGGGGTATTTGTTGCATGTTTGAGAAAAAAATGCTTTGACATGTGGGGCATCACGTTGTAAGAAGGGAAGTTTGATACACAACTTACAAATCTTTAACTTTTCTTATCATCAAAAGTAATCTTCACTAACCATGCTTATTACACTTGTGACAGATAACATAACATAAGAGACAAAATCTCCTTTTCACTTTGGCTATAAATCAAATGTTTTTTTTGTAAAGAGAGGGTAAAATTATGCACTATATTATCCACATAATGTACTTACAACGATGTTACACATTGGGTATGCGTGATTAAACAATTTAAAACATGGCAACTTTTTATTTAGTTTGGTGAAGGATTTCATATATCTTAATTTTTTAAATATAAAAAAAATTTATTTAGTTTTATCAATTGTTCAGATTTATCTTAATTTCGGATTTATTAAGCGTCTAGAGGGATCAAATCTCTTTTCACTCTAAAATAGGTTTGCATTTCAAGGGATTTGATCTCTCTCGATGCTTTGCAGATTTAGAGTTAAGATTGATTTATGTTGGTTTAATTTCTCCTTTTAAATGAGTTATATTCCACATGAATATCATGGACCAATACCATGGGTTCTCATAAATCTGGAGCTCAAAAACCACCAGTAACTTGACGAAGTCAAGTTTACTTAACAACCCAACAAATATTAATAAAACTAATAATAATAATACATAGAATTTTTATTTTTATTTTTATTTTATTTGGACCAAGTCAAAATGTTTACAAGACATTACATTATATTACATCTCTATCATACTAGGTTGGAGAGCGCCCATCGACACAATTACCCTAAAAAATTTCTCCTTATTATTTTTCATTTACTTTTTAAATTAATATTGAAGGGAGATGGTAGCAATGGATAAGAAATGTTTACAAGAGCTTGAAGTTTGAGCAAAACCTTAAGATTAGGCTAGCGAGGTAAGAGGTGACAAGGAATCTATGGCAAAGGGATTGTTAGAAACAATGACAAGTAAGAAAATAAGGATAGAGGTAATATTATAGGTAGTGGTAGGTAAGGAATCTATGAGGAAAATCAAGCCCTCATTCAAGGATATTTTTTTCAAGGGCGAAATGAAATATTAACATAATGTGTGATGCATGAAGAGAGAAGGTCAAGAGTTTGGATATAGGTGTAGAGAAATAAAGGACATCGATGCTATAGATTTGAGTAATAGGAACAAGATCAAACTCGAAGGATTCTTAGCTAAGGCAATTAAAAACCTCAAATATGAAGTTATGTCAACTAAGGTCGGGGTTACATAACATATATGAAAGATCATGCAACCATAGGGAAGTTCATGTGAATTTTTCCATCAATAGAGGATCTAAGCTGGTGGAAACCAAAAGGGAAGTTGGATAATACACTAGGGTCCAAGGGTTTCTTTGCTACTATTTTTGAAAGTATTGAAGATAGAGTAAGGGTCTTTGATGAAGCTCCATACTTATTTAATTCTATAGGATCACATATAATTATTTGAATGGATAATTTTAGCCCTGAAAGGAAGATTTCATAGTAGCTACACTATGGATTCAATTATAATCAATCCTTCAGTAATTTTAGGATGAATAAATGTCGGTAGGGCTAGTAAATGTGATAGCCTGCTTTGTCAAAACCTTGTAAATCACCAAAATTTTTAAATATGCTACTTATGCAAGAATTTTTGTTTATATGGATGTTTCAGGATCTCTCACAAAACCTATTTGCATCAACTTCCAAATTTTGAAATTATTACAAACACTAGACTACAAAAAAATACCTTTCTATTATAGAAAATGCCATGTGCACAACTAGTTGTTTAGGGATTTCATTTTAAATTCCATAGCTAACGTACAAAGGTTGGAGGAAGGAGTTGATGAGGATGGTTTTATTAAGGTTCCAAACAAAAGAAATTTTGGTAAAAAATACTCTACAGAAGCAACCAATAATAACTCCAAAGTAACTAATAGATTTTGTTCTTTAGTAGAAGATCAAGATCTCATGGAGATAAGATCAAGAATGGAAGCATCAAAAATCAAGGAAAGATGCCTCCCACAACAAACCCATGTGAGACAAAGCATAGATAAAAGGAAGCAAGACTAGAACTAATAGTGAGAGATTCAAAAGGAAATGTAGATCTAGAAATTAGGGAAATAGAAAATCTAATTTAGAGGAAGAAGATTCAAAATCAATAGAGGATATGGACATATAGGAAATTGATTTACCAACACTCATTGAATTATATGGAGAAAAATGACTAATAAATATATTAGCCTTACAATGAGAACCCTTGAGAAGGAAATCCAAAATTATCTCATTCTCACCATAATCAAGGGGCCCCTCAAGTCTAGGAATCAAAATGACAAAACTCAAACCACACAAAAAAATAGTAATATGGGAAGAAAAACAAAGGAAATGAAAAAATAAAAACCCAAGAAAAAAAATCAAGGACAAGGGTACCCAAATACTAGACTTTGATAAGTGTCAACTTTTCCAGATAAGAACTTCATCACTCAACCTAAAGTTTGAATATGAATTTTACATGATGGAATGAAAGAGGGCTTAATTGTAAGGGTAAGAAAAGGTTGATTAAGAGAAAAATCATGAAATACAAAACCATTGTTTTTATGATTCAAGAAACTAACCATGATAGGGAAGTAATGTAAATAATTACCTCAAGATTGTAAAAGGGCTATGATTTAGTAGCAATAAATGTGGATAGTTTCTTGGGAAGTCTAGCCATTCCATGGAATCTTGTGATGATTGCGCTTTAAAACTTCATAAAAACAAGTCAAAGAATATCTAAGAGATTCAAGGATATTGGATCAACAATAGGAGGTACTATTACTAATGTTTATGGACCCAATTTTATGCTTGCAAAGGTATATTTTCTAAATATATTACACAATATATGTGTAGTGATATGTCAAATCATTAGATTGTTGGAAGGGACTTTAATATGATAACATCACTGAGTGCAAAAAATAAAGGCATAAGATGGCGACGATGATATATTTGAATACACCATTATATATAAAATTGGTAGATATGAATACCAAGAACACTTGTTGCAAATGGAATAAGAGAAAAGGGTGCAAGCATTAGATAGCAGTAAGGTTTGATCACTTCCTCATATCCCCTTAAGAATATTATATTTTCTTTTTAAAAGTTAAAAAACTATGTTCAACCACTTATCTAAAAGGATGTCTCCTTCCATGCATCCTTGCAAAGGGAAATGTGGATGGATGGATGGATGGATTATTTCCCAATTGAATAGGGTCTATTTAGTAGCTAAATGAAATATGCATAAGGTACCTTGTGTATGGATAATGTATAGGGAAGACTAGAGGTAAGTATACATTTTTTTGTAATAATTAATATATAAACTAGAGCAATAACTCTACATCTTGGGCTATGCAAGTATTAAGGGAAAATGGAATTGATTACATGATGTTGGGGCTTTGGATCATGAAACTATGTAAAAATCAACATATAAACTAGAGTTATAACTATACATCTTAGGCTATGTAAATTCTTAGGGAAAATAAATTTGACTGCATGAGGCCAGAGCTTTGGATAGTGAAATTTAATTCATGGATCACCTAATATACACTTTAAGAATAAAAACCTATAGTGACTAATATGGAACTATATATATGGCTCTCCACTTCCTAAAATATTGGATTGTAAGATAAAACACCAAAACATAAGCCCTATGCCAAAGGAAGCTACCAGTGGGAGGGTCTCTTTAACTCTAGCTTGTCCCTATTATGGTTATAACTATAATGAAAAATATGTCATTCAGTGTGAGCCAAAAGTTCCAAATCACTACTACAAAATCATGATAGAATAAATAACAATAAAAACGAATATCACTAAATATTTTTCTCCATAAGTACTTGTTTTACCCAACAAAAACTAAGTTATATAATCTAAGCTATGGAATTTTTTCCTTTACGACTCCCACTTACTTGGAGATGTTTTATGAGGAGATTATTTGTTTATGTGAACCTTATGTCCTAATGATAATATTGCATTCAGATTTAATGAAATTTAAAATAATTCTATTATAGTGATAACATAATGTTTAATGAAATTTAATGTCATTTTGGTGAAGTAATCTTTAAAAAGCATAATATCATGTCTCAAATGTTATTAATCTTATTCAAACTAAGGTCTAAAGGTTTATTTTGATTTCCCAAGTATTGGTACTCTATGTATGTTGGCATATAATTGAAAGGTGATTTGGTTTGATGGATTGAAACACTTGGCATTAAACACTTCCATCTAGAATGTCCTTATGCATGTGATACTTAGGATACATGTCCTATTTGTGTAGTTAGGATTTGTGTAAAACTTAGGATTCATATGGAAATCATTTATTTTGTTGGAAAAAATACTAAGAGGGGGGGGGGGGTGAATTAGTATTTAAAACTCACACAAATTATTAATTTTCTTTTATGAATTTTGTAAGTGACTTGACTGAATCCAACTAGCATATGTACGGGACTGTTATTAAGGAAATTAGTGTGTGCCTAGTAAAATTATTATTCAGATAAATCTTCAATTACTTGACTTAGACCAGTACGTCATGGATCCATCAGACATTTAGTTAAGCAGTAAATATGTGCATTAAGAACAGATTAAACCATCACACATAAGCAACAAATATGAACACCAGGATTTAAGGTGGAAACCCAATGTGGGAGAAAACCATCGTTGATGTCGTCTATGTCTTCAATATTTAATATATAGAAAACTTCTTATAATATTGTACTAGCGTAGACTCATAGAAGCATGCAGGCACCCACCTACAGAAGGCTACAACCTTCTCTCATTCTCTATCACCCATTGGAAGGGATCTCCAACCCCTTGATCTCATTTATCGACACCCACTAGAAGGGAGCTATGACCCCTTGATCTTGTTTACCAACACCCACTAGAAGGGAGCTACGACCCCCTGATTTGAACACTAGCTACCACTGGTAGGAAGCTTCAACTTACTCACTGAAGGCTCCAACCCTTAGACCATCCGTGGACCATGTTTCATAAATTTTCACATTGGATCCACCTGCTTCAAACATCACAACTTGTAGGCCTCTTTTCATTAGATTTTCAGACTGGACCCACTACACTCATTTAAGCCCAATATCATACATCAATATTGAAATGTATAATTGTACCAAATCAATCACTGAATCACCAATCACTGATCTTCAATCACATACAACTAGCAGCATCCTGAATAATAAAACAACCCAGATCTATATGAAATAAATCATTGAAAGACAGTAGAAACACAACAATACTATATAAATTGATCAAACATATTCTTCCAAAAAAACTTGGCTTTCATATTTGCTTTCCATAAGGATTTTCTGCGTATAGACACGCTTATCCAGAAGCCAACCAACGTACATATATCAACATAATTCAGAATACATATTCTACTTCGTAGAGTCGAACCCGTGTGTGTACGCGCTTTTCCTGTGTCGAACTCTCTTACATATCTGCAATTAATTAATGAATGTGCAACACTTCAGAACTTCATACATATTTAGAACATAACATTCTTTGCAACAAACATACGCCAAACCACAGATCTAAATAATCCATAAACAGATCAAGAAATACATATTCATTTTAGGTCTAATGATCCTGATCCATCATTGTATTCATGGGTGCATCATTATTTCGTATCAACCAATACACTATAGCCCATACCATGAAAATATACTTCAGATTGAATTTTTCGTTAACCACCCTCACTCATGCACACTTTAGCACTTTGATATTCACCTCCTTATATAGTTTGAGCATTAGCCAATACCATGAGCCAAAACCACACTAGTGTCGGTGCTAATCTTTGACAGGATCAAATAGTCATTACTACACTCAAAATTGTAGGATAATACCATGGTAAAGATGATTGGTATTTATTAAACCATAGTGCGGAAAATTTATGCACCTTTAATTCTTCATACCTGCGTGTGTACGTGAATTTGATTCACTAAACCTGGTATTTAGTAACCCATAGTGTGCCAAATGTATTTATTCTTCATACCCGCGTGTGTACGTGACTTTGCTTCACCTAACCTGTGTATACACTAATTCGCTTTATCAATCTCTCATAGGTACATAACTTGGCTTCATTAAAATTGAGTATACATGACTTCCCTTCATCAAACCTACATATGCACATGACTTGGCTTCATCTAAATTGCGTATATTTCTAAAACTTTACCTTCATCATTCCTCTGTCACAGACTGGTATTTCTTTCTCTATCATAACTGAACTGACATGTGTACTTATCATGTTACTATCATGTCAACACATACATATCTTGCTACAAGTGGGTTACCATAAAGGACAATATTTACATCATAATGCCAACATATTTACTAGAGATAAAAGTGTGTAGGACCTATATATTTTATTAGTGGATGCATGACTCAAAATATCCTTAGGCCATGTGGAGGAGTATCTCAAATAGAATGATGTTCTTTCCTATATATTTTCTCATAATTAAGGTCCATTACTTAGGGAGTCTTGGAATATTTTTGTTTACTTGTTGGGTGGAATAATTGGTAAAAAAAAATACCCAACATTTACTTGTCAATCAAGGGTCGTGGACTTAGAGACACTACATAGTTTGTGTGGGGATTGAAATCATAGAGACCTATTATTCCAAGGACGTATCTAACTACCTACGGAAGTTTCGCATAGAACAACATCAAAACATTTATCACCTTGGTTTCCATTGTAGAGTCGCCTCTTGGACTACAAGTGATCAAAATACCTTTAGTGGCAGTTTTCAATCGAATAAATTAGGAAATCCAATAAGGGACCACTGAGTTCCTAGTTCTAAACCCTTCTAGACTGATTTACTCTTAATTTCCTCGTGTCTTTAGGTGGACAAAATACTCAATAACTCACTAATTTGGAGATAAAAAATAGGCATAAAAATGAAAGTGCTCAGAATATCCCGAAACCGACGTCAATTTTTAGTGTTCATCATCCTGATTGCAACAATGCTTTAATCACCACAATCTAACTCCATATGAAGAAATTATGGTGTTCTGAAGTTTTTGACCAAAAACTAAAATGTCAACATTAGACATGATGGAGCTGCTGATTGGGAAGTTTGTACAACTAACGTCATCGGCTGACTGTGCAAGGCATTATGTTAGTATGGACCAATCCTGTCTTGAAATGTGGCAAGTTTGTATAGGTTTAATCTAGTGCATTTTGGTTGGTTCGTGCATTTTTTAGGTGGCACAATCAAAGACTGAAACATGGCCCAATGAGAGGGAACCACGTGGTGCTGCATGGTTTGCCAACAT
Source organism: Pinus albicaulis (assembly GCA_034641835.2). Lineage (NCBI taxonomy): Eukaryota > Viridiplantae > Streptophyta > Pinopsida > Pinales > Pinaceae > Pinus > Pinus albicaulis. Next base: position 373,261,023 of record CM076570.1, read on the forward strand.
TTTTATAACGGGCCCGAAGGCCTCAGCAAGGTTACCCCTAGACCTCACGTAGCATGCAAATTTTTTTTACCAACATGACACCACATTAGTTATTATTATTATAGAACTTGGTTTATATTTAAAATCAATTAGTTTTGGAATTTTGGAGGAGGGGTCAGGAAAAGGCCCTAGCCCCTGGTCACATTACCACCACATGCCCATGGTGCAAGTGGAAAGGAGTGGGGTTGGGCACTTGGCCCTAGCCCCAAGTCACGTAGACACCCATACGACCGAGTGAAAGAGGCTATGTCAAAGGGGACAGGCGGATAGGCCCCGAGTTCGAGTTCTTGTGATTGTTACATGACCAAAGGTGGTGTGAAGCCAATGGGGGCAGGCAGTTGGCACTGCCCCCTAGCCCTATTGACACAAAGTGACCATGCCGACAGCATTGGGGAGCTTATCTGGTGGGGGGAGTTGGTTGGAACTAACCCCATTTTCCTCCACATGACCCTGATCTGGTGCACAGGGTGTTGGGTGAAACTATCATCATCAGATAATTTCCCTAACATAACTTATTAATCCGAGGGTTTCGTAAACTTACGAAGCACATGCACTGGAAATGCAGGACTGAAGTTAAACTAGCCTAGTCTAATGCTTTCATCTCTGATTCAAGATGCAGTAAACGACAGAAGAGGCTCCTAACTTAGGAGAACCTGGTCATCCTTCCTTAGATTACTATCCTTAAGAAGAGAGACTAAAGAGAAACATTTTTTGATGTGTATAAAGCGAGAGAAGAGGCTCTTAACTTAGGAGAACCTGGTCGTCCTTGCTCAATAATTCTACTCCAAAAATATTACCACTACATCATAAATTGGAAATGTGCAATCGTATAAAATAAAAACAACATGTAAAGAATAACCCTGTGTCAACATATCTTAATGATGAAGAAAAACAATGAAATATTACAAAACCAAAAATTTATTCCTCTCTTCATCCTCCTATCAATTTTCCTTTGTTTCTATATATCAAAATGAAGAGAGAGCACTCTCGTTTATACATGAGTGATTTGAAAACAAGATAAGAAACTCATAATTACAAATCCACTTTTCTCTCAACCAATATCCCTATAATTACAAAATATGATCCCTTCAAATCCTCACTCATCTCTCACAAATCTTGGATGTGATATGTTATCCATATCTCCATGATCTTCTCCTTGGAATAAGCTTGAACAATTTTCCTTTGAATGCTTGAAATGGTGGAGAAATATTCAAGAAGATTTTTGAATAATCCTTCCAAATAATCCTACACATTACAAAGCTCATCCACATTTGAGATATTAACGAAATATGTTAATTTTCCAATAATTAATCATAAATTCTCTTGAAATATTAAAAAATAAATAAATTGGAAAATAGTGAGGTGAACCCATGAAAATGGTATGATTAATGGTTAAATGAGGTGATGGTATGTGAGGAATGGAGAGGATAAACATGATGAAAATGCGACAATTACGAGACCCAACATACCCTCCAAATGAACTTGTTGCATGTCCTCATGCAACCTTTCATGGATTAAAAGCTTTTGGCTTTGCATGATTATGGTTTCTAACAATGTATCATTCCAGGATGTAAAATACATGTACTGCAACTGATATTTTCTATGGTTGGTTCTTGTGTTAACAACCATGAATATAAAAAATGTTGGTTCTTGTGTTAACAACATTCATTTATTTTCTTTCTTTTTATTTTTTAACACATGCACTGCAAATGAAAAGTCATGTAGTGGAAATGACATGTCATTAATATGCATAAGAAAGCCTCTTTTTCATATTTTTAAATCATGCCAAAATAGATATCAATGTATTTAAATCAACTGCATCGAAGTGTAGCTTGGAAGAGTCATCTTGGTCGACAATATATGATGTGATGAATGGAATGAAATGGTTATGAATATTCCCCCCCTCAAACTGAAGATGTGTTATGTTTACGAAAAAGGTGAAATATAATGTAATATGGTGAGGGAATTTTCCAAGTTCGTTTATTTTCAACATATAAGAAATTGTTTGATTAAAAATTAGAAAATAACATACCTTAACTTACCCAAAAAGATGATGAACCATGCAATATAAATGTAGCTGCTGCTGCTTTTGGATCAGGAAAATATCATGGTGTTGGATCATGTGAAGTGAAAGAATCTGAAGTGCTGCTTGGTTGTATGAATTAGAAGATGATGTTTGAAAGTGGAACTATCATACTCTCATATGGCTGAAGGAATTTTTTTGCAACTGCTGATGGAGTTAGGAAAAATATATAGTCTTGACCCGCTACAAAAACCCGAAGGTAAAATTCTAGTCATGCGAATGAATGTGTCAGTGTCGAGCATGAAAAGAAGTCATTGGATTACCGACCATTAATGGATGTCGTTAACCAATGCGAGGCAAACTCACCATTGATGTCAATGAGTGCCAAGGTACCCAAGTACATCTTGCGAAGTGCAAATAAATGATCTGATGTCGAGCCACTTGCAATATCCAATGATCAAGAGACATTGATGTATTCCCATGAATTTTTGCGAGAGAACTTGTCATTAGGGCATACAAGCCTCAAGGTACTAATGAGGACTCTAGTCTCTATCCCAGATAAGGTGTTGAGGTTGATGGGTCGAGACTTGTTGAAAGGTGGGCCTTAAGGAATCTCACATCAGTCAATGCGAGTTTGTACAAAATGATTGGTAGGACTATAGATGAAAATGATTGCAGTATAAACAAGTTTTTAGAAGAATGATAGCAAGGCAATGTAGTCATGGAAAAATGAGTTGTTTGGTTTTATTTATGAGGAAAAAGGTGAATTGGAAAAGAAGAAAGAATGTATGCGACTCTGAAAAGTATGTACGGGTGAATTCATAATGAAAGTGGGCCTCGATATGGATGACTGATAAGCATAGACGGAGAATAGTAATTGAACATGTCATGGTGCAATGCATTTTTTTCTTTCAAAAATATCTGTGTGATAGACAAGTGCTATGAAAATTTTAGCTCCTTCAAGCTTTCACTTTTGTATGTTTTATTGTGATTTTTGAAAATCACTTCTGCATGAAATTGGATTGTCTTCAAACCTGCAAAAGCTTAGCATAATTCTTGCATAAAAACTATGAGATTTTTTTTTTATAAATAAAATGTAGGAACGTTGAAAATAAAATGCATCTTACTTGTTGCCTTTGTGCTAGTTCCGTTGATGATTCCTATATGAAGTGACTCAAAACAAATTAGCTAATTTTCAAGAATTTATGAAATGTCCATTTATTATTATTATTATTATTTTCGAAGTTACGCCAATTGTGGATGAAAGGGTGCCGCATCGTTTGTTGAGGATTTTTTCATAAGCTTCTCTTTGACCTACACATAGCACCAATCTCATTCCACTTGTAAGGTATTAATATATGCATCCTAACTTTTGACCACAAATTCACTTAAAACCACTAGAAATTAATAATTTTTGGAAAAATATATATGTGACCCAAATAATGATCAGGTTATTTTAGTGAAATGGAGGTGGAGTGGAAGTGATATTATGGAAGGATGAATGTAAACTAAGTGAAAATTAATGATAATTCTAAGGCCCAACATAATTTTATTACTCCCAACTAAAAGTATTGCATGTCCTCATGCAATCTATTACATTGAGCTTGGCTTATATTTTAACTTTGCATGATAACATTTGATAACTTCATACTTTTACAAAGTGTTTTTATTTGATTGCAACATGGTTGGTTCTTGTGTGACAACCACGATTATCTTTGAAAAAAATTTGAAAATCCATTTGTTTGAATCATAATGTAATAGTAAATGGCTTGTGGAAAAAGTATGTTGGTTTTATGAATGTGATATGAATGAATGTGGGGAAATTTTTTTTATGAAGTGAGGAAAGGAAGTGTTTTTTTTTTCAAACATTATAACTCTCGATTTTTAAGGAATTATATGATAAAAAAGTTATAAAATGGCATACCTTATCTCACTGATGAGGATGGATGAGCTGTGAGGGCATACTTACATGTTGATCAATGCGAATTGAAAGGTTATTTTTGGCAAAAGATTTTGTACACCGGAAGGCATCATTCTATAGCAAACTATCGACATACATTTTTGAATATGCTTGAATTTCAGCATGTAGAATCAAGTTCTTTCAAAAATTCAATTCATATTAAACCATAAATAACCAAGAAGAAAAGGTCTCATACCAACCTTACCAAAATATCTGGGATATTATTTTAAAAAGAATGTGATACCCTCAGCATTATCCCTACCTCCAGTACAGGAAAATCAAATCAACAACAACTCTTTGTTAATTTCGACACTGATTGCCCTCTTGGTAACGTTCCAAACAACACTGGTGTGGCCATGGTAAAAATTGTGAGGCATACCCTTGTGAATTGAACCATTTACCTTAATATCTATGTACCATGTTCCCTTGTAGAATGAAACTTCCACTCCATGAAATGATTTTTTAATTCCTTTTCCTTTTGGATTTCAACGCATCCTCCATCAAAATATTTAAACAGTAGTATGCATTAAAAAAAACTGAGATATGTACAAAAAAAAACTACGTTTACTCTAAATATGTATCAATAGATGGAAAAATGACCTCGTTCTAGGTACCATTGCGGTTATAAATAATTCCCCAGGCGTGGTATCAATCGAGCAGGGTTTGAATTTTTGTCTCGTTTATTACTCCACTGGTTTTTATAATCATTATGGCTTTTCCAATACCATTTTACCTTCCTACGAGCTTCTTTACCTTGTGTTGAATCCTTTCTGGCAGCAATTTTCACAACGATCTACCAATGCTTGCAAAAGGAAATAAATTAATAGGTATAAGAACTCCCTTATCGTAGCTCCCTCCTTAAATCTAGAAACCAGATGGAATGACTTCACTAGCATTCAAAAAACTCTCATTCTCGGCAACACGTTGCGCTACTCTTTCCTTCTCCTAAACTTTTGCAGATGCCATGTTCTCTAGGAGCACAAGCGCACCATAAGGGGAATCAAGCTCATGCACGCAACTCGGAATCATTCTTGCACCTCAGAGCTAATAAATTGGGATCAAAAGAGTAACAATGAAAGAGTAACACCTTTGAATGAATGATTAGAGTTGACCACCACCAATTTGATTGATCTACAAGGTCTGGTTTGGAAGTTTGATCGAGCTTGTTCGAGTATCTTTCCTGATGCGCTAAGTTTTTCTTAGCGACTCTATTCCCATCCGATCCGCTTTGAGGCTGAGAATATCATCTTTCTTCCAGCCTTCCCTGCAGTCTATCTACCCAACCTAGCTCATGGTTTATTCAAGCCTCTTTCTTGGATTATTTGCGAAAACTAAGATGTCGTGACCTAGAATCTGCCTCAGACGCATTCACACTTAGCAGCTTGTCAATCCTTCCACCAAAGGTGCCCAACCTACAAAAAATCCATCCTTCATAATCAAGAACAAAGGAAATAAGCAAGATATGGTGACTTATCTCTGTCAGTGCCATACCTCCCGTACTAACCAACTCAAAGCTAATGACACGCAAAGGGGAAATTGCATGTTATAATATGTGAAAATAATTTCTCTTTTTTTATTAAGCCTCCATTCCTGGCATGAAATGTGGATCTGGGGATAAGCTATAAATCACCGTATTTATTGCATATTTTGTGGGCTCATACGATATCGTGGACTCGTGATTTTCTCTACAATTAGTTTCATTAGATTGGATTCTTTTTTCTATCTTTGTGGAGCAGATAAGGTTTGGGGTCATATCTCACATATAATACTTCCCTTCTCATTGCACCATCGTTGTACACATTTTCTGTAATATTCCAAAATTTTCCTACAATAATTTGGAATATTAATTTTTGCTGATTTCACCTAGGAGGAGAATAAATGGGTAAGGGGGCCCATGCATAATGATAATCTCAATAAAATCCCTCATAGTATGAAAGAGGATCATCATTGGAGCTGGTTTTCACACCCTCATGTGTGAACAGGGTTATTTGCAAGTGGACAAGGTCAAGTTTGACCAAGTCAACAACGCTGGGATAAGAGGTGGAAAACACTTAGAGAAACAATGTAGTATGAATGGGAAGAGGGTTATTTGGTGGAGGAAACCCTGAGAGGAGTGGGAACCATGGAGAGGGGCTTTCACTTTTTTAAAAGGAGGGCAAGGCAGCCATTGTTTCTCATGTCATGTATTATTCATCTCATTGTCTATTCAGAAATTGTGCATTCTTTACTGTTTAGCAAGAGTTGCCAGGGGAATTCTTGTTTAGGATTCATTCTCCTTCTTGAGAGGCATCTTGAGGGATTGCACTGATTTTATTCACATCCAGGCTTAAGGCCAAACATCCTCCTCCAAGACAACGTTATTTCTGTAGCAGAATGATGTTGTGTTGCAGGGTGTTGTAGTGAGGGTTCACTACACCACCTCCATCATCTATTTTTCAGAGGAGGAGTCTCTCTTTCCTTTGAGAGATTAGTTTGGAGGCCTTTGGAGCTGATTGCAAATCTTGGCATTGGGCCAACCCATTCTCTTGCCCCTACAGCGCAGTTCCATCCAGTGACTGCGTTATTTTTGGTGAGCATTTGCTATAGGGATTTGCAGATATGTTTGGAGGGTGAGATCTTAGGGGAGAGGATCAATCTTTCACTCTAGAAATCCATTGGATGAGATCTTGTCATTGATTGCAGCATCTTCAGTCTTTTCTACTTATCTCCAGTTCTTGAGTTGCTGCTGCTACCCAGCAACTCCGACATTTTGCAGATTTTTCATTTCATAGCCAATCCTTCTAGGATTGATAGGAGGTAGTCTTTGGGAGCTGATATCTTCACTCCCAATGTTTTATTGGGCCATATAATTGTACATCCATGTATTTGAAATATGTAGCATGTAGTTTCTCTTATAAAACTGTGTTTTCATAGCTTGGGCATACATGTGTAGCAGTGGTTTTATCATGATTCATGTACTAGTCTCTTGAGGTTGAGCATTGCATATCTTGTGTAACATTTCCTCAAGATCTTGTATTATATTGCTGCTTCTATTATTTAATAATATGGCTATGGATTTCTCTCATGTTTCTATTAGTTGAGTGTTACTGCTGCTCCATTGTTGTGTGTGCATATTGCTAGGTCTCCAACTTTAGAATATCTTGAGATATTCTCTTTGTTGTAGCATTTTCCTGGTTTGGAATATTACAGTGGTATCAAAGCAGGATCTATGGCTCAACCGGTGGATCTCAGCCATCATGCTATCAAGGAGAGATGATGCAGGGGCATTAGATTCGAAAAATACTTTATATTTTATTAAAAAATAGGGGGTCTTATGTTTGTGAGAAAATATTGAACTTATGTAAATATTAATGGGCTTTTTGAGTGATTTTAATTAATTATTGTGAGGATTTGTTAATGTTCCCAAATGATTTGGAGAACATGAGGGAAATTAGATTTTAGATATTTAAGAATTAATTATGAAGCCTAAGTTAAATTTGGTTTCAAATATTTTAGGGATAAAATCTAGATTGTAGGGGTGTTGAGATATTTGAGGACTTTGTTGAGTTATTGAAGGGATTTGAACCTAAATTGGTTCATCCAAATTTGTATAAATTAATAAGCCTCAAAGGAAAAAGGGGATAGAGAGAGAGGTGAGGTTTGGACAACAGAGTTTGTAAGCCTATGGTATTTTGTAAAAGGGCCATTGATTTGAAAATCTGGCCATGGACCAAGAGGGTTTTTTGTAATTGACTACATTTTTTTTTTTATATCGATGAGGAATTTGTTTTTAAAATTCTGGTGAAAAGCATATTTCTTCTCGATTAAATTCTGAATAAGAAATGTTTGAATTTCTGAGTTTATGCATATGATGAGTTTCTGAGTTTATACATATGATAAAATTGGTAATAGATGAAGCTCTACATATTTGGAAAGCATCGAATTTAATTAATGTCGATTTATGCTTTGAAGTAAATTAAAAGCGAAGTTTTTTTAAAATGAGACCATGGTAGAAATTGTTTCTCATTTGTAGGATTGAAATGGTCGATGGAAGAGTAAGATTGATTCCGATTTCACATTTTTGACCAACACTATAAATCTAGTTTGAAGAGTTAAATTCTGGCATGGTAATGAGTAGCCGAATTATATGGAAGCCGCAAGAATTGAACCATGGTCTCATCAAGGTTTGTTCCTTCAGTATTTTGTTGGCTTATATATTCTGCATATGATTTAAGTGTATTGGAATGCAGAGACAACCAATAAGTAAGAGGTAAAACAGAGTCGATTTGAATTCATAACACTGTGAATAAGAGTAGCAGCACATAGATCTGAGAGGTGCGCATAGAAGATCGAAACATCGTGATGGAGTGGATTCGATATATAGCGACTGGTTAAAGAAAACAGTGAATTATGAATTGAGTGGAATTCTATAAGTGCCGAGGAGTAATAAATCAGAAGGAACAACAATTATGAGTATCAAGGATGCAGAATAAACTGTAATGTATTTGTAGAGGTTCTGTAATGAAGGTTTGAAGCAGAATTAAAATCGAGAGCAGAGGAGCGTAAGCATAAAGCTGGAATGCAATTCAATTAGAAGGCGAAATAATCAAATGAATCGATGCCATCATAGAACCATGAGGGTTTTCCCACAGTTTGGTGAGGACGATAGAGGCGCAGAAGAAGAATTTTGTGTAATGTTGAGTTGAGGAATTAGAATCGAATTAAAATTGATGCAGAGTTGGAAGTAAAAGGCGGATCATGGAGAATGAATTGAATGGAGGACGCAGAGGTTTCTTCAAAACTCTGTGCAATTGAAGAATTAAGTTGCAGCGTTGGCAAGCGATGGAGAAGGTAAGTTAAATGCATGGGCCAATTGTTGTTTCATATTGACATTTGATTTTTAATCAAAGTATGAGTTTATGTATTTTGTCATAGCTGAAAATGAATGCATGAATGTGTTGGTCAAGCTTGAGTAAGGTGAAGGCGCATATATAATTGGTAGTTGGAACCTTGGGTTTCGACCAATGTCTAAGGATTAGTTCGGTGAACATTTAAAAGAGAGAATATTGATATGAATTGGGTCTTGACATTTATGTATGTGTTGGTTGAAGAATGTATATTGAGTTATATATCAAAGTTGAAATATTTAATTGATGAACTCATGGAGTAGGTTGGACTATGGTTTAACCATAGATTTGAAACAAATAAAGCTTCTGGATTTAATTGAAATTTGGGTTGTGTATGGTTTCATAACCATAAGGTCACAATTAAAAGAGAGCTTCCACATATGTAATGGTTTTATAATCATAGTGAAATGATTTTCAAAAAGGAGCTTTTGCAAAGTTTGTGAATTTGCCCAGATTTGGAAAGTCTATTTGGGGTAAAATTTGGAGATGCATTTTTATATGCATAGCATTGATGAAAATGTGGGTAAAGGAAGGGATTCCTGCCATCATGTGGTATCAGAGTTGGAATATATCTGTTTGAAGATTCAATTTTCTTTTTAAATTGAATTAATTGCATGTGATGAATAAATATCAGATTTTGAAACTGCTGAAGATTGCAGCATAGAGATGCAGTGCAGGTGAAAGGAGAAACAAGATCACACAAGGATCTTGGAGATGATATTATAGGTATTATTTAACTCCGATTTGAAGGTTATGCTTGAATAATTTGGTTTGCAGGCATATTGAAGAAGTCTCAGCGGAAAAAAGTAGATCACATCTTGAGAGCAGTGATGAAGGAGTCCAACAGAGGATTCTAAGTGAATGTGGCAGAACCTGAAGAGATTCAACAAAGGTTGAATGAATAGGACAATTGTGTTCTAGAAGTTGCAGATGAGTGAAGCCTGAAGGAGCAATGAAGAATGCTTAAAAGGTTCCAACAGATAGAAGAACTAGTACTTGCCAAAAGACCAGATTCGGAGGAAGGATTGGTGAGGTAAGTGGTAGCAGGAGAGATTGTTGTTGTAGAGGCTTGGTGTAGCTTATGAGTGAGGAACTCATGGTGAAGAAGATGACTCCTGAAATTCATAAAGGAGAGAGCAGAGGTTCAGAGAGAGACCACATCAGAAAGAAGGAGAAAGCAGATGCCAAGACAAATGGCATAAGACAGTAGTTAGCTGATACAGAATATGACAAAGAGTTAGCTGAGATCAGAAAACAGTTTAATAAACTGAATATGAGGATAGAGGAAAGCCAGAGGGTTGGTTGGCTCATGAGGAATAGAGTGAAATGGCAGAGGCCACAACAGAAAAGAGAGCACCAGAGAAACATTCAATTTGTAGAGAAGCTGAGAAATATTGAACAGAGGATGGATGTACAGTTGGGATGTAAAAAACTCAAAGTAGCTGAGTTGAAAGTAGAAGTTTCCATTGATGAAACAGAAGAGGATATCATTGATGACTTCCTGAACTATTGGGAAAATCCAGATCAGTTGGATGATGTAAAACCTTGTGTTTTTGAGTCTAATAATTTTGATGTGATTACAGGTTTTGTAGAGAAGGATGAGCAATCTTGTGAAGTTGTCACAAGTATGAGAAAGTATCTTTCAGAAGATAAATACTCTGAAGCAGAAAGCAAAGATGAGGAATGTCCCTTGAATAAAGGAAGCAGTGATACATTTGAAGCTGTTATAGCACAAGGATAAATTATTTTGGATGAGGAAGAAGTGGTTCAGTCTGAAGAACTGGTATATGAAACAACAATTGATACTGTTGAACATTTTAAATTACAAACTGAAAGTTTGTGTGTGAATGCAGGGATGGTACATGATGATGAAATACTTCAGCAAAGCCACAAAGAAATTGCATTGCTGGAATCTTTGTTGGAGAATTCAGAGTATGAAAGAGATATCGCCAAAGGAAGAGTTCAGTACAGTGAACAAGAGAAGGAAAACATCATGGAGACTGATGGTGTGAAGAAAGGACTAGTTGACAGTCTTGAGAATTCATCAGAGAATTTTTTGGAAAGGTTGAATCAACATACTGATGTGCTGATAGAGGAGGAAATTGCAGAACAACATACTGAAATGCTGGTAGAGGAAGAAAAGGCACTGAGGCCTTATTATTTTTGTTTTAACAATTATTTTATGAATGCAGGTGTTTTTGCAGGTGCTGGAGAACATTTGAATCAGTTGAATAGTCAAATGAAGGAAGAAGAAGAAAATTCTGTGGAAATTTCTAATCCATGGAATGAAGACATTAAGTTGCTGGAAATTATGCTGAATGATAAGAATTCAGTGAAGGAAAAGAATTCTCAATTTCAGAATTGGGAATTGCAGATGCAAAGAGATGAAGATAGAAGAAGGAAGTACACAATGTACCAGTCCAATAAATCGCTGATAGGAGAAGGCAGAGAAGAAGTTTTCTGTTGCGAAAACAAGAGGGTAAGGATGATTGGGTGGCAGTAGGAGCTCGGCAAGCCAGAGCTCAGCAAGCTAAAGCAAGAAATCATCAATCTGAAGATTTATTGGATACAGAAATTGAGTTAATCAGTAGAATAATGATGAAAGTATCTCAGAGGAAGATATCAGCAAGAAAGAGAAAAAGCAGTAGCAGCAGCAAAAGGAAGACAGAAAGAGATTGTGAAAGTGCAACCAGTGGAGCAAGGCATCATAAGATATGGAGACATGGAGAAAAGCATCAAGTAGCAGAAATAGATGATAAGTTGCAGAATAAAGTGTGGGATCTAGGCAGACAAAGACTTAAAACGCATGATCAAGAGATCATGATCATTTTCAACCTTGGGAGTCTGATGTTGGGGCATTATATTCGAAAAATAATTTGTATTTTATTAAAAAATAGGGGGTCTTATGTTTGTGAGAAAATATTGAATTTATGTAAATATTAATGGGCTTTTTGAGTGATTTTTATTTAATTATTGTGAGGATTTGTTAATGTTCCCAAATGATTTGGAGAACATGAGGGAAATTAGATTTTAGATATTTAAGAATTAATTATGAAGCCAAAGTTAAATTTGGTTTCAAATATTTTAGGGATACAATCTAGATTGTAGGGGTGTTGAGATATTTGAGGACTTTGTTGAGTTATTGAAGGGATTTGAACCTAAATTGGTTGATCCAAATTTGTATAAATTAATAAGCCTCAAAGGAAAAAGGGGATAGAGAGAGAGGTGAGGTTTGGACAAAAGAGTTTTTAAGCCTACGAGCTTTTGTAAAAGGGCCATTGATTTGAAAATCTGGCCATGGACCAAGAGGGTTTTTTGTAATTGATTACATTTTTTTTATATCGATGAGGAATTTGTTTTTAAAATTCTGGTGAAAAGCATATTTCTTCTTGATTAAATTTTGCATAAGAAATGTTTGAATTTTTGAGTTTATGCATACGATGAGTTTCTGAGTTTATACATATGATAAACTTGGTAATAGATGAAGCTCTGCATATTTGGAAAGCATCGACTTTAATTAATGTCGATTTATGCTTTGAAGAAAATTAAAAGCGAAGTTTTTTTTAAATGAGACCATGGTAGAACTTGTTTCTCATTTGCAGGATTGAAATGGTCGATGGAAGAGTAAGATTGATTCCCATTTCACATTGTTGACCAACACTATAAATCTGGTTTGAAGAGTTAAATTATGGCATGGTAATGAGTAGCCGAATTATATGGAAGCTGCAGGAGTTGAACCATGGTCTCATCGAGGTTCGTTCCTTCATTATTTTGTTGGTTTATATATTCTGCATATGATTTAAGTGTATTGGAATGCAGAGACAACCAATAAGTAAGAGGTAAAACAGAGTCGATTTGAATCCATAACACTGTGAATAAGAGTAGCAGCACATAGATCTAAGAGGTGCGCATAGAAGATCGAAACATCGTGATGGAGTGGATTCTGGTTAATGAAAACAGTGAATTATGAATTGAGTGGAATTCTATAAGTGTCGAGGAGTAATAAATTAGAAGGAACAACAATTATGCGTATCAAGGATGCAGAATTGATGACGTAGAAGAAACTGTAATGCATTTGTAGAGGTTCTGTAATGAAGGTTTGAAGCAGAATTAAAATCGAGAGCAAAGGAGTGTAAGAATAAAGCTGGAATGCAATTCAATTAAAAGGCGGAATAATCAAATGAATCGATGCCATCGTAGAACCGTGAGGGTTTTCCCACAGTTTGGTGAGGACGATAGAGGCACAGAAGAAGAAATCTGTGTAATGTTGAGCTGAGGAATCAAAATCAAATTAAAATCGATGCAGAGTTGGAAGGAAAAGGCAGATCATGGAGAATGAATTGAATGGAGGACGCAGCGGTTTCTTCAAAACTCTGTGCAATTGAAGAATTAAGTTGCAGCGTTGGCAAGCGATGGAGAAGGTAAGTTAAATGCGTGGGCCAATTGTTGTTTCATGTTGACATTTGATTTTTAATCAAAGTCTGAGTTTATTTAATTTTCCATAGCTGAAAATGAATGCATGAATGCATTGGTCAAGCTTGAGTAAGGTGAAGGCGCATATATAATTGGTAGTTGGAACCTTGGGTTTCGACCAATGTCTAAGGATTATTTCGGTGAACATTTAAAAGAGAGAATATTGATATGAATTGGGTATTGACATTTATGTAAGTGTTGGTTGAAGAATGTATATTGAGTTATATATCAAAGTTGAAATATTTAATTGATGAACTCATGGATTAGGTTGGACTATGGTTTAACCATAGATTTGAAACAAATAAAGCTTCCGGATTTAATTGAAATTTGGGTTGTGTATGGTTTCATAACCATAAGGTCACAATTAAAAGAGAGCTTCCATATATGTAATGGTTTTATAATCATAGTGAAATGATTGTAAAAAAGGAGCTTCCACAAAGTTTGTGGATTTGCCCAGATTTGGAAATTTTATTTGGGGTAAAATTTGGAGATGCATTTTTATATGCATAGCATTGATAACAATGTGGGTAAAGGTAGGGAAACCTGCCATCAAGAGAGAAGATGAAGACTCCACTATGTTGAGAGAAAAAGGAAGATAAGATTACAAAGCTTCTTCCAAGATCTGTATAGAGCATTCATGAAGAATTTGAGAAGATAAGGAAGGAGATATGTATAGGATCTCCAAGAGGGTTTGAAACTGAGTCAAACTCCATATTTTCTTATAGGGAGTGTGAGCATGCAGCCACACCCTATGAGGTACAGCGCAGTCACATGGCCATCTTTGCCATAAAAGGAAAAGAAGAAGGAGGAATGCCAAAGAGAGGAACTCTTAGTAGTTTCTTGCATGAGTATGAATCTCAAACTCAAAAGTTTAGAGATCATATTACCTTTCCGTAGTTTTGCAAGATCATGGTGAGGAGGAGCAAGAAGCATGATATGGATATATTTATTCTATCTATCTTTGATGGTTCCCTCACTTGTTCAACCAGGTCTTGGATAGAAGAGCTAGACACCTTTTTGCAGTAGCATCAGATTCCTGAAGATGAGGCCATCAGAGTAGCAGCGCTACACTTTGGAGGTAAGGTCTATGCATGGTGGTTATTTGAATCCTTTACTTTGAAGAATGTAAATACTTCTTCCTATGCAATTCTCATTAGAAATTTTATGGAGAGATTTGGTAGGAGGAATTCTGAAACACATGTGGAGGAAACAAACACATCTAAACAAACAAAACCCTTTCATGTGATGGGAGACACCATAAAATCAAAATCCCTTCAGATGGCCATGAAGGAGGCTAATATCTTGCATGTTACTTTGTTGGAGGCAAGACCTTCATCTTGTATTTTGGCACAAGGAGGCAAAGAGATCCCTTTTCCAAAAGAGGATCCAATCATTGGAGGGTTGCCCACTCATGTTGAGGAGGCTAAGGGAAAAAACGCTGTCATTTCTAGAGTTGATATAGCACCTCATGCAGAGGAAGGAGGAGCTCTTGCTCCAACTAGAAGGGTTCTTGCATATTTGCAAGGAAGTCCCCAGGATCTCATACATGGAGGTCCAAGCATAATCAGTGAGCAACATGATTATGCAGCATTGCAGCTGGAAGAAGGAGGAAGGGTGGAGGAGTAGCATCATGTGATGAGAGGCACACACCCTTCTGTATTTCAAAGAGATAGTGAAAAGAGGGGGAAGACTGTATTGCATTGTGAGAGAAAGGGCAAGGTTGCCCAACCATATGTACAATCCACTCTTGACATTGATGTCTCACTCGATAGGGGCATTCCACCAGGGAGGCCACCAGATCTATCATTGATGGAAGAAATCTTGTCTTTGGATTCACTGCTCTTGGATTTTGGAGAGGTGAAGAGTTTGGAGGAGAAATTTGCCATGGGGGATGTAAAAGTAGTAGACAGTAGCAGCAGGAGAGCTTCACATGCCAGATCACTAGCACTGTCTGTTAGGAGGATTGATCCTTACTGGAGATCTCAACTCTTGGTAGAGTACTCCAAGGATCTTGGTGCATGCATGATTCTCGATGACCCGGATAGAGATGATAAGTATATGGTCGATGATATGGTCATCTATTCACATGGAAGAGTCTTCTTGACTAGATATTCTAGTCTCAAGGAGAAGTTGCTGCATGCAGCACATGGGGACTTCTCTTCCATGCATTTTGATGCATATCTTGCCTTGGCAGAGGAGTTTATTTGGGAGGGCATTAAGCAAGACATATTTCAGAAAATGGAGAGATGCAGAGCCCGGATGATGATGAAGAGGATGTCACAGCCACCTTCCTACTCATTGGGAGTAAGGGAGCATTATCAGTTGAGCCATTTCAGCTCAAGTCTTCGAGTACACAATGGAGAATGTACAATTTCACCTTATGTTTTGTACTTCTTATCTTTTATGAGCAGAATAATGTACCAAGGAGGATTATTCCTTCTTGCATATTGTATAATGATGTACTTGAAGCCATTTGTAGCAATGAGATTGGCTGTATCATTGGTGGTTTGTGGGGAAATCCACATGAATTTTGGTGTGCACCATTGACACCCTTTTGTACTTTCATGTCTATATCTTGTAAAATGATTGTGGTAGCAAACAAGTGGTTGGAAAAGAACTTGTTTTTGTTTGATTTGATGCAGGAAAGGAATGCACTGCGCTGGTTCCTTGTGTGGGACCTTGATCCACTTTTCGGTTGTCAGTTGACAACTTGTTTCTATTGGTTTTTGCTTCCATGTATTGCTGGTATCACTATGTTCATGGGGAGCTTTGATTGGAGAGTGGGCTTGAGACTGAAGATGCCCATTGGGAGCATGATTCTCCCTACTATACATGTTTTACATTTCAGGAGGGACCATGGGCCAACCATGAATGCCACATTACATTTCTTTTCTTCTTGTGGGGGGAACCACTTGAAGGACTTGAGGAGGCACTCCATGGATCATGAGGAGATGGAGGAGTTAGCACAGTCAACTATTTTCCCTTTGAGGATGAGGGGAGAATCACCTATGAGCCACTCCATTTATATGAGAAAAACATATGGTAACAGTATTTTTGATTTGCATAGTAATTTGTCTATATGTATGCATCTCTTAACCATATATGTGCAAGGATTTTCTCAAAGAAGGAATATCCTTCCTTCTAGGTTTTATGGTCTACATAAGGCCATTATGGATGATCACTCCCTAAGAGGATATGGGGAGGGTATTTCTTATGGAGAACATACTCACATTTCACATTCCATCATTCACTTTCTCCAGGAGATTGGGGCAGCAAGAAAATGGTGGGGAGACCACCCATCATCTCATTTTCTATGGTAGTTGAGAGTCAAACTGCACTGGCTACATTTGAGGGACCATTTTCCTTCTCCCTTACTTCACATGGGAGCCAACATGATTCTCCTTATGGTTCCCTTGGTTGCTATTGCTAAATCTCTTCTTGGGAGCATGATTGGAGGAGAGACACATTGGGTGAATGTGTCCTTGGAGGGAGAGAAATCCCACACACTTTGCACTACATGTTCTAGAAGGAGCATGGGAGATGGTATGGCCACTACAATAGCTCATTTGTTTCCTTATGAGGTGAGCCATATGAGGAATGTGATTCCATATGATGATGACTTTCAACTCTTTAAATATGAGATGATTTGGGCCAACATGTTTCATAACGTTGGAGGAGAGGTCCTTAGAGGTCTAATCTCCATCTTTCCATTTGAGGGCAATGAAATTGTAGCCCAGGATCAACATACACTCTACAATTATCCTAAGTGGAGAGGAGGAAAACGTGGGGTAGGCTATTTTGTCTAACAGGATTAGATTTTCAGCCCACCTACATTGCTGGAGCCAGAGGTGGAAGCTGACTTTTAGGAGTTGCAATGTTGGGAGGTGACTCATTTTGCATGGATGATTGCTTGGGGGATGGAGGATCCACATGAGGAAGATGTTCCTCAACACATCATAGACTCCATGCCTTTAGAGGAGGCTTTCCAGTTCTGTCCTTGCAGTTGCTTGAGGATAAGCAACATTTGGGAGGGGAGGACTGTAATATTCCAAAATTTTCGTACAATAATTTGGAATATTAATTTTTGTTGATTTCACCTAGGAGGAGAATAAATAGGTAAGGAGGCCCATGCATAATGATGATTTCAATACAATCCCTCATAGTATGAAAGGGGATCATCATTGGAGTTGGTTTTCACACCCTCATGTGTGAACAAGGTTATTTGTAAGTGGACAAGGTCAAGTTTGACCAAGTCAACAACACTGGGATAAGAGGTGGAGAACACTTAGAGAAACAATGCAGTATGAATGGGAAGAGGGTTATTTGGTGGAGGAAACCCTAAGAGGAGTGGGACCCATGGAGAGGGGCTTTCACTTATTTAAAAGGAGGGCAAGGCAACCATTGTTTCTCATGTCATGTATTATTCATCTCATTGTCTATTCAGACATTGTGCATTCTTTGCTGTTTAGCAAGAGTTGCAAGGGGAATTCCTTTTTAGGATTCCTTCTCCTTCTTAAGAGGCCTCTTGAGGGATTGCACTTATTTTCCTCACATCCAGGCTTGAGGCCAAGTATCCTCCTCCAAGACAACGTTATTTCTGTAGCAGAATGATGTTGTGTTGCAGGGTGTTGTTGTGAGGGTTCACTACACCACCTCCATCAGCTATTTTTCAGAGGAGGAGTCTCTCTTTCCTTTGAGAGATTAGTTTGGAGGCCTTTGGAGTTGATTGCAGATCTTGGCATTGGGCCAACCCATTCTCTTTCCCCTACAACACAGTTCCATCCAGTGACTGCGTTATTTTGGGTGTGAATTTGTTGTAGGGCTTTGCAGATATGTTTGGAGGGTGAGATCTTAGGTGAGAGGACCAGCCTTTCACTCTAGAGATCCATTGGAGGAGATATTGTTATTGATTGCGGCATCTTCAGTCTTCTCTACTTATCTCCAGTTCTTGAGTTGCTGCTGCTACCTAGCAACTCTGACATTTTGTAGATTTTGCATTTCATAGCCAATCCTTCCAGGAATGAAAGGAGGTAGTCTTTTGGGAGCTGAGATCTTCACTCCCAATGTTGTATTGGGCCATATAATTGTACATCCATGTATTTGAAATATGTAGCATGCAGTTTCTCTTATAAAACTGTGCTATCATAGCTTTGGCATACATGTGTAGTAGTGGTTTTATCATGATTCATGTACTAGTCTCTTGAGGTTGAGCATTGCCTATCTTGTGTAACATTTCCTCAAGATGTTGTATTCTATTGTTGCTGCTATTATTTAATAATATGGCTATGGATTTCTCTGATGTTTCTATTAGTTGAGTGTTATTTCTGCTCCATTGTTGTGTGTGCATATTTCTGGGTCTCCAACTTTAGAATATCTTGAGATATTCTCATTGTTGTAGAATTTTCCTGATTTGGAGTATTACATTTTTGATGTGAAAAATTTAGACTTATGCTGCAGGCAGAGGGGGTCTCCATGCTCTTCTCCACGTCGTCTTCTTGGAAAATGCGATATTCACCCAATTTAATCATGTCAATGCCATCATCAAATCCAGATCATCCAAATGTAGATTGAGAAGGAGGCCCATCTGAAATCAGGGGAAATTCTTCCTCTTTCAAGTTTGGAGCCTCACTTTCCTTCCTTCTCTTTCAACTCCACTAGTGCATTATTTTCGCTGATTTTATTTTATTTTATTTTATTTTTTTATTTTTTTAAGAACTCCCTTATCGTAGCTCCCTCCTTAAATCTAGAAACTAGATGGAATGACTTCAATAGCATTCACAACACTCCCTTTATCGGCCACGCATTTTCCTACTCTTGCCTTCTCCTAAACTTTTGCAGATGTCGCGTTCTCTAGGAGCACAAGCGCACCATAAGGGGAATCAAGCTCATGCATGCAACTCAAAATCATTCTTGCACCTCGCAGCTAATAAAGTGGTATCGAAAGAGTAACAATGAAAGTGTAACACCTTTGAATGAATGATTAGAGCTGACCACCACAAATTTGATTGATCTACAAGGTCTGGTCTGGAAGTTCGATCGAGCTTGTTTGAGTATCTTGCCCGATGCGCAAAGGTTTTGTTGGCGACTCTATTCCCATCTGATCCACTTCGAGGCTGAGCATCTGATCTTTCTTCCAGCCTTCCCTGCGGTCCATCTGCCCAACCCAACTCATAATTTTATTTAGGTCTCTTTCTTGGAGTATTTGCGCAAGCCAAGACGTTGTGACCTAGGATCCACCTCAGACGCATTCGCACTTAGCAGCTTGTCGATCCTTCCACCAAAGGTGCCTAGCTTGCAAAAAATCCATCCATCATACAAAAGAATGAAGGAAATAAGTGAGATATGGTGAATTATCTTTGTTGGTGCCATACCTCACGTACTAACCAACTCAAAGCTAATGACATGCAAAGGGGAAACTGCATATTACAATACATGAAAAGAATTGCTCTTTTTTTACTAAGCCTCCATTCCTAGCATGCAACGCGGATCTGGGGATAAGCTATAAATCACCATATTTATTGTAGATTTTGTGGGTTCATACGACATCATGGACTCGTGATTTTCTCTACAATTAGTTTCATTGGATCAGATTCTTTTTTCTATCTTGGTGGAGCGGATAAGGGTTGATGGCATATCTCACATATAATACTTCCCTTCTCATTGCACCTTCATTGTAAGCATTTTCGATGTGCAAAATTTAGACTACCACTGCAGGAACATGGGGTCTCCATGCTCTTCTCCTCATCTTCTTCTTGGCAGATACGACATTCCCAATTTAAGCGCGCCAACGCCATCGTCACATCCAAATCGTTCAAACGTAGATTGAGAAGGAGGCCCATCTGAAATTAGGGGCAATTCTTCCTCTTTCAAGTTCGGAGCCTTGCTTTCCATCCTTCTCTTTCACCTCCACTAGTGCATTATTTTCGCTGATTTTTTTTTTTTTTTTTTTTTTAAGTTTAACTGTTAATTTTTTTTATTTTTATTTTTTAAATCAATTTGTTTTATTTCCAAATAAAAATAAAAAGAAAATATAAATGGTTTTTTTTTTTTTTTGTTAATTTGTTTTATTTCTAATTAAAAAAAAATGAAATTAGAAAAATTGAAATAAAAAAACTAAAAATTTAGAAATCTAAAAAAAAAAATATTCCTGAAAATTATTAGAGACATTATATTTTCAGAGATTGCATACTTATTCGAAAAATAACGTTTTTATTCATTTGTCTTATCTACTCTATTCTAATTGAATATTAGAAATTAGTTATGTGTAAAAAAACTTCCAGTGTAACCATGCACACAAAATTAATAAAAATATATTCATTGTCAATTGCGCACATGAAAAATGGAAATGTACAAAAATAACCATATTTATTTGTTGTGACTGCGATTTAACTAAATAAAATCAAAACGACTAATCTAACCTCATACTCTCTTGGAACCATCTTTCAATAATAATTTCGTAGGCGTGATTTTCCTCCTTCAGATCATGTTGCCACTCGTTGTCCTCCTCAATCTCCTACTTTTCTAATTGTTTTTCATCAAATGTATAGGATTTTTCATATGTAGATTCATTCTCTTTTGGAGGAGTAATTAAGCTTTCCACAGCTGTCAAGATCTTCTTTTCATAGGAAGAGGAGATCCCAACTATAGAAATTATATGCACTAAGCATGCATATGTCCTAGATCCACCTTATATCACACTATTTAAATTTATGCAAGATACTAAATCATTCCACTTTTTAATCTTTTGCGGAAAATTAATTGCACACACATGTAAAGCATAAATAAAAATAATCGCACATAACACAGTTGTTTTTAACCGGGAAAGCCTAAAGCTGAAAACCCCAACTATATATTATGTATCATGGAATCATATGACAATCCTCATACAAAGATTATCAAGCTCTCAGTACAGTACAATAGTCATACACTAATCAGGAACAATCTTGCAAATCCATGCACCGATATTTTCCCTCCTGCTAGCCTGCCTCCTCTTCATAATTCCTGCTGAAGAATAGCTCTGAATGAATTCGAATTACTCTTGCCTTGATTGCGCAATCCTCATTGGCAACTCCAATGTGTGTGTGATGCAATCAATGCATCACTATAGTCACAACAGATAGTCTATCTTGCCCTTTCACCTATCTCTCCACTAGGCCTCCACTGAAACTGACATGCACTGTAGTTAACTGCTGTATTGTTTAGTTGATTAATGAGTTATTATTTGTGAAATAATTAACTAATTAATTCACTCCACTCTCACTAGTGTATCAATCAGTTAGACTAGATACAACTAGCTCAACTGAGTCTAACTGAGTTAAACTGAATACAACTCCATAAATATTCTTCCAACTGTATCATAACTCTGCCACTTGAGTTATAACTGAGTCCTCCATGCATTAGCTCTAGTAAACCCTTGGGAATTGTGCAATTCCCTCAGTCCAATGATGTGCCACATATGTGCACTGAAACAAAGTGATCCAAGATAATAAGTTGTTGTTTAGTGTCTGATTATTATTAAGAGCTAATAATAATCGACATGCATCTATTTTTAGATTGACAATCTATAAATAGACTTCGCCCAATATTCTAAAAATAGAATTTCATCTATTTTTCCAACTTGATAAACCATCCATAAATAGCATCCTGCAACTTCTGAAATATTATCATCATGTCTAAAAATAGACTTGTGCAAAAAATAGCCTGCGGGACCAATTAGTGAAGGCGACTCTTTTCACTAAGCTCATCATCTTGTTGAATCTCAAAACTCCCTCTCAACAAGATAAGGATTATCTTTCACCCTGATCCTGCCTCTATGGTATTCTAATTTGCTCCTGGTGAGCGCCTTCATCAGAATATCTGCATCCTGATCCTCCGTAGGAATGTACTGAAGCAACATGATCTTCCGCTGCACACAATCTCTGATATGATGATACTGGATATCAATATGTTTAGATCTATCATGAAACATAGGATTAACCGAGAGTTTAATGCAACATTGATTATCACAATGTATCACTGTGGCATCTAAATGTGAACCGAACAAACCAACCAGAATCTTCCTCATCTAGATAGCCTCACATGCAGCTTGACTTGCTGCCATGTATTCCACTTCTGCTGAACTGAGTGCCACGGATCTTTGTTTCCCGCTGTACCAAGAAACTATCATAGATCCGATACTGAAAATCCCCCCTGATGTGCTCTTTCTGTCTGTTGGGCTTCCTGCCCAATCTGCATCCATGAAGCCATGCAACTTCACCTCATCCATCTGTCTATACCATAAACCATACTCAGATGTGCCCCTGAGATATCTCAGGACATGCTTGCCTGCCTTCCAAAGGAGCTTGGTAGGCTTAACCATCGCTTGTGAAATCTGGTTCACCGCATAGCATATGTCCGGTCTTGTGTTGACTAAATACATGAGTGAACCCACCAACTATCGATAAACAGTGGCATCCACTACCTCTGCCGATGTAGCATCCTCTTTCTTCCAATTTCCTAGAAGAGGAGTGTCGATAGGCTTGCAGCCTTGCATGTGAAAATTCTCCAGTATCTCCCGAGCATACTTTCCTTGAGACACAAATAGTTCACCTTCCCACTACCATATTTCCAATCCAAGGAAATAATGAAGGAGGCCCAAATCCTTCATCTCAAACTCCTTTGCAAGATCTACCTTGAATGAGTGTATCAACTGCTCATCACTTGTTAGTATTAAATCATCAACATAAAGTACAATGATTAAAAGCTTACTCTCCACCACAATCTGGTACAAGTTTGCATCCGCCTCACTCTTGGTTAATCCAAGTCCAGTGAAATAGCTATCGATCCGAGTGTACCAAGCACGGGGTGCTTGTTTCAGCCCATACAACGCTCTTTTGAACCTGCACACATGCGACTCGCTGCTGAATATCTCAAATCCTTCAGGCTACTCAATGTACACCTCTTCCTTAATGATCCCATTAAGGAATGGAGTCTTCACATCCATCTGATGAATGTGCCAACCCATCTGCGCTGAGAGAGCAAGGATGGTCCGTATGGAAGAATACCGTGTGGCAGGTGCAAAGGTTTATTCATAGTCAATCCCCTCAATCTGTGAGAAGCCTCGGGAAACAAATTTTTCCTTATACTTCTCGACACTCCCATCAGCAGCTTGCTTCACCTTGTAGATCCATCTTGATCCTACAACTAATTTTCCCACCGGCCTTGGAACAATATCCCAAGCACTGTTTCTGACAATGGAGTCATACTCCTCCACCATGGCATCTACCCATGTGGGCTCCTACACTTCTTCTTCGAAAGAAGATGGCTGTCACGATACACTTGCTCATAAGAGCCATGTATCTAGTAAATCGGTTAGGTGATTGTCTCTGTTTGCACTGTGATGTAGGAACTCCTACATTTTGTGCCACATCAAGCTTCAGTCTCTCAGCTTATGTGGTACGCTTTCTGCCTTGTCTGATGTTTGGTTCTGCATGAGTGTACTCCTCCACTCCATGAATCTCCTCCTGTGGCTAATCCACATCTAGAGGCTCATATTTAGGAACAAGAAGTTCCTCCTCCGCATGCAAGTGTAGCTCCCTCTCAAGCGACAACTTCATGGCTTTCACCTCATTGAATTTTATATCCCATCGCACAATAGTCATCTGACTATCTGGAAAATACACACAATAATTATGGGGTTTTTATTTGTACCCCACAAATATCCCAACTTCTGCAGTTGGCTCCAGCTTCTTCCTGGCGTCCTTTGTCACATGAATGTAAAAAGGTGAGCCAAAAATCTTCAAATGAGAAATATTAGGCTTCTTACCAGTAAAAGCTTCTTTGGGTGTACTCATGCTAAGTACTTTATGAGGTCAATGGTTTTTCACATAAACCGTAGTGTTGCATGCTTCCGCCCACAAGTGCATCGGTAGGCCCTGGTCATGCTGCATCGCTTGTGCATCACCCACGATCGTTCTGTTCTTTCTCTCTGTGACCCCATTCTACTGTGGGTTATGAGGTGCTATGAGTTCTCTTGGAATTCCTTCTTTGCTACATAAGTCTTTGAATTCGCCTGAGATGTACTCACCACCATTATCGCTCCATAGAGCTTTCACTTGCTTCCCTGACTCCTTCTCCACCAATGCCTTGAACTCACAGAAATTTGAGAACATTTCACTCTTCTTCTGCATGAATAAGATCCATAATGTACGAGAATAGTCATCAACAAATATAACATAGTACCTATGTTTTGCTATTGAAGCAACCGAGAAAGGTCCACACACGTCTGTGTGAATTCTCTCCAGGATCACTGAAGCATGGTTCTCCTTCTCATGAAAGGTGGTCTTCAGAAACTTACCTATAGTACATCCCTTGCACTGATCTGACTGTGCAAGAGTACCCTTGGGAAGTCCTGTAGAAATCTACTGCAAAATATTCAAAGCGCCATGGTGAAGATGGCCCAATATCCTGTGCCATAATTTGCCCTCATACCAGCTCACCACTTCTTTTGCTTTGCCCACCATTGCAGCGCAACCATCTACCTCTCGCTTGTAGAGATTCTTAATTCGAACCCGTATATTCTTGGTTTGACCCATTTTTTTATTTCGAAGGAAGGATTTTCCCTCACTGAAAACAACATCATAACCCTTGTCTTCCAGCATTGCAACTGAGACCAAGTTCTTCTTTAGACTTGGAACATGCATAACATTCTTCAACAAGAACGGATTACCAGACTCCCTCTCAAAGGTAATGGTCCCAATGCAAGTTGCACTGTACCGACCATCATTGCCCATCTCTATATGCATATGGAGGTCCTTCTCCTCCAAGTCACTAAACAAATCTTTGTCTCCCATCATATGGAAATACACACCACTATCAAGATACCACACCAATCCCATACAGCTTGAAACCAAGCATGCGATCAAAGAGAAATCAAGTTCAAATTGTGAGGCTAAGACCTCTCCAGCTGCAGCTCTAGAAGCCTTCTTGTTCTTCTTCTTCTGTGGGCAATTAGTGGCGAAATTCCCATGTTCGTGATAGTGAAAACACTTCACTTTGGAAAAATCCCGCTTCTTGCCTTTAGCATCAGATTTTGAAGGATGTTTCTTCCCCTTCCCTTTCCTTGCTTTGGCAGCTAAAGTAAAATTCTCTTCATCTTCATTCTTCAATGAAGATCCATCTCTGGTACCCCGCCTTATCTCCTCCTGCACAAGATCTGACCAAATGTCGCTCCCATCCTGGCAGTTTCTCCCTTCCATTGAAAGAGTCTTCGTAGCTATGAAAACTCTTCGGAAGCCTAAGGAGAGACAATCTCACCAAGTATTCTTCATCAACAGTAACCGCCACACTTCCCAGTTCATCCTTGCAGTGGACAAACTTCGTGAGGTATTTTGGAATACTGTCGCCTTTCTCCATTTTTATTTTTATGAGCTTGTCTTTAAGCGCCAACTTCCTCTGGTCACTTCTGCTTTGGAAAAATTCTGTCAAAGCCTTCCACATTAAGAATGGAGTGGATTTCCCATGAATTCTGGACACAATATGGTCCTTCACACCTTCCAACATAATCCTTCTCGTCTTTGCTGTCTTCTTTTGCCATGCGTCAAGTAATGCAACATCGCTAGATCCCGGCTTAGGAAAATCTTTATCGATGAAATCCTTCAGTCCATTATCCTCTAGCACTGCCTCCATCCTGTCCTTCCATGCTATGTAATTCAAGCTCCCATCAAGGGCATACTCCAATCTCAACCCATTGAACGACATTTCAATGTATACTCGACTTTTGCACCAAGAATCTTATGTAGAAAATTCGAATTGTCCACCAGCACAAACTCACTTTACAATTGCAATATTGAATTAAAAATGCTCCGATACCATGTAGAAATTATATGCACTAATCATGCATATGTCCTAGATCCACCTGATCTCACACTATTTAACTTTATGCAAGATACTGAATCATTCCACTTGTTAATTTGTTGCAGAAAATTAATTGCACACACATGTAAAGCATAAATAAAAATAATCGCACATAACACAGTTGTTTTTAACCAGGAAAGCCTAAAGCTAAAAACCCCAAATATATATTATGTATCATGGAATCATATGAAAATCCTCATACAAAGCTTATCAAACTCTCAGTATAGTACAATCGTCATACACTAATCAGGAACAATCTTGCAAATCCATGCACCGATCTTTGCCCTCCTGCTAGCCTGCCTCCATTGCGCAATCCCTGTTGAAGAATAGCTCTGAATGAATTCGAATTACTCTTTCCTTGACTTCGCAATCCTCACTGGAAACTCTAATGTGTGTGTGATGCAATCAATGCATCACTATAGTCACAACAGATAGTCTATATTTACCTTTCACCTATCTCTCCACTGGGTCTCCACTGAAACTGACATGCACTGTAGTTAACTGTTGTATTGTTCAGTTGATTAATGAGTTATTATTTATGAATTAATTAACTAATTAATTCACTCCACTCTCACTAGTGTATTAATCAGTTAGACTAGATACAACTAGCTCAACTGAGTCTAACTGAGTTAAACTGAATACAACTCCATAACTACTCTTCCAACTGTGTCATAACTCTACCACTTGAGTTCTAACTGAGTCCTCCATGCATTAGCTCTAGTAAACCCTTGGGAATTGCGTAATTCCCTCAGTCCACTGATGTGCCACATTTGTGCACTGAACTGAAGTGCTCCAAGAGAATAAGTTTCTGTTTAGAGTCCGATTATTATTAAGAGCTAATAATAATCGACATGCATCTATTTTTAGATTGACGATCTATAAATAGACTTCGCCCAATATTCTAAAAATAGAATTTCATCTATTTTTCCAACTTGATCAACCATCCACAAATAGCATCCTCCAACTTCTGAAATATGATCATTATGTCTAAAAATAGACATAGTCTAAAAATAGACTTGTGCCAAAAATAACCTGCGGGCCCACTTAGTGAAGGCGACTCTTTTCACTAAGCTCATCATCAACACCAAATTCCGCTAGGACCTGATGAGTTGTTCCAAAACTATACTCATTGTTAAATCATTTTAAAAACACTAACAATCACTCTTCACAGTTGTAGAAATCAAATTCTCTTGCACAAAAATCAAACTTGCAGAAATTAAACACACTTGCTGAAATTGAAATTCACACTTGCAGGAAAAAGTAAGCTATACCTCAATCCATCGTGCTTCCCCAGAAACGGCGCCAAAATGTTGGGTGAAAATATCGCCGTCAAATAATTTCCCTAACATAAGTTATCAATCCGAGGGTTTTGTAGACTTATGAATCACATGCACTGGAAATGCAGGACTGAAGTTAAACTAGCCTAGTCTAATTCTTTTGTCTCTGAATCAAAATGCAGTAAATGATGGAAGAGGATCCTAACTTAGGAGAACCTATTCATCCTTCCCCAGATTATTTTCCTTAAGAAGAGAGACTAAAGAGCAACAGTTTGTGATGTGTAGAAAGTGAGAGAAGAGGCTCCTAACTTAGGAGAACCTAATCGTCCTTCCTCAACAATTCTACTCCAACAGTATTACCACCACATCATAAATTGGAAATGTGCAATCGTATAAGATAAAAACAACATGTGAAGAATAACCCCGTGTCAACATATATTAATGATGAAGAAAATCAATGAAAGATTACGAAACCAAAACTTTATTCCTCTCTTAATCTTCCTACCAATTTTCCTCTATTTCTATATATCAAAATGAAGAGAGAGCACTCTCTTTTATACATGAGTGCTTTGAAAAGAATATGAGAAACTCATAATTAAAAATCCACTTTTCTCTCAACCAATATCCCTATAATTACAAAATATGATCCCTTCAATCCTCACTCATCTCTCACAAATCTTGGATGAGATATGTTATCCAAATATCCAGGATCTTCTCTTGGAATCTCCATTATCTTCTCAGAATAAGCTTGAACAATTATCCTTTGAATTCTTGAAATGGTGGAGAAATATTCAAGAATATTTTTGAATAATCCTTCCAAATAATCCTATGCATTACAAAGCTCATCCACATTTGAGATATTAATGAAATATGTTAATTTTCCAATAATTAATCATAAATTCTCTTTTAATATTAAAAATAAATAAATTGGAAAATAGT
The DNA here is from genome assembly GCA_034641835.2 of Pinus albicaulis. Lineage (NCBI taxonomy): Eukaryota > Viridiplantae > Streptophyta > Pinopsida > Pinales > Pinaceae > Pinus > Pinus albicaulis. The sequence goes on from CM076570.1 coordinate 373,289,514, forward strand.
GAGGTGAAATCATGAAAATGGTATGATGAATGGTTAAATGAGGTAATGGAATGTGAAGAATGGCGAGGATAAACATGATGAAAATGTGACAATTACAAGACCCAACACAGGGGTTATGGTGTAATTTAATGAAGCAACAAATTGCACTTTTTTTGAAAGGAATCACACTGGTCCCAAGAAAATTTGTTGCTCGAGGGACTGTGTAAAGGGTGAAATCATTGCGTAGTTAGCAAGGTTTTTCCAATTTGCAGGACAGATAACAAAGCTTGGCTTGGAGAAACATATTTTGCTTATTTGTTAACTTTTTTTATCACAAGAAGAGCCTAGATGGAGGTTTTTGAGTGTCTTGAAATCAATGGTAGCCTTAGTTTTTTCTGATTTTAGTACTCTGTGATGGAATTTTTGCATAATAAAGTTTTTTAGTGCTAGATGTAGAGACAATTTGAAGTAGTATGAAGGAAGTTTTGAGCATGGAGAGAGCCTAGTCAGAGGTTTTCCATCCTTTTAGTTTCATCTACAACAGTTTTTACTTCAGTAGAGAGGCTTTTTTCAGTCTTCTCAATATGTGCTCATGAGAGAAGCTCTTTTCAACACTTCATTGTGGAGTTTTTGTATGTTTTTGTGCTTGGATTTCAGATGGAGTACATGGACCTGTTGTGAGAGTGTCCTCTTTATGTTGACAATCATGAATTACTATAAGGAGTCATATTTTTTGAGTGAGAATTCTTTGTAGGAGAAACAAACCACTCTTGTGTCAACAATATCCGATGTACTCATTTACTACTGAAATCAATATAAAAGGCCTAGTCATTGGAGCAAGGCCTGAAGATGTAGCCTGGGAGGGGTGAACTCCGTTATCAAAATGTTGGTTTATTTCCTTCATATTTTTCATTTTGAGTTGCATATGTGATGGGCGTCTAAATTAGACATAATTTAAGGCCCATATAACCTTTCTTAGGCACATAAAAGATATATTAAATCTCTCCTACACTTAATAATATTTTTTTAAGATTTAATATGTTCTTAGGAAGGTTTAGAGATAGTTGCATATTTGTGCCTAATATTTTTTATTTTTGAATAATATTGTGAGAATATTGGGAAGATTATGAAGATTTGGAGGAGGAGATAATTTAGGGACTTGCTCCCTACTACTGGAGGATCAATATTGGAAAATAAATGACAAAATATCACGAAATTATTGAGAAATTTTGGAGATGTTTTGGAACTCAGATGACTGAGAAAATCTAGGAATGTGTTCCTTGTCATTTACTGCAAACTCCTAGTTTCGGGAACCAGATCCACTATTTGAGTGATTTTGGAGGGGAAAGCTTCCTCCTTTCAAGGGGAATTCTTCCTCATAATTTTGTATAAGTACCAATTCGAATTGGCCTCTAGGGGCATGTATTGTTTAGTCTTAATGTGGAGAAAACTTGTTTTCTGGCAGCTCCACTTTATTTTCTTGTAGGGATGTACTTGGACAGATTCAATAATGAAGAGTGGTGCCATTTTTAGCTTCTAAGGCTTGATTTCTTCCATACGAGTCTGATTCCTCCTTGGGATTTTCCATCCCAGGAGACTCAGAGCCCTCTTGCACCATTTATTTATGTTATTTTCCCTTCTTATTCACATGCATCTCTAATTTTTGGTTTGCATATTTATGAATTTAGTATTGCTTCTTTTCTTGTTGTAGGATTGAGTTAAATGATTTAAGTGAGTTAAAAATCATTATTAATCCTTGGAATAACTTTTTAAGGTCATATTAGTCATCAATCTACTTGGATTTGGTTACTAGTGCATGAATATAAGATTTCCAGAAATGCCTTGTAGCGAAATAGTAGTAAATTTATGATATTTTTTAGAAGGGATTAATGAGATCCATTTGAATTTATTCCACTTGTATTAGGTCATAATAATGTTAAATTTAATAAAAAAAATTACCCCATTTCATTTTCACTTTATTAGGTTAGGAATTTGATAGATTAACTAGCTCACTAGTTCTTGAATTTCTAGATTTTAGAGTGGTAATTTTCTGTTATTTTTTATCACATGTGAATAGGGGTATTTTGGAAGGTTTCCAATTGGAATGGAGACCTAATACATCATAATTAATAAAAAAAATTTACCCATCCCATTTTCATTTGATTTACTTAGTCATTCGGTGATTTATTTCTAAAATAGTCTTTCTTATAACAAAAACAGAGTTTCCTGTAGCACTCTTGTAGCATGTGTAAAATCGACCATATTTTATCCCAAATTTTGGTTTTTGTCTTTAAGGCTGGAATCCTGACCCCTAGGACCTAAATACATGATTGAGGAAGAATAAACACAACTTAGGACATTCATTTTCGCAAATTAGATTAGGTCTTTTTATTTGAATTCATGCTCTTAGGATTTCAATTACAAATTGTTGTTATTTCCTAGGATTAATTTATTTTCAAAGAAACACTTCCATTTCTGCAATTAGTTAGGCTTTGTTTTCATGAAATTCCCTCCATTGCATCAGATCAACAAAAGGAAACATTGTATGCTTCAAATAGTGCCAATACATCTTACGTTTGTAAGATCCCCAGGTTGATAATTACAGTCGATAGCCTTGGGAGTTGCAGCACTCTTGTTGCAATACTCAAGCTCATCACTTTTTGGCGGTGTTGCTGGGGAGGTGTCAAAGTATGCATTGTTTTCTTCCCTTGTTGTTTCATTTCTTTTCTTTCTGCAAAAAAAAAAATTGCATTAGGCATATTTCATTTCAAAACAGAAAATTGCATTGCATTAGCATTCTTATTCAAAACAAATATTTAAAAATAATTTTCCAACACCAACCCCCTCATTTGATCACATGTTGCAGTTAGAAGAAGAAGAAGAATAGGTGGCAAAGAAGGTAGAAGAAATGGATGGAGATGATGACAATGAAGAAGATCTTCTTGGATTTCCCATTCAAGATACTTATGACAGTGTGCATATGAATAACATCCCTGCATGTTTCCTTCCCAAATTCCATGGTATGAGGTCAGAGGATCTGGAAAAATTTCTCTTTTAATTTGAAATAATTTGTAGATCTTATGGATACTTATCACATACTAAAAAATTGAGATTGTTTCCTTCAACATTGAAGGATGGAGTTCTTAAATGGTTCATGAGTCTAGGTACTAATTCAATAAGGTCATGGAATGATATGCAAAAGATATTTCTAGAAAAATATAAAGACCATGATCTAAAGGAAGCAATCTTTAGAATGAATCAAAAAGAATATGAGAGCCTTGAAGATATAATAGATAGGTTCATGTTTAATGTTAATAGGGAAAAAGTACAACATTTAGGATTTGACACACTAAAAACCCTCTTACTTAAAACAATTAGGGATCAATGGATTAATATCCTTGATCTTATGAGTAAAGGAGATGTATACCAATTATCATTTGAAGAAATTTTTGAAACATGCAAGCGCATATCAAGAGGAAGGGCAAGAGTAAGTAAATGAACATCAACATTGGTAAGTCAAGATGAACTTGGAAATTTTCTTAATAACTTTAAAACAAAATTTCTTAGAAATCTAAGTGAACAAGTAGAAATGTTTAGAATGAAAAATGAGAAAAAAGAAGATGATATTTGTGTTATCCATGCAAAATCATATGCTACTAAATATTGTCCATAATTACCAAGGTTTACCAAGAAGACAATGGAGAAAGTCAATCATCGCGGTAGCTATGTTATGTAGCTCCAAGAAGACCATGGAAACCTAGTAAAATTGATATGATGCAAGGACCTACTTCACAATTTCAAGCTTATTCACATCCATCTCAAAATAATTAGGACACACTCCCTCCTTGGAAACCTTGGCCATCTCAACCCCAAAACCAATCTTGGAAACAAGGTTGGCAATAATCTTATGGGAAAAATATACAATATCCTCAATATTCCTCAATATCCTCCATACCTAACTCCATGCTATCCCTACCAACCACCTCCACCACAACCACATAAATCTCATAGATCCACTCCCACTCAACTACCTATACGATCATTTCCAAGCCCATACAAATAAGTAACTCAACCCACTTACAATGCTAAGGTAAAACACTTCCAAACATCTCCTCTTGATATAAATGGTATCCATCTTAGCTCAGGAAGATTATTGCAAAAAAACTGATTCTCTTGATGTCATTTAAGGACGACATTTAGAAAAATAAGATTCAAATGAGAATACCAAATAATCATGGGCTGCACATGACAAAGAGAAGACATCAAAATCATATATTGAGAAAGTTATCTCATGTTTACCATCAGATCCTCCATGTGTTCAAGAGAAAAATCGGCAAAAAGAGGAAGATTTGAATTTCATGGTAGAATAAGACATCCAAGGTGACCCAAATCATCTTGTGGACCAGGGGTATCACAACTATATTGAAATATGGTTCCAGGCAATCTTTAAGTTGCATCAACACACTCTTCTTCAAAAATTCTTAATCTCATCTCAGTCAAAGCATTTGGTATCTCATATTCAAGTACATGTCAATGCATGTCTTTCAAGCCTACACATGATTATATTTGTCATATTGAAGTGCACATGGCTCCATTCCTATACTTGAAAGAATTTTTTTTTTCAAGTAGAGTAAGATATAATTTTTTTTTTTAAAATGGAAAAAGAGAAAAAGGAAAAAGAATAAATCTCAGGTGAAAACCTCTTTTCAGGCACCTGAGATTGGCTCACTGATTGAAAACCTCCATGAGGCGGTCAATGGGTTGGAAAAAAGAGAAAATAAGAGACAAATAAAACATCCTAGGTGAAAACCTCTTTTGAGGCGCCTAGGCAGACCTACTAGTTGAAAAAATCATTGAGGTAGTTAGTAGGCATAAAGAAAAAAAAAGTGAAAAAATGAAAAGAAGAAATGTATTTTCTCCAGGTATCTCTCTCTAATGAATGCAGGTGCTCTCCAACCTTTGCAAGGAGTAAACAAAAAAAATTGGCACCAAAAGAAAAAAGTTGGTCAAAACCCTAGTCAAACTTAGACTTCCTCCTCCTTTGCTCAGATGCTCCAAAAGGACCTAGGTCATGAAAATCTATCACCCTAATCCATTTCCAATATCCACCCATCATTTCCAATATTTTCTCATTCATTTTCCTTGCTGTCCTCAAATGCTACAGGAAACTTCTAGCTTTTAGTAGAAAATTGTTTTTATAATATCTCAAAAAATGTGCATCCATTTCTCGACCTGTTTCATGGGGAGATGCATATATATGATGGTAAAATTCTCAAGAAATTTCAGCACATTCTGAGGCATGGTTTGTGAGAAATTGAACTCTATCAACTACAACCATTTTTAATTTTTCTCGAAATTCATGCATCAAATGGCCAAGATTTTCTATGGGGAGGTGAATAAGGATGATAGTAATATGCTCAAAAACTATTGGAATAGGGTCTCCTAAAGCTGCGATTTTTTTCCATTTTTGTATGTTTTTGATAATATTTAGTCTAACACAGGGGTTTTGGGGTGGGTCAAAGCCCCTAATGCATTTTAAACGGGTCAAGGGTAGACCAATAGTCCTTCAACCATGATTTGTAGACCATTGGATGCGTAGGCTAAATCAGTATAAATAGATGAATATTTTTGAGTCTTAAGGTAGAAAAGAATAGAGATTGATGCTAAGGATGAATTGTTAGATCTTTAGTCGGGTTGTTTGGGTAAGGACTCCTGCTGGCTATGTGCATGGAGATCCTCAGTCCTGCTGTGTGTGGGCCCTGCTGGCTGTGTGTGTAGGCGGTATTTTGGGATTGTAAGAGGATTTTGGTATTAATATATATGCGAAGTAATTTTGGATATCTGATGTTATCTGGATCTTTTTGGTTATGATTGATGCAAACTTGGGTTTTATGATTAAGTTGTGAAAATATCTATTTGATAGATGTGAAATTATCTATGTTTTTTTTATATGAATCTGTTATCTATTAATTGCTGCGCTGATAGATTGGTATTAAGCACATGGATGCGAAGGTAATTACTAGATCTGTGCCTGATAATAGCTCTATTATATACGACTGTGAATAGATATTTTAAATGTGAGCTTGATAGGCTGGGAATGCAGACCTGCTTGACATACCTACTCTCTCTCAAGGTACGGAAACCTGGTTCTAGCACCCTCCCATACTGCTTCAGGTGAGACTTTGGCTTGCACAAGCAGGTCACTGCCAAAAGGGCCAGTAGTATAGGGGTTTGTTGGAAAACCTTAACCTTCGAACCTCGGTCAGGACCCCTCGAGCCAACAAATGGTTCCATTGTCGGGACCGGAAGCATTTTGAGAGAGAGATCAAGTAATGCCAAGACCATATTGGAAACCTGAGAAGAAAGAAATCGATGAGTGGTTTGAAAATCAAGTTCAAGAATTCACAGTAAAATAAAATTGCAGTGCGAAGTTGACTATAGAGAAGTGGAAGAATAAGTACATTTTCACAGAGATCTATGAAATTTTCTTTGTGACATTTGCGATCGAGCTACAAGAGTGGATCGCAAGGCTTGTAGATTTTTAGAAGTGTTGGAAAGACAAGCATATCACACAGTGGACCCTAGAGTTGATCTAGCAGTTAGAGAAGACTGAGAACACCATCACTCGCATGGTAGATCATTGGGTGGATAGTGTGATAGGAGGATTTGTGATGGAATTTTCAATCGATCAATTTGTGTCCTATTCAGAGGCAGAGCGGAGGTTCTTCAAGGGTTTTTGGGGTAAGTTTCTGAAAAATTTTCCATTACTGATTAGGATATTATTGTGCGAAAAAATAATTTTGTGTAGTCATACAGAGTGAGTGAGCTCTAATCAAAGCGAGGGTACAACGCGCAGTGGTAAGTATTACAGAACTAACTAGGAAAGAGATGGATCTGTCTATAGTCCAATAAGGAATTTGGCTATGCAAGGACCTCCAACCACACCACCTTCGAGCCCACACAGAGGTAAGAACTCACCCATACCTCCACCCCCACCAGAAAATGAGATGGCCTCACACATGAAGCTACCTACCTTCAAGGGCGTAGGGGATGAAGACATGGATCGGTTCTAGTTTGTCGCAAGATCGGTATGGACTACGCAGAACATGGCTAGCGATGCACTGAAAAGGGCGCAACTATCCATTGCCTTTGAAGGAAGAGCCTTGGACTGGTATATGGGATACATCGACCAACATGCGAATGTGACCATTGAAGAGATTAAGAATGCCTTGAAACAACAGTTCAAGAAGCCTAAGTCCTACTCTCAGATAGTAAATGACCTAAAATATTTCAAGCAAGGACCGTATGATTCTGTATGGGAAGATGACCAATGGCTAAATAAGGTAATTAGAGAAGGAGGATTTTTGTATGATGTAAGGCAACACACAGAGTGGTTCATTTCTATGTTTCTGCCCCACCTACGTGTGTCGATGGGTCATCAAGCCATTGAATCGTAGGAAAAGGCCTTGGAGATCGCTATGAAGCTAGAAACTACACCAAGAGATGATACTCAGTTAGGAGTACAACAAATACAAGGCCAGCTAGAAGCAATGCACATGGAGATCCAGAATCTGCGGAAGGAATGAGGAAAAAAGGCTAGCCCTGAAAGATGGTGCATACAATGTAGGGTGAAGGGCCACACCAAGGATAACTTTCCTTTCCTAACAGATTACATGCAGGTCAGGGGACCTAGCCCGTTGCGTCCTAGGGAAGCTGCAGGGCCAAGTGGGTCGGTGCTGTGGTGCAATGATTGTCGCGTTTCTGGGTTGCATGATACCAACCACTGCCCCGACCTTTCCGCATATGTCCCCGAAATAAAGAAAAAATGGTGCAGGTTATGTAGATCTGTAGGACATGATGAACATAATTTCCAGATGTATGATCTAATGATAGATTGAGGAAACCTATATAGGGTACAGTCGGATCTGTCCTCGCCAAGATCCCCCTCGGGCATATGTGGCTCCCCAGCTAGGGGCAGGGGAGGGGGCCAAGGCGGAAGCGCAAGTAGGGGTAGAGGAAAATTGATCTGCTATAACTACGGGGAGGTAGGCAACTTTGCAAGGGATTGCATGAACCCAAAAAGGAAATCTTGCAGATACTGCAGACAGCTGGACCATGTGATCGAATACTGCCCGATTCTGGTAGCCAAGATGCAAGAAAAACAGTAGACACCTACGTAGAATGTACAAAGGGTTAAGGCAGAAACTCGAGACTAGGGGCCAAGCGTTAATGTGATAACGTGTAGCAGCATGGCCACTGGAGGGCCTGCAGAGAAGGTTGAGGTGGAGCCTCTTATCCATAAAGCAGTCACTAAACAAGAAGGTTTGGACTTACAAAGGGAGAAGGAAACCTTTGTCACTTCTCGTCAAGACTTCACTAAGGCTGTGGAATCTGATACTCAAGTCTTTGTGAACCTCAAAGTAGATGAGGAAGTTAAACCATTCTTGCAGGTGTGTATGAAGCTGCTGCGCAACCAAAAGGCCGTAAAAAGCCTCTAAGATTTAATCGACAGTTGCGCAGAAAGGACATCCCCAGCCATGGATGTTACGGATGTGCACAAACTATATAAGAATAAGAGATGCAATGGTAGGGAGATGCGGTTAACCATGCAGATTGGTGATTACGAGATGGATCAGGTTATTCTAGACCTAGGATCAGATGCGAATGTACTACCTAAAACAACTTGGCATTGAATGGGAGAACCTAAGTTGGAATGGTCCACTATCCAACTGCGCATGGCCAACCAACAAAATATCATACCATTGGGGAGATTATCAAAGATCATGGTAGATATCGTAGGAGTTAAGGTTCGAGCTAAATTTGAAGTCATTCAGATTGTAGAAGATGCAGACCCCTATCCTACACTCCTAGGATTGGACTAGGCCATAGATATGGGCGGTATTATCAATTTGAAGAAAAGAAACATGGTGTTTGAAAGTGAAGGTACATGGGTGGTAGTACCACTAGAACCCGCAGAAGGAGAATGATATACATAGCCAGTGCATGAGGAAGAGGAGGTGGACCACATCTATAAGTTAACTGCATAGGATGAAGACTGGATCAATGCCACAGCCGATGGTGTGCTTTTCTGTGAAAAATATAGCGAATGCTTCTCTGAATTTGACGGAGAAATAGAAAATTGGCAAAACCGGTTACATGATGTCTCTGCACTGTGCTACCTGTGAATCACGAGGGACTTCCGATATATATCCTTAGAGGTAAGAGAACTGCCCTACTTTGATGGTTCCGACAGTATTAGGGATTTTTTACGAGCATTTAAAACTGAGGTTCCCAGAGAATGAAGACTATGGGCCCTTAATCTTGCCATGCGCGCAACACCTGCAAGATGGTGGGACACACATAAGGGCACATTCTAGGACTGGGAGGAATGTCGGGACATGATGATCCTGCGATTTGAGCCTTCAATTGATGTGCACCTCAAGACATTCCTTGGCCCAAGTGATCCACGAGAACACTTGTTCGCTTGGATGGAACAGTGGTATGACCAAACTATAGAGGAATGGGTTCACTTGTTTATTCATGCGTTGGGACCAATCCATACTGCATGGTACTTAGATGCGGAGCTACATCAGCGCACCAGCCACTGGGAAACTTTGAAGGATGAATTCATAGGAACATTCAGATTGACAGGGGGCTCGGAGGTGCTTGGCGAAGCTCTGCAGAATATAGACACCCTTGTAGTTGGTGAATCCAACCCTTACGTAGCATTTGGGGCACCAACATGGGAAGCGAAGATGCAAGATATTGTCAATTGTCACAATATAACTATAGAAGAGTGCGATGAGGATCCACGTAATGTATCTATCCCAGATTCGGAGGGAGAGCGCGTAGTTGTAAGACCACCACTACAAACTGTGGATGTGACGAAGCCTCTAAAACTGCAGGAAGTCAATATTGGCATGGCAGAGTAGCCTAAGTTGGCTAAAATTGGGAACTACTAGGATGATGACACTGTAAGAAAATTTGCTGAATTTCTCATAGAATACCAAAAATTATTCCCAACCAAGTTTTCAGAGCTCAAGGGGATCACGGGGGACCTAGGGGTTATGCACATCATGCTAAAACCAAATGCACACCCTGTAAAGCAGCGCCCTTATCGGCTGAACCCTAAGTATAAGTAGAAGGTTAAGGAAGAAATCGATAAAATGCTTGTCGCAGGTATTATCGAACCGGTCAAGTAGTTGGATTGGGTAAGTCCGATGGTGGTTCAGGAAAAGAAGAAGAAGGGGGAAATCTGAATCTGTGTGGACTTACGCAAGTTGAATGACGCCTTTGTACATGATCCCTTTCCAACACCATTATGAGATCCTAGATAGCGTAGGAGGCCAGGAAGTGTACTTGTTCACTGATGGGTTCTCAAGATACCATCAGATCAGAATTGCACCAGAAGATTGTAACAAAACCACGTTTTCCACTAAATGGGGATCATTCCAGTATACAGTCATGCCATTTGGATTCAAGAATTCCCCTGCTATCTTCTCACGCGTGGTTGTCGCAGTGTTCAAAGAGTTCATCCAAAAATTTTGGGAGGTGTACTTTGATGAATGGACTGCCTTCAACTTAGTAAAGATGTACGTTTTGAACCTGCACATGATGTTGGATGCCTGTAGAAAGTGCCAAATCTCCCTAAAAATCAAGAAATGTATCTCTTGCGTACCTTTCGGAATCCTGCTTGGACATATAGTTTGCTGACAGGGGCTGATGGTTGACCATGCGAAAGTTACAGTTATCATAAATATGAAAATACCTACAACTGAGAAACAGCTGCGTTCAATCCTTGGACATACAGGCTACTACCTAAAGTTCATTCAGGGATACACACTAATCACAACACCTTTGGAAAAGTTGCTTAAGAAGGATGTGTCATTTTTTTGGGATGACGAGTGTCAGAAGAGCTTTGAGCTACTCAAGGAGAAGATGGTATTTGTGCCTATCCTAATTTTTCTTGATTGGGCAAAGGTATTTAATGTTCACATTGATGCTTTAGGAATATCCTTGAGAGCGATCCTTACGCAGCCTGGAGATGGAGACATTGATCACCCAGTTGCATTTGCTAGTCGAAAACTCTCTGGTGCAGAGCGCAACTATGCCACCACGGAGTGGGAAGGATTGGCCATGGTCTATGCATTAAAAAAGTATCGGCACTATATGTTAGAGGGGCACTTAAAAATGTTCACATATCATCGGCTTTGAAGTACCTGGTGAATAAGCCTGTGTTGGGGGGAAAAAATTGTCGCTGGCTTCTTCTCTTCCAGGAGTACAACTTTGAGATCATTGTCAAGCTAGGGAAGTTGAATTCCAGGCCAGATCACTGGTCTCAAATCGAGAGTGGCAAGGAACTGACCAACCTGGAGGAAGGATTTCCTGATGCGCAACTATTTTATATTAAGGTGGTTGATGTGCACTTCGCTGACATCATTTAGTTTCTGACTATAGGCATGGTGCCTATGGAGTATTTAGTGCAACAAAAGAAAGAGTTGGTAGCCCACGATGTGGATTTTACCATCATTGCATGACATCTATATAATATGGGAGCAAATGAGGTGCTGCGCAAGTACATCCTGGAGAATGAACGACATGATATCTTGGCAGAAGCCCATGACGGGGTAGCAGGAGGTCACTACGCATGGAAAGCAACGGCGCAGAAGATCTTAAGAGCTGGCCTATGGTGGGCTACCCTGCATACTGACTCTCACGACTATTGTAAATCCTGTGATACATGCCAACGAACAGGAAGGCCATTGCGTAGAGATGAAATGCCCCTTCAACTGAAAATGGTCCTGCAAGCCTTTGACAAATGGGCCATCGATTTTGTGGGACCTATTAACCCACCCGGAAAAAAGACAAGTGCGCGCTATATCATAACTGCCACTGACTATGTAACCAGGTGGGCTGAAGCATAAGCGGTAAAGCATTGCACTGCAAATACTGCTGTGCACTTCATCTTCAAGTAGATTCTAACTAGATTTGGGTGTCTGAAAATCTTGATGAGCGATAGAGGTACGCACTTTGTTAATGAGACAATATAGGCCTTAACGGAGAAATTCTGGATTCATCACGCGAAAATCACTCCATATCATCCTCAGGCGAACGGAGCGGTTGAAGCATTCAATAAAGTCTTGGAGAACGCACTAAATAAGGTTTGTAACCCCAATTGCAACGACTGGGACATGCACATCCCATCTGTTCTTTGGGCCTATCAAACCACCTGTAAAAAGTTGACAGGGAAAACATCGTTTAGGATGGTTTATGGCAAGGAGACCATTATGCCCATGGAATATATTGTTCCTAGTCTGCACATCGTAGCCTTTACGAATATGGTGGAGCCTGATATCATGGAGGAGCATTTAGCGCAGCTTGTAGCTTTGGAGGAAGACTGTTTTATTGAAAACTTCCTTTAGCAGGTTCAGAAGGCACGGGATAAGGCATGGCATGACCAACATATTTGACAAAAGTCCTTTGTGGAGGGTGACTTAGTGCTCCTTTATGATAGCCAGTTTGCGAAACACCCAGGGAAGTTTCGACAACACTGGATTGGACCCTATACAGTTAATAAAATCACATATGGAAGAGCTGTTCGGTTAGCTACCCTGTGTGATGATATGCTACATCAATGACAGTCGGCTCAAACCATATCGGATAAAATGAATATATGGCTGGAGTAGCTGTATAAAGGGTGGAAAACCGATCAAGAAAGGTAAATGCCGCCGATACCATGTTACGCGTAGGAGGCGTCCGCAGGATTGGAAGGCTGGAGGGGTGCGCCGAAAGCATAGGAATAAACTCAGAACGCAGTAGGAGCATTGGGAGTGCAAAAGGTATGCTAAAAGCACAGGGATGCGCTGGGAGTGCAGGGGTGCGCTAAGCACACCCGAGGTGAGAAAACTAGCCGTTGGAACAATCAAATCGGGTAAAAAGAAAAAAATACCATTGGAAGGAGCGAACGGTCGGCGTTTAATGAGGCGATTTCTGGAGATTTTTTACCATTTGTTTGATGGAAAGTTCCAAGTGAAATTTACCCTACCATTGGGTGATCAGAAAAGCTATAAAAAGGGCAGGATAGATCAGACAAGGGTTCCGTATCACTTGAATAGCTTGTACTTGGCATATTTGTCCTTGAAGAATTTGTGCTGTAAGAATTTATGTGCCTATAGTGTCCCTTTCATGTCTAAGAAACCTACTCCCTCTAACAGTAGCAATCCCGAGTTTTTCTTTCGCACCAGGATGATGACCAAAAATCCTACTAAACCCTCAGAACTAGTAACCTCAGCGGAACAAGGAATTGAGGAAGTGGTGGAGATTGAGTCTGAGGCCGAAGAGGTCCTCTCCACGCCAAGCCCAACCATGAGGAAAGGAAAAGAAAAAGAACAGGGGCTTAGGGAAACCTCTGAAACCCACGAAATGGGCTGGAGGGTAGCCCCTTAATTCCCCAAGAAACATAAAATCCCTGCGAGCGATGCCCCAAGCGCGTGTTGCTCAGGAGGAGGCCCAACCCGCCGACCTGATTAACTGGTTACCTCCCCTCGTTCGGTTGCGTAGGCCCTTGACACGCACGCCAAAGAACCTTGGTGGCCTGATCACCTACTTGCAGATGCCACTGACATCGGGAGAGGTCCCCATCATTGGTGAACCTTTTGGAAGGCTCCATGAGATCAAATTTGACGATCATGACTTGGCCAATTTGGAGGCCTTCCCTGAGCTAGCACCTGAGTTATACATTGACACAATTCAGGAAGACGATGGGATCAAATTGTCCCCCAGCATTGGGTGCATGGATTGACCGGGTCGGGGCTCCTGAACCTGCTAAGGATGCCACACTTCGGTCACTACAACATCACGGACCTGCTAGCTTGAAATTTGCTCACCCTGATTCATGATAGCTGCCTTTGGATCCAGGATAGAATCCCCATCGATGCTACGCTGGTTCATCGAATTATTGGTCTTCCCTTGAATGAAACAAACCCTCTAGAGCGCGTGGGAAAGAAGTATGAGGGGGAGACTACTGAATACATGCGCAAAACCTACCATGTGGAGCGTGATACTCGAGGCTTCATAATCAAGTCCATCAACGACCAAGGCACACAGTTGGGCACCATGTTGTTGGCGTGTAAGATGATGGGAAAATTGCAGGTCACCTCCCTCCCTGCATACATAATTGAGTTAGCAGATCAATGTGGGAAAGGGGTATGCTTCAACTAGGCCCAGTACTTGTGCGGCAAGTTTCTGGCTAATGTCCGAGAATCCCAGGAGCAGGGACGAGCCTTTTGTTATTCTTGGTTGTTGCTCTTCATAGCGTTGGTCACCTAGGAAGCCCCTGCGGAGTCATTCCTCCCTGAGTTCACCCCAGACATGTGCAAAGGGGCTCCTTATGCACACTTGTGGGACTCCAAGGATGCGCAGTGCATCGAGGACAACCAAGTCTTCTGGGTCCTCTTCTAGAGTAGCTTGGAAGTAGCCATCAATTCCCAACTGCACTTGTCACCCACAGTATATGAAAGATACAAGAGAATTTTGCCCTTCCAGGTAACTATGCACCACGTCCAAATTCAAGGTTGCAAGGATAAAGCCTGGACCTCGCTCCCTTATATGGTAGCGGACGAAGAAATTGACAATGTAATTGTGCTCTGGCCTCCTAACTGGAAGATCAACTTCAAAACTGGCGTGAAGGGCACCAAAGGAACCAACATGATGCAATTAATCGCACCTGTTATCATTAAGGATACCAGAGGACCATGCAAGAGTACAGGGAAGGACACGGGCACAACAGCCCAAAAGGATGCGCAGCAGAAACAGATCACCGAGAAGGAAGCCGAGGCAAAGACTCAGGTAGATTCGTAGCCAGACCTGGGAACAGAAGGATTGGATGTAGGAGGAGCTGCCTCCCCCCGAGGCATGAAGCGCACAAGTGAGCCTGTCAAAGGGCCTCGAAAGAAGCAGTGTTCTCAGTGGATAGAACGAGATGAGACAGTCATGCTGCCTGAAGGAGACCTCGAACAAATTGCTGATGCAGACACTTTGGCCATGGAGGACAGATGGGTAGCCTTAGAAGAACAACATAAAGTTGCGATTGACACACTTCAGGCTGAGTTCCATGCTCTACAGTTGAAGATAGACACATTGCAGACTAGTGTGACTTAGGTACGAATTCCCTCGGCAACCAGCAATGCAGCACTAGTGACAGAAGAAAGTCGCCTTTGTTAGTTACCTGGCACAACCCTTGTGATCATCCCACCCAAATTGGGAATGCAAGTCTAGGCTTGTATAGAAGTACAACTAAATTTAGCCCGACTTCCACAAGAGGCATTGTAAGGTCTCCACACATTATTTCAGGAAATTTAGCATTGGGACCTGCAAGTTCACCAACAACTCAGTATGGTAGAACAGATAATTGCAGAAAATAACATAGTGTCCCTCACCACCGCGTAGCAAACAGAGCTAGAAAATGTGATTCACCAGCTCTACGTAGATGTTCCAGAAGAAATCCCAGCCACAACCACCCCCCAGGCGAAGGTTGAAAGATTGGTAGCAGCATTGAAGGTGTCCAGGGTGGAAGTTTAGGTGGTCAAGACACAGATGGAGCAACAGATCGCATATATGAAGACTAAGTTGCAGCCAGAAACACCTCCGGAGGTACGGGCCCAGCGAGCTGCGCTGATCACTGCGACTTAAAATGTCATTACAGGGAAGATTGCACAGGGTGCCCAATTACCAAAAACAACGATGCAACTATGGACCAAGGTCCAGCGTGACCCGATCATGTGAGGAATAAACCAGGACTTGCGGTAGAAGGAAGAAGAGTTCGAGATGTTAGAAGCCACCCGACCCACTTTGGTTCCTGCTCAGTGCTTGACACTGTTGCGCAACATCCACACCCTCCAAGCTGAGATTGATGAACTCCGGCATAAGAAGAAGGTCCTCGGTGACCGCCTGAAGCCTTGGGCTGCTGAAGCCCTCAAGATTTCACAGGATGTTGATGTTGCAGTTAAGCAGCTAAACTAGACTCTGGAGAGTGTTACTGCCGCAACGAAAGGCCTGATTTTGCAGATGTTGGTCAACATTGCGCAAAATGCTACTGCTAAGAGTGAAGGCGTGTTGCCCCCATTGGCCGAGGCGATCAGACTGTTGCAGGCGCAGGTGGAGACCCCACCATCGTAATGACTCGGGACGAGTCACAAGATTTTGTTGGGGGACTGTTGGAACGAGGTCTCCTAAAGCTACGAATTTTGTCCATTTTTGTATATTTTTTATAATATTAAGTTTAACGCAGGGGTTTTGGGGTGGGTCAAAGCCCCTAATTCATTGTAAATGAGTCAAGGGTAGACCAAGAGTCCGCAAACCATGATTTTTGGACCATTGGATGCGTATGCTAAATCGGTATAAATAGATGAACCTTTTTGAGTCTTAAGGTAGAAAAGAATAGAGATTGATGCTAAGCACGAATTGTTAGATCTGTAGTCGGGTTGTTTGGGTAAGGACTACTGCTATCTGTGTGTGCAGAGATCCTCAGTCCTGCTATGTGTGGACCCTGCTGGCTATGTGCGCAGGCGGTATTTTTGGATTGTAAGAGGATTTTGGTATTAATATATATGTGAAGTACCATTGGATATCTGATGTTATCTAGATCTATTTTTCTATGATTGATGTGAACTTGGGTTATATGATTAAGTTGCGAAAGTATCTGTTTGATAGCTGCGAAAGTATCTATGTTTCTGTTATATGAATCCGCGATCTATTAATTGCTGCGATTATAGTTGATGTGCTAATAGATTGGTATTACGCACGTGGATGCGAAGGTAATTACTAGATCTTTGCCTGATAATAGCTTTTTTATATAAGCCTATGAATAGATCTGTTAAATGCGAGCTTGATAGGCTGGGAACACAGCTTGCTTGACTTACCTGCTCTCTCTCAGGGTGTGGAAACCTGGTTCCAGCACCCTCCCATACTACTTTGGGTGAGACTTTGGCCTACGCAAGCAGGTCACTGTCGAAAGGGACAGTAGTATAGGGGTTTTTTGGCAAACCTTAACCTCCGAACTTGGGTTAGGACCCCTCGAGCCAACAAAAGAATCAGGTAAAAAAAATCTACCTTTTGAGAGATATGTCTAAAAAAATTATGTTACAAGGGGATATCATGACCTGCTACAGGAAACTGTGTAATTTCTACAGGAAGTTATAGCAAGCTACATGCAGGTTAATCAAGGACAAAAAAATAATCACAAAGGTTCTTGATTTGTAAAAAAATCAATTAGGATATTCTTCCCATCATTTCTTGCAACCTTCTCATCACTCCTCCATCTCAAGCACAATGATTTTTCACCCAAACCATACACTTTGTCACTTCTGTAACAAACAAATAAAAAATTCTGCAAAAACAAAGGTTTCCTTCACATCATTCTTCCAAGACCACACTACTCCTTTTTAGCCTTACCACACTCTCCCTCATCACCCCATGCATATTGGAAGTAAAAAAAATACAAAGAAGCCCTTTTATAAGAAGGAAACATGTTCCTCTAGAAAACTTATGTAATCGCCAGAAAGCATTATAAGTGGTTTTATCAATTATCCAAGAAGACATGAAAATTTGTGAGGTGAATATGAAGAGCTTATGTCACTCCAAGGAGGAATTTCACCAGCAGCAGCAAACTAGACATCAGAGAGGCACCTACAAACATACAACAAAGGTATCAGTAAATCATGAAAACATCAAGTCAATCATCAACTTCAACACTCACATCATGAGCATCTCAACAACATTTAAATCAGGGATGTGAAGCAACAACAACAACAACAAAAACCTTAGAAGAACTCCATATTCAAGGTTATCAGTAGTAGGACCTCAAGAAAATGATCACATGCAACTTCAGGATCGTGAGTAGCAGCTTTAGAACCACCAAATGTAGCTTCAACATTCATATTAGCAGCCTAAATATCACCTGAGAAAACACATCAAGAGTAAGGCTCAGGTATGAAATCATATAAACCTTTCTTTGAATTTATTCTAGCTTAAGAAAACATTAAAAGTGTGAGAAGGAAATTTTTTTTATAGCCAAAATTAGTAACAGAGCAGCCTTAGCCTTATCTAGAAATTAGCTTCACTTTTCCACCAAGACACACACACATGTGGGAGAGGAACAAGACAAAAGTAAAGAGGACTTGTGTTAGGTCCCTATATTACTAGTATAGTCCCTTATTGTTGTTAGTGTAACCCCCTTATTTTTATTATTGTACCCTTGTAACCCCCATATTGTTATTATTGTGCCCTTAAATTATTATTGTTAGGTCAGCTAGGATTACATTGTGGCCCCATGGACTCCTATATATAGAAATGAGGTTTTTTAATTTGAATCATCCAAGAATTTTTCATTCATGTAATGTATTGGAGGTTTCCCCCTCGAAGTGGATTATTTATAAGGCGTTGATATCTATTTTCTTCTCTGTTTGGAGCTGGTTTCACAACATTTGGTATCAGAGCTTTGAGATTCTAGGGTTTCGCTGATCCAAACAGGTCAGCGTGGAATTTTCGCTATAAATTTCTTTCTACGAAGGTTAAGAATTTGAAAGTTTTAGAATGCAAAGCCAAAATCCTAAGGAACATCATCAAAACAAATTTAGAGCTTGGTTCGCAATATTTTCGGAGATATGATCTGTTCAAGTTAGGTCATTTTGCAGGCTCCTGAATTTAACCTAAATAGATCATCATGGTATTTTCGTAATAAAATTTTTTCTACGAAGTTTCAGAAGCTGAAATTTTTAGAGTGTGAAGCCAAAATCCTAAGGAACATCATAAAAAATTTCAGATATTGGTTCACATTATTTTCGGAGATATGATCTGTGGAATTTAGGGCTTTTTGAGGCTTCTGAATTTCATCTCAAAGATGTGACCATGGGAAAATCTTCATAGCTCTCTATCTGAGCATCGGATTGGAATGCTGTAAAAAATGGCCCCAAGTGCACGAACTGTAGTTTTTGGTCTATCAATTTCAGAGCCAAAGGGGGAAACAGTGACATGTGTCAAGTCGTACAAGTTCGCTCTACTGAACCAGTCCAAAATTGGGTCATTGTGGGAGATTGGACATAACTTTGCCTTGAATAATCCAAATTAGATGAGACCTATGGAATTTGAAAGAAGCTTAAGAGGGCTAATATAGGGCTTAATTTCAAATATTAAGGATCCGCAATTATAGAGATAATTCAATTTCAATATCGAGCTCCTCAAAAGAAAGTAAAAGGTGTGTATTTTTTTTCCGAATTGCATAAGTCTTGTTTGAAGAATCAAGTTGAGTTGATTCCAAGGGCATATTGTAGAATAGATATTAGTATTGGATTCTAAAATGGCCCCTAAAAATAATTCAACACCCATTAAGCCTTTAGAAAGCTATACTATGACTCATGAAGACGAAGAATGGCAACATGACATATCAAAATTACAAGAGCAAGTGCAACAAATTTCGCTCTCGCAAAGAGCAACAAAAAATGATATGGAAGTTTTGAAGAAAGGCGTGGAAACTAAGATGAATGGTTTGAAGAAAGGCGTGGAATCTAAGATGGATGGTTTGAAGAATGGCATAGAATCTAAGATAGATGGCATGGAAGCTGGCATGGAATCTAAAATGGAAAACATAAAGAATGATCTAAAAGCAGACATGGAATGTTTGACAAAGTTGATACAAGAAATGTTTCCTAATGGTGAAAAGATAGTAGAGGAAACTCATGATGGGAAAAAAATAAATGTTAATCATGATTTCATAAAATCTAATGTTGGTGGGAAGAACCACCATATTCCAAAAATGGATCTGAGGAAGTTTGATGGAAAGGATCCTGTAACATGGATACTACAGATGGAGCAATATTTTTATCTCCATAATGTGCAAAACACACAAAAGGTACACATTGCAACTTTACATTTAGAACAAAATACATTTGTATGGTATCGATGGCTTTGCTCCCGTAAAAAAATTGTCACTTGGTCAATTTTTACGGAGGAAATGATAGCACATTATGAGGATACAAAGAGCAACAACTTCTTTAGCCAATTGATAAATCTCGAACAAAAGGGTTTAATGGGGGAGCACATTGAGGACTTCCAAAAATTGAATATAAGGGTAACTGATATTCCAGAGGAATACAATATTGATCTCTTCATAGGTACTTTAAAGGATAACATCTAACATGAAGTTCACATTTTGGAACCTGATTCATTGGAGAAGGCATTCAGGTTGGCAAGAAAAATTGAATGTAAAATTATGGCAACAAGGAAGCCTACCACTCACTTATATAAAGAGGGAAGTGTTGCTACTCCTAGATTTCCACAACCTACAAGGTTGACACCACAAAAATTGGAAGAAAAAAGAGCAAAAGGGCTTTGCTACAGTTGTGATAGAAAATACACTAAAGGTCATAAGTGTTCTAAGAAGAAATTATTTTACATAGATTGTGAAGAGGAAGAAGAAAATGAACAAGAAGAGGATATACACTAGGAACCAACCCAAGAAGAGGAAGAAATGAGTCTGACCATATCGTGTAATGCATTGGCAGGAATTACCACTCCTCAAACTCTCAAGATAGAAGGAAATGTCAAGAAGAAAAAGGTAATAGTGTTGATTGATTCAGGTAGTACCCATAATTTTATTCATTGTAAGGTAGCCAAGGAATTGAATTGTTTCCTATACCTAGCACCAGAATGTCAAGTGATGGTTGCAAATGGAGGAACTATAAATTGCTATGGAAAATGCCATAATATCAAGCTAACCATGGGGGAATATGTATTGAATAGTCCAATTCTTTCCATTCCTATGGGAGGTGCTGATGTTGTACTAGGAGTACAATGGTTACAATCTTTGGGGATGGTAGCTTTTAATTTTCAAGAATTTTTCTTGAATTTTTTTTCAAAAGGGAAGGAAGTCGAATTACGGGGTATTGCAAGGAAGCCAGGAAAGATAATAAGCTCTAATGTCATGACAAAGCTTATAAATAAATAACAAAGAGGCATAATTTCACAATTATGCTCACTAGAAGTTCCAACATCAAAATCATCTATTTCTGCAGATCTCCAAAAAGTCTTGGACAATCATTCCAAGGTTTTTGAAACTCCAAAAGGACTCCCACCTATTCATGATCATGATCATGCTATTCATTTGATTCCAGGAATTTTTCCTCCAAACATCAGGTCTTATAGATATCCTTATGTCCAAAAGAGAGAAATTGAACATATGATTGCAGAAATGTTAGAGGCGGGTATAATTCAACCTAGTCAAAGTTCTTTCTCTGCTCTTGTAGTATTGGTATACAAGAAGGATGGATCATGGCGCATGTGTTTGGATTATAGGGAGCTCAATAAGCTCACCATTAATGATAAATTTCCCATTCCTGTGATTGATTAATTATTGGATGAATTACATGGAGCAATTTATTTTACCAAATTGGATCTTCGTTCAGGGTATCATCAAATTAGAATGAAGACTGAAGATATTTCGAAAACAACATTTCGAACTCATGAGGGTCATTATGAATTTTTGGTCATGCCTTTTTGCCTTACCAATGCACCTTCTACATTTCAAGGGTTGATGAATTCCATTTTCAAGCCCTTCCTTAGAAAATTTGTGCTAGTATTTTTTGATGATATACTAATCTACAGCAGGTCTTGGAAGGATCATGTTGAACATGTTGACAGGGTGCTCAAACTATTGCAGGAGAAACAATTATATGCAAAACATCCAAATGTTTCTTTGGAGTACAAGAGGTGGAATATCTGGGTCATATTGTATCTCACGAGGGTGTTAAAGTAGACCCTAACAAAATTAAAGCCATTAAGGAATGGAAAGTCCTCACAACCATAAAGCAGTTGCGAGGATTTCTCGGGTTAACAGGGTATTATCGCAAGTTTGTTAAGAATTATGGGAGAATAGCAGCACCTCTAACAACATTATTGAAGAAAGATGCATTTTCATGGACTCCTGAAGCAACTAAGGCCTTTGAACGTCTTAAGGAGGCAATGTGCCATGCACCGGTCTTAGCTACACCAGACTTCACAAAAACCTTTATTGTGGAATGTGATGCCTCAGGAAATGGAATTGGTGCAGTTTTAATGCAGGAAGGAAGACCCATTGCTTTTGAAAGTCGTCCAATCAAAGGAAAGTATTTACAGAGACCTATTTATGAGAAGGAAATGTTAGCAATACTGCATGCACTAAAGAAATGGTGAACTTACCTAATGGGAAGACACTTCAAGGTAAAAACTGATCATGATAGTCTTGAACACTTTTTGGAACAAAGACTATCTTCAGAAGAGCAGCAAAAATGGGTCACAAAGATGTTGGGTTATGACTTTGAAATAATATACAAAAAAGGGAAGCTCAATGTTGTTGCAGATGCACTCTCAAGAAATAATGAAGAGGTGGAAGCATTGCTTTGTGCCATTTCTATTATCCAACCAGATTGGATAACTGAAGCAAGAGATGAATGGAAGAAGGAAAAAGAAGTGTGGACACTAATTCAAAAGTTGCAGCAAGATCCTATTAAATCTGATACATTTAGTTGGAAAAATGATTCCTTAAGGTACAAAGATCGCTCATATCTTTGTAAGAATTCCCAAATAAAACAAAATATTATTTTGGAATTGCACACTTCTCCTTTAGGAGGACACTCAGGATTTTTAAAAAATTACCATAGGGTGAAGAAAGATTTTTTTTGGGATGGCCTTAAATCTAATATTTAAAATTTTGTGGCAGAATGTTTGGTTTGCAAGCAAAATAAAGTTGAGACAATTAAGACCCCGACTCTTCTACAACCTTTATCCATTCCAAGTCAACGTTGGGAGGATATTTCAATGGAATTTATCATTGGTTTACCTAAGTCCTTAGGAAAGAGTGTCATCATGGTGGTAGTTGATAGACTTACCAAGTATGCACACTTTTGTGCATTATCTCATCCATTTAAAGCAAGTACATTTGATACTACATTTATGGACACAATTCAAAAGCTACATGGAAACCCAAGGGTTATTGTGAGCGACAGAGATCCCATTTTTACTGGAAATTTTTGGACAGAGTTATTTTCTTGTTTGGGTACTCAATTAGCTCATAGCTCATCTTATCATCCTCAATATGATGGTCAAACTGAGATAGTAAATAAAATTTTGGAAGGATATCTTCGTTGTTTTGTATCTGGTAAACAAACACAATGGGTCAAGTGGTTACCTCTCGCTGAATGGTGGTATAACACTTCCTTCCATACTGCAGCAAAAATGACCCCATTTATGGCACTTTATAGATATCATCCACCATCGATCACATCATCTTTAAGGGAAAATTCGAAGGTTCAAACAGTGGAAGATCACATCGAGCATCAGCAAGAAGTTCTCCAACTCTTAAAGGATAACCTGAATTTGGCACAAAATCGAATGAAACAACAGGCAGATCAACATCGCAGCGAGAGAAGTTTTGATGTAGGAGATCGGGTATTTTTACGGCTACAACCATATAAACAAATGTCCCTCAAGCAAGCTAAGAAGGATAATAAATTATCGCCAAAGTACTATGGTCCTTACAAGGTGTTGCAATAGATTGGTACTATGGCATACAAATTGGAGCTTCCTGCTTCTTCGCGAGTACATCCAGTTTTCCATGTTTCATGCTTAAAGAAGGTTATAGGTGAAAATCTTCCAGTTCAAACAATATTGCCAGAACTTGAGGAGGAAGGAAAAATCATATTGGAACCTGAAGCGGTCATGGAAACAAGAACTCGACAGCTACGAAATCGATCAATTTCAGAGTATCTCATCAAGTGGAAGAACTTACCCACCGAAAATTCTACATGGGAGGATGAGAATTTTATACAGAAGCACCCAAAGCTACTCAAGTGTTGAGGACAACACTTTTTTGAAGGAGAGGGGCATGTTAGGTCCCTATATTACTAGTATAGTCCCTTATTGTTGTTAGTGTAACCTCATTATTGTTATTATTGTACCCTTGTAACCCCCATATTGTTATTATTGTGCCCTTAAATTACTATTGTTAGGTCAGCTAGGATTACATTGTGGCCCCATGGACTCCTATATATAGAAAGGAGGTTTTGTAATTTGAATCATCCAAGAATTGTTCATTCATGTAATGTATTGGAGGTTGCCCCCTCGAAGTGGCTTATTTCTAAGATGTTGATATCTCTTTTCTTCTCTTTTTGGAGCTGGTTTCACAACAACTTGAGAAAGTGGATAGTAAGTAGTTAGCTGTGATGGAAGACAAGGAGTGCCAAGGGGTAACAGAGGTCGAAATCAGTTAAAAAATAAATAAATATGAGTTTATTTCACATGTAATAAGAGAAAAAATTTGAAAAAAAGAAAAAAAAAATTAAAGGTGGACCCACCACCTCTTGGCATTCGAAATAGGGCTGCTATAGGCAAAAATTTGCTACAGGAAAGACAAATTTTCTACAAGGAGTTAATGAGGACAAATTTTGTTGATCAAAGGTGGTTTTCTTTCTCTCTTCTCTCTCTACTCTGCTTACACACTCCATGGACAACTCCATCATGCACCCATTCACTCATTTCACCTTTCAAGTAGGTAGAAATTTTCATTTTTACTCCTCACAGTAATTGCTACAGGAAATTCCTAGCAGCTACATGATTCTTGTAGCACTACAGAAAACAATGTAAATGCTACAGGAAACTTATTTACAAGGAAATTAGCCCTCTCAAAGGTTTCTAAACTTCAAATTAAGCATGATAATTTATTTTTTTCCTATACCTACCACTCCTAACCCTCACTTCACTCCATGCACAAGGGTTCACTCCCTAAACCCTATGTTGCGCCACTATTAGCTAGATCACCTATACCTTGGCATGGGACCTCTACCCTTACCTCTCCATCACTCTAATCATTCCATCATTCCATCCCTAACCTCCATAAACTATTTACCTTCATCTTTAAGCAATCTGGAGCCCTAAGAAGTAGAGAGAAGACTGCTACAGGAAGTTGAAAAGTTTCATGTAGCAATTATGTATATGGCTCAACAAGGTCAAAATTTGAGGGTAAGTTAATGAAGATGGCTTCAAATGACCACCAAAATACTCCAAGAGGATGAACACACCAACAGAGGCACCTAAGGACCTCCATGCAACACTTACAAGAAGAAAGAAACAAATAAAAAGGTTAAGCATCTCACTCATAAACAATATGCTAACTCAAAAAATACATAAAAAACACAACAAGAGAAAGATAGGCATGGTTATCACCAAAATCATGCTCCCTAAACCAGAGAATGTCTACAAATCCTCAACAATAGGTACAAATAATGCCCTGAATTTGCACACCATTACAGTTGAATAATCCCTTGAGAGAAAGAAGCAGCTTGAACCTACATTATAAGTTTAATAGGAAACTGAGATACGAGAAGGAATGCAAATAGAAGAGTAGCAAGAAGATCAGCAGAAGGAGAATCACATGGACCAATAAACAAAGAATGAAATAGGCCAACATACATGAAGAACTACAACGCAAGGAGGATGAATAGGTTTCTCATAGGATGAGAAACAGTTTCAGTAGGGGGGTATGATGGGCCTCTAAATTAGACATAAATTAAGGCCCATCTAACATTTCTTAGGCACATAAAAGATATAATAAATCTCTCCTTATAAACTTAATAATTTTTTTAAAGCTTTAATATGTTCTTAGGAAGGTTTAGAGATAATTGCATATTTGTGCCTAATATTATTTATTTTTGAAGAATATTGTGAGAATATTGGGCAGATTATGAAGATTTGGAGAAGGAGATAATTTAGGGACTTTCTCCCTACTACTGGAGGATCAATATTGGAAAAAAAATTAACAAAATATCACGAAATTATTGAGAAATTCTGGAGAGATTCTGGAAATCTGATGATTGAGAAAATCTAGGAATTTGTTCCATGTCATTTACTGCAAACTCCTAGTGTTGGGAACCAGATCCACTATTTGAGAGATTTTGGAGGGGAAATCTTCCTCCTTTCAAGAGGAATGTTTCCTCATTATTTTTGATAATTACCAATTCGAATTGGCCTCTAGGGGCATCTATTTTTTAGTCTTATTGTGGATAAAACTTGTTTTCTGGCAGCTCCACTTTCTTTTCTTGCACTGATGTATTTGGATTGATTCAATAATGAAGATTGGTTTCATTTTTAGCTTCTAAGGCTTGGTTTCTTCCATAGGAATCTCATTCTTCCTTGCGTTTGGCCATCCCAAGAGCCTCGGATCCTTCTTGCACCATTTATTTATGTTCTTTTCCCTTCTTATTGACATGCATCTCTCATTTCTGGTTTCCATATTTCTGTATTTAGTATTGTTTCTTTTCTTGCTGTAGGATTGAGATAAATGATTGAAATGAGTTATTTTGCAGGTTTTTTATAGGTTAAAAATCGTTATTAATCCTTGGAATAGCTTTGGAAGGTCATCTTAATCATTAATCTACTTGGATTTGGTTACTAGTTCAGGAATATAAGATTTCTGGAAAAGCCTTGTAGCGAAATAGTAGTAAATTTATGATATTTTTTAGAAGGGGTTAATGAGATCCATTTGACTTTATTCCACTTGGATTAGGTCATAATAACTTTAAATTTAATAGAAAATTTTACCCCATTTCATTTTCACTTGATTAGGTTAGGCATTTGATAGATTAACTAGCTCACTAGTTCTTGAATTTCCAGATTTTAGAGTAGTAATATTTTATTATTTTTAGCACGTGTGAACATGGGTATTTTGGAGTGATTCCACTTGGAATGGAGACCTAATACATCATAATTAATAAAAAAATTATCCCATCCCATTTTCAGTTGATTTACTTAGTCATTCTGTGATTTATTTCCAAAACATACTTTCTTGTAGCAAAAACAGAGTTTCCTGTAGCACTCTTGTAGCTTGTGTAAACTGAACCAGATTTGATCCGAAAGGTTGGTTTTTGTCTCTTAGGCTTGAATCCTGACCCCTAGGACCTAAATACATGATTGAGGAATAATAAACACCACTTAAGACATTCATTTTTGCAAATTAGATTAGGTATTTTTATTTTAATTGATGCTCTTAGGATTTCAATTACAAATTGTTGTTCTTTCCTAGGATTAATTTATTTTCAAAGAAACACTTCCATTTCTGCGATTAGTTAGTATTTTTTTTCATGAAATTCCATCCATTAAATCAGATCAATAAAATAAGGACACATTTTATGTTTCACATAGTGTCAATACCTCTTAAGTTTGTACGATCCCCGGGTTGATAATTAAAGTTGGTAGCCTTGGGAGTTGCAGCATTCTCGTTGCAATACTCGGGCTCATCAATATGAATGGGTTTCCTTTTAAATTTCATGTGAAAACCTAACTCAACATATTTAATAGGTTGTGAGCCTTATTTTACCTTTAAATACCCATTTTGTTTAACCTTTAAAGTGTCATAGGACGCTCGGTTTTTATTGTAAGAGAGAGAGCTTTGTCTCCAATTTTCAGATCACGTGGTATCAGCATTGGTTCTAACCATGTTACAAGTATGGGAAAGAAATTGAAGCATGAAATAATCTAATATTTGGAGGAGATTAATTTATCTCTTCAAATGGAGGATATTGAGCTGAGGAGATTTCTTGAAGTTGCAGAGGAGGACAAAAGGTAAATGTGCCTAAAGTTGTAACATGTAGTTGAGGAACAAACTAGTGAGAGTTCCATCTCAGAAGCATCAAATAATCCCTCCAAGATGAAACCAATTTGTGGGCATGATTTGTACATAGTATATGGAACCTATGTTGAGAATGATTCTTGTGATTTTTTTGAGCATTTGAAAGATTATCCCTATGTTCCCATTGGTAAAATCGGTTTTCTAGAGTCATCATATACTTCGTCACTAGCTTCTGAAATATAAAATATGGGTGATAGGCCAAAGGAGAAAATTAGAATTTCTAGTTATACTCCTTCAACTAATGTTGATAACACATCTTTTGCAGCTTTTGAAAAACATAACAAAGGTATTGGTATGAAGCTTTTAACTTGGATGGATTATGATAGAAGAGGCCTCATATTCAATGGTCAAGGTATCACTAATCCTATTGAGGTAAAGGAATGACCACAATATGAAGGATTGGGTTATGGTCATGGAGAAATTGGAGAGTGCTCTAAAATTGTTGAGGCAAAGAAATCTTCAAGTGATGATATGTTGCACAATGATGGTAGTGATAATGGAAATTTGTCTATGAAGACAGATGAATGTTCCAAGGGACATGTCAAGTCCATTTCTTCTCGTCAAATTCACATCCCAAAGGGCAAGTAAAAGTTTCATGGGAATTTAAAAAAAGTATATTTTGTGATGCATATGACCATTGTGTGGTTGAATGTGAGCAAAAAAAGGAGATCGTCAAGAAAATGGATCAAATCCTTGGGACAAGGCATGAGGAACCTCTCTCAAGTATAAATACTTCCTTTTTGATGGGCAAGCATAAGAAATTTTGTAGCCATTGTAGCATGGATGGGAACTAGATTGAAAAATGTTGGAAATTCCATCTGGAAATTCATCCCAAGAAGGACAAAGAGGTCATGTGATCCCTTACAAATAAAGTGACAGGTGGAAAAGTGAAAACTAATGTAGTTCCTGAAGCTAGCTTCGAAGCAAAGAAGGTGCAGAAAGAGAACCCATAAGATTGGGATGGTAAAATAATGGGTAGACTATCTTGTATTGTTTTCTTTCGTTGTAAAATTGTAAATACTTGTTGTACATTCCCATTTGGGTACTTTGTAAAGTGAAGTCATGTACAATCACATATCTGCAAATAGTGTGTTTTCTTTGGCATGTTATTATATTTTTTCTTGATGATGAGTCCATTTGTTTTGGGGACTTTTGGGATGAGTATATGCATGCCATCCAATATGTCTACAAATGTTTCAAGCACTCACTTATACAAGTGTTTCCATGTGAAGCTTGTTTTTGAATTTGATATTTGGTAAATATTATGTAGAAGATGACCATAATGATGTGGACAAAGCCAAGTATGTCATTGTACAAGTGAATCTTGAGGATAGTAAAGAAAAGTTTAAATTAATGCATGGTAAGCATTGAGTTTCTTATGATATAAAGGTGGAAGATCAAGTTTGTCTTCAAAAAAGAGAGACTTCAAGGTGAAGTTTGTTTGAGCCAAACAAATATGGTTTTGGAGAGAATGTTTAGATTCCATCCATTGAAATTTTTGTTCCAGCATGTTTAGAAGAATTGCAGCAAGCCACAATTCTTCACAGGAAGATAAGGACATCACACAGAGGAAAGTTGGAGTACCGTGATTGGATCTCAAAGGAACTAATTCAAACATTAAAAAAAAAAAGATTGAGATTGGGAAATTTAATGTGCTTTTTCCTCACTTATTTCTTGATTGAAGATAGACTTTTGGAGGTCCAAAAGTTCCTAGTGGGGAGGTAGATCCAGAGATTAAAAAATATGCTAAAAAATGAAAGTTCTCGGAATATCACAAAAAAAATGTCAAGTCGTAGTGTTCTTCATATTGATTCCAATGACGATTGAATCACCTCAATCTAACATTGTATGAAGAAGTTATGTTGGTATGATTTTTTTGACCAACAACTAAAAATTTAATAGCAAGGTTGACTAGATGTTGACTGGGAAGTCTGTATAGCTAATTTCATCAGTTGTATATACAGGGTATGATATAAGTATGGACTAATTTGGTATCGACACATGGTAGGTTCATACATGTTTCATTTGGCGTGTTTCGGTTGGTTTGTGTAGTTTTGAGGTGACCCAATCATAGGCCACCATGTGGCCCAATGAGAGGGTGCCACATGGCACCCTGTGGCTGGCCAAAAAATTTATAACGAGCCCAAAGGCCTCGGCAAGGTCTGATCCCTAGACCTCCTGCAATGCGCAACCACATTTTACCAACATGCCACTGCGTTAGTTCTTGTTATATATAAAACTCGGTTTATATTTAAAATTGATTGGTTTTGGCATTTTGGAGGAGGCGTTAGGCATAAGCCTTGGCCCCTAATCACGTTACCAGCACATTCCCATGGAGAAATTGGAAGGGAGTGTGGATGGGAACTTTTCCCTGGCCCCCAACCACGTTAAAACCCATACGATTAGGTAGAGGAGGCTATGCCAAAGGGTGCGGGCGAATAAGCCCCGACCATCGATTCTCGTGACTGTTACGTGATGACAGGTGGTGCAAAGTCGGCAAGGGTGGGAAGTTGGCCTTGATCCATAACCTTATTGACACAATGTGACCATGCCAGTAGCAGTGAGGAGCTTA
Source organism: Pinus albicaulis (assembly GCA_034641835.2). NCBI lineage: Eukaryota > Viridiplantae > Streptophyta > Pinopsida > Pinales > Pinaceae > Pinus > Pinus albicaulis. Next base: position 373,319,777 of record CM076570.1, read on the forward strand.
GACGATGGGGGCGGGTGGTTGGCCCTAACCCCTAGCCCCATGCGCCTCCATGTGACCTTGATCCAACCCACAGGGGTTATGATGAAATTTAATGAGGAAACAAACTGCACTTTTTTTGGCAGGAATCGCGTCGGTCCCACGTGAAATTTTTTCTTAAAGGATTTTGTAAAGGGTAGAATCATCGCGTAGTAAGCATGGGATTTTCCAATTTGTAGGACAAATACCAGAGCTTGGCCTAGAGAAGCTTATATTGCTCATTTTTTAACCTTTTTGAGCTAAATAAGAGCTTATATGGGGGTTTTAAAGTGTCCTAAACTCAATTTTTTGATTTGAGCACTTTATGATGGAATTTTTGTAGAGTCAAGTCTTTTAGTGATAGAGGCAAAGGTAATTTTGAAGCAATATGAAGGCATTTTTTAGCATGGAGAGAGCCTAGTGAGAGGTTTTCTAGCCTTCTAGTTTCATTTGTAGTAGCTATTACTTCTGTAGAGTAGCTCTTTTCAGTCTTTTCTCAATATGTGCTTGATCAGAGGCTCAATATTTTAGCTCAAAAATGAAATTGCTAAGAATTGAATGAAACCAGAACGAAAGTGACCGTCCCGTTGCAAGGAATCCAACGCAACTCATTTCGTTGAAAACTAAGTTCGGATGAGGAAGTTACGGTCTGCTGGTCGCCATTCAGAAAAAGTTAAAAAATTGCAGGACATTTACAGGTTGATGACATGGTAGCCCAGTCAGAATTTAGGGAATATTCTTCAGTTTGTGTCCAATGACCTCCTAAGGTTGAGTTTGGGTTCATGATATTTATGTGTTGGATTTTTTTTTTTTTAATGAATTAAAGTTAGATATATATATATATATATATATATATATATATATATATATATATATATATATATATATATATATATTTCAATTATTATTCAAACTTTAATTAATAATATTATTACCACATATAAACCTATAACTTGATGTCATAAGTCCAACTTTGGGTTCGTTGGCATATGGTAATGGTGGAGCATATCATATATTAATGTTTGGGCATAGTCCGCAGGCATATCATTAAATGGTTATATAACGGTGGTATATTTAAATACATTACAAATGGCATATTATAAGGTTTCATTGGAACATATAGAATATGGCGGATTTAATGCGGGTGCAATGTCAAAGTTTGGATCATGTTATATTTCATTACAAAAACCATTGTATGGGGGCGGAGGTCAGGGTTCGACCCCATGAGCTCCCCCCAACCAACTCCAAGCCTTACCGTTGAGTCACGCTATATTTTTGTGGTAAACCAATGCACCCAGAAAATATTTGAACGTATTATTTATCCGGTGGCGGGAACGGAGGGGGCCAACGCTCCTCCACATGACCGCAACATGTAACCAAGGGCTAGCGCCTCCCACTAAGGGTGATTAACGCTTTATTATCCACCAGTTAAGCCTGCTTATATTTTAATTAATCCAGTTACTAATTGGCAGCGGAACTAGCGACAACGCTAAATTCAGAGATTCTGCCAACTTTGTCAGAGTTAGCAGGAGTCTTTCCAGATTTGGAGGAGAAATTGAGGAAATTTTGTTTTTTCCATAACTAAGTCAATTTTCGACCCAATTGAGCTCCGAAAGAGCCATTCTTGGCTAATTGGCATGATATGAACACATTGGAATAGGTTTTAAAGGTAGAGGAACTCATCTACAATTTTTTTTGTTGCCTTGAATAATTTTGAAGTCTAGGGCCACCAGGAGGGAAGGCCATGCCTAGAGCATATGGTAACCGAATTGAGTAAATAAATAGTCATTTATGATATATTTAGACAATTTTAACTCATTGGAATAGGTTCTATGAACATTTGATGCATGTAAATAGAAGTTTGAGCACAATTGAGCTAATACAAAGGCCCAAGCTATGAAGCTGGACCAAGGAGATGTAGCCCAGGAGAGGTGAACTCTTTCATCAAACTCTGTTTTAATGGATCAGTTGTTATGTTTTTCTGTTATTTATGTTGCTACTATTCAGCCATTTAAATTCATGCTTTATGCTTTCAAATTCACTCATAAAATTCAGTTTTAATTACCTCCTTGAAATACATAAGCAACAAGGGAACTTGTACATCAAGCATAAGATCAATAAATAAGTTATATATCTGAAAATGAAATTAGAACAACAAAACTAACATTCAAATTCGGATCAGTTCTCATGAGAGAAGCTCTTTTCAACACTTCATTGTGGAGTTGTTGTATTTTTTTGTGCTTGGATTTCATGTGGAGTATAAGGACCTGTTGTGAGAGTGTCCTCTTTATGTTGACAACCATGACTTACTGTAGGGAGTCATATTTTTTAGTAAGAATTATTTGTTGGAGAATTTTTCTTTCTAAGAGAAACAAGCCACTCTTGTGTTAAAAATTTGTGATGTACTCATTTGCTGTTAAAATCAATATAGCATGTCTAGTTGTTGGAGCAAGGCAAGGAGATGTAGCCCAAGAGGGGTGAAATCCGTGATCAAACCACTTTTTTCTTTCCTTCATGTTTGTCATATTGAGTATCAGATGAATGGGTTTCCTTTTAAAGTTCATTTGAAAACCTAACTCACCATCTTGATGAGGTTGTGAAACCCATTTTACCTTTAAAGACCAATAATTTCAACTTGCAAAGTGTCATAGGATTGTCGATTTTTATTGGAGGAGTTTTGTCTCCTCAAAATTTTCAGATCACTCACTATGGGTTCTACGATCTCATTGCAGGAAAAGAAACCTTGGTTTTAATAAGAAAATCCTAATCAACTAGGTAGCATTATTGTCACACAATTTTAAAAGGCAAGGGTGACTAATCCTAAGTTTCCGCTAGAGTCATACCATTGATAAATACTCATCAATGATTTAGTTACAAAATAGATAGAATATAATGTGCATAGCCTATAAGAAAACCCTTCTTCAAACGCAAGGCAAATCCACAGATTGTCATTTATACAACAATATAGATAAATTTATTTTCCTTCAACAAAGAGACAAAGCATAAATAATATTTGAATTTAGATCGAAAACCTCACTCAAAACTAATAAAAACCATATAAACTCTTGTTATTAAGTATAAATCCACAACAAGTATAAGTAATAATCCTATGTGAAAACTACACTCAACTTTATTCATTCCCCTATATCAATATATGAAAAACTTCGATTCATATGAATTTCCCAGTGTTATATGCAATCTCTACACATGTGATTCATGCACCCATAGAAATATATAGAAACAAAGGATTTTTAAATATGGCATATAACAAGTATAAACAAGCCATAGTGCAAAAATCCACTTGAAACAAAACCTTATATTGTTAAAAAATCTTTGTAACTCGTGGATGATAGTTGTTGAGCCTCAAATTTGTCATAATATTGTTGATGAAATCATCCATTTTCCCGTCATTTCATTCACCCCTTGTCATCATTTTTAACCATATTTCTTCATAAACACACCAAATTCCCACATACATGTTTACATGGTTTATTATTATTTATATTATTTTTAATGAATTAAAGAGAATTATGTATGGTTTTACTAATGATAGTTTGACAGTTCAAGTTTCTACAGTTTCCGCAGCTCTCTGTTGAATTCTTAGTTAAACTGAGGAGGGGGGGTGAATCAGTTTAACACATATATGAGCTTTTTAAATTTTTTATCAGCTAATTTACAACTTACTTTTATAATCAACCTTAGTACATGAACATTCTTAATATGATGCGGAAAGTATTAAATTAATGTGACTTCAAACTTATTATGAGAGAAGCAAACATTAAGAAAATTTGGTAAATCATCTCAGTACACAGACAACAAAGATAGAGACAACAGATTTAAGTGGAAAACCATAACGAGAGAAAACCACATCTTATTATTGTTTTGATGCAAAGGCAAGCTCCAACTCCCTCTCACCATTATTTTTCCATAGGCACCGACCTACAGGAGGCACGAACCTCAATTCTGCAAGCTACAACTTGCAAGGAAGCTCCAACTCCCTTCAATTTTCTGCAGGCACCAACCTACAGGAGGCTCCAACCTCAGTTAGCTACAACTGACAGCTATCAAGCTTCAACTTGATAGGGAAGCTCCAACTTCCTCAATTTATCAACCGGAATGTTTGCTAATTTACCTCAGATATCAGCTCTGATCTGAAACATCTCTTTCTGCTCTTATTTTCTTTATCTTCTCTGCCTCAATATTCTATACTCTGCATTATCTATATTTAATCTGTCTCTCTCTCTTCATATCAAGATGATATTATTTATATAGATTTCTTGATGACTGTTTGTTTTCCTTTAGGAATTCGAAATGAATAGTCATACTTCTTGGTCTTCTGCCTTCTCATTTCTTTTTCAGCTCACTCACAAAAATGTAACTATAGGTACTTATTTTAATATTACAGTGGGATTTTGTTTTCTTTTGGAGACTTGCCAATGCATCACAAACAATAAAAAATCAATTACAATATTTACATTCACTTATAATGAAAACTTCAGCTCACTCATTCAGCCTCTTGGTTCACTGCGCTTGTCTTTTCTATGACTGTGTTTGGCTTTTCTGTGACTGTATTTGGCTTTTCTGTGACTGTGTTTGGCCCTTTCAGTTCTTATTGATTTACTTCTTACTGTCGCAGTGTAACTGCCATGCTTATGTAACTGTCCTTTTCATACATCATGATTTAACTCTCGGCACGATAAGAATTGATTCTAACATATAGACTGTCGTTTTATATAACATATGTAACTTCCGGCGATGTACTGCTGAGAGATTATTTTAGTACATAAAATGCCCTTACGGACCCACTCGCCGATCTTTCCGATGTGATGTATCACTCCTCAACTTCTTCCGATTGAGATTAATCGCAATCGCAATTTCCATTTGAATGTACCGATTATCCCAATGCTCCGATGCTCCGATTCCAATGATTTATTGTTATGACGAAACTTCAAACATATATCAGTCATGGTTTTATAAACCCATCAGGTCCGGTCTTTCATCGCAATCGCAAATCTTTGTTAACATGCTCCGCTTGCGAACTTTCTCCAATGTGATTGGGTGAGGGTCCCACCATATGGAACTTTGTTTGTTTTAAAACCCAAGTGTTAAAACCTTTGGTTCTTTTGATCTCGCACCAAAAGATATAATACATATGCTTTGGATTATACCCTTGGTCCCTTGTCCATAAAGTGCTCCATATAAACACACACACACACACATATATATATATATATATATATATAGTCTTTGAGCCTTTGGTACTTCGTATATAGTGTGCTGCGTATATGCATATACTTTTCTCTTTCTCCGATGCGATTAATCACTATTTACCGGAACTCAAATAAATATGAATTGTAGTTTATATGCCCATCGGGTCTGGATATCAATCGCAATCACAATTTGCAGTTGCATGTTCCGATATACTTATACTCTGATGCTCTGATGCGATCAATCACTGTTTACCAGAACTCAAATAAATATGAATTGTAGTTTATATGCCCATCGGGTCCGGATCTCAATCGCAATCGCAATTTGGAGTTGCATGTTCCGATATACTTATACTCCGATGCTCCGATGCGATCAATCACTGTTTACCAGAACTCAAATAAATATGAATTGTAGTTTATATGCCCATCGGGTCCGGATCTCAATCGCAATCGCAATTTGCAGTTGCATGTTTCGATATACTTATACTCCAAAGCTCCGATGCGATCAATCAAGATTTACCGGAACTCAAAAATATATGAATTGCAGTTTATATGCCCATCGGGTCCGGAACTCAATCGCAATCGCAACTTTTAGTTGCATGTGATCCGCTGCCAACTTTTTCCGATACGATTGATGAGGGTCCCACCATATAAGGCTTTTCCTTTGATAGAACCTTTGGTTCTTTGGATCTCGCGCTACATATAAATGTATATGCTTTGGACCTTTATATATATAAGGCACATCATATGTATCTCACTGCATATATATAAGCTTCCTCTTCCGCCTTTAGTGTAACCTCCGGCTGGGTAATGATTCTCAGAATAAGGTTTATATATATACTTTGCCGCTTGCATTAAGATTCCCAAAATATTATGTATCCTCCCGCTTGGGTTACGATTCCCGGAATTGTGTTTATGTATCCTCCGACTAGGGTAATGATTCTCGGAATTTTATGTAGGGGTCAATAAAAAATGGCTCTGCCTCTACTGTGATAATGGCTCTGCCTCTGCCTCTGCCTCTGATAACGGTTCTGCCTCTATATTTGCTACCTCTGCCTCTACCTTAGCTATGATTCTTTCTCTGTCTCTGTCGTTGCTTCCGCTCTTCTGTTTGACTATTACATTTCGACATTCTTCTTCCACCTGTCTCCTTTGCTTCCTTTGTTCGCTTCTTTGCTGCCTCCTTTGTCTGTCTCTGTCTTTTCTGCCTCCATTTCCATCAATGACAACATTTCCAACAGTCTCCCCCTTTGGCATTGATGGCAATACACTTCCTCTGTTTGCCTGTTAGGGTCCTTTCTCCTGTTTCTTGCTCTTCCTCCCCCTTTGACATCAATGGCAAGGGGGTTTTAATTTTTTTTTTTTCTTCAACATTTCGTGCATTTCCTCTCTTTGAGATCTTCTGACTTTGTACGTTGCTACTCTAACCTTTGGATTAGATCCACGTCGGGCTTAGCACTGACCCTTTAGCCTTTTTATTGATTCTTTTATGTTGGATGTATTCTTACCATAATCCTTTTGATCCCGAGGACCTGTTTCATGCTTCCCTTGTTGGCTGATCTCCCCTTGGAATGATATTTTCGTTCCTGTTCTCCCCCTGAAACTGTGCTTTTTCTTCATATGAGAGAGTAGCATATATAGATACTACCCCTAGTCTGTCTCTCAAATATTCAAATGGTTCTCTAGCAAGCGGTTTGGTAAATATATCTGCTGTCTATTCTTTTGTTGGTACATACTCCAGTTTTACTATCTTCTGAGCCACTTGTTCTTGGAGAAAATGATACTTGATTGGAATATGTTTAGTTTTTGAGTGAAGTACAAGATTTTTAGATATACATATAGCACTTGTATTATCACATTTGATTGAGATAGGTTCATTAATGCTTACCTTCATGTCTTGGAGGATTTGCTTCATCCACATGACTTGTGTACAACATGCTGCTGCTGCTATATATTCTGCTTCTACTGTAGAAAGAGAAATAGATGTTTGTTTCTTGCTTAACCATGACACCAGACTTTCTCCTAGATAGAAAGAACCTCCACTTGTGCTTTTCCTATCATCCACACAGCTGGCCCAATCTGCATCTGTGTATGCTGTCAAAGTGAAGCTTTTGCCTTTAGGATACCAAAGTCCATACTGTGTTGTTCCTTGTAGATATCTAAATATTCTTTTGATTTCCAGAAGATGGTTTTGTTTAGGTGCTACTTGATATCTGGCCACTAGTCCTACTGCTAGCATGATGTCTGATCTTGATGCTGTCAGATACAACATACTTCCTATCATGGATCTGTAGAGTTTTTGATCTATATCAGTAGACCCATCATCAGCACACAACTTGCATCCCGTGATCATGGGAGTTGACACAGGTTTGCAGTCCTCCATTTTGAACTTTTTCAACATTTCTTTTAAGTATTTTTCCCGTGAGATGAATGTGCCTGTGTTCTTTTGCTGATTTTGAAGTCCTAAGTAGAAACTGAGTTCTCCAATCATGGACATCTCAAACTCTGATTTCATCTCCTCAGCAAACCCTTTTGCTAGTTCATCTATGTTGCTTCCAAACATAATGTCATAAACATATACTACAACAATCAGGAGTTCATTTTCATGGGATTTTATGTATAGATTGTTGTCTACTCCACCTCTCTTAAAGCCTTGTTTTTGCAAATATTTATCCAGTCTTGAGTACCAAACACGAGGAGCTTGTTTCAGTCCATATAGAGCCTTCTTCAGTCTGCACACATAGTCTTCTTTGTCTGTTAAAGAGAAACCTTCTGGTTGTTCCATGTACACTTCTTCTTCTTGATCTCCATTCAGAAAAGCAAATTTTACATCCATTTGATATACCTTGAATTCTTGGTAGCATGCAAAGGCCAGAAACATTCTTATGGCTTCCATTATGGCTACAGGGGAAAATGTTTCATCGTAATCAAGTCCTTCGATTTGAGAATATCCTTTGCAGACAAGTTTGGCTTTATTCTTGATTACCTATCCTTCCTCATTCATTTTATTTTTGAATACCCATTTTGAGCCTATGACATTTTTCCCAGTGGGTCTAGGAACTAGTTCCCAGGTATCGTTCTTCTCAATTTGGTCCAATTCTTCATTCATAGCATTCACCCAATACTTGTCCTTGTTGGCCTCTTCAAATCTCTTTGGCTCTATTTGTGATAACATGGCTATGTATACCTTTTCTGTCTGTTCAGTTAGCTGCCTTCTTGTCTGGACCCCTAATTTCTTGTCTCCTATGATATGATCTTCAGGATGATTCTTCTGAGTGTATCTTGAGGGGGCTTTCGAGCTCAGCTCTGCATCTTCTGTTGTCTTGCTTGTTTCATCATCATTTTGGTTTTCTTCTTCATGGTTGTCTGATGGACTGTAGCAGTATGTATCTCTTATATTGTTTGGAAGTTCTTCATCAAATCTCACGTAAATAATTTCTACTATTTTTCTAAGAGTCTTGTTGTAGCACCTGTACCCTTTACTTTTGGAAGCATATCCTAGAAAAATCCCTTCATCTGCTCTTGCATCAAATTTCCCAAGATTTTCATCATTATTCTTTATGTAACACTTGCTTCCAAAGATTCTAAAGTGTTTAATTGAAGCTAGTTTCCCATGCCATAGTTCATAGGGAGTCTTGTCACTGCTTGGCCTTAAGTGGGCTTTGTTTAGAATATGCACTGCTATGTGTACTGCTTCTGCCCAGAAGGTTTGAGGAATATTACTCTCTTGCATCATGGCTCTGGCTATTTGTTGTACAGACCTGTTTTGTCTCTCTGCTACTCCATTCTGCTGAGGTGTCCCTGCAATAGTAAATTGTTGCTTTATGCCGTGTTCATTGCATAGGTCTGCAAAGTCATAATCAGTGAATTCACCTCCTCTGTCTGATCTGATGCATTTCAGCTTACATCTTGTTTGATTTTCTGCTAAAGCTTTGAATATTTTGAATTTTTCCAGAGCTTCCGATTTATTCTTGAGAAATGCAACCCATGTCATTTTGGAGAAATCATCTATTATCAGCATGAAGTAGGATTCTCCACTTGGTGTTTTAGTTCTTGCAGGTCCGCATAGGTCCATGTGCACAAGTTGTAATGGTCTTCTTGTTGATGACTCATCTTTGGCCTTAAAGGATGTGCGAGTCTGTTTGCCTAATTGACATGATTTGCATATGGTATTAGAAGGCCTCTTTATTTCTGGCATGTCTCTGACAAATTTCTTCTTGCTTAGTCTGATGATGTGATCGAAGCTGAGATTTCCCAATCTTTTATGCCATAAGAATGACTCCTCAAGTTTGCTAAGATAACACACTTCATATTCCTCTTTCACAATGTAAAAATTACTCTCTGTTCGAACTCCTTTGAGCAGAGTCTTACCTATGGTGCTTGATCTGACTTCAAAATCATGTGCTCTAAAAATAGCTTCACAGCCTTTATCACACATTTGACTGACACTCAGCAAATTTTCTTTCAGCCCGTCCACAAGTAGTACATCTTGGGCCTTTCCTCTGCCATTTTCTAGGCTGACTACGCCTTTTCCTTTTATTTTTCCTGATTTATCATTGCCAAAGGTAACATTGCCAGATTTATTTTCATCAAGAGTTATAAACTTGCTTCTGTCTCCAGTCATGTGTTTAGAGTAGCCACTGTCCAAATACCATTGGCTTTTCAGATCTTGAGCAGTTAGAGCCAGGTCACACTTATTCTCCTTCTTTTTCCACTGGAGGCATCCTTTTGTTTGGTATCTTTTGTGAGATGATGAATCACATCCTTTCAGAGGACATTTGGAAGGCATATGTCCAACTTGATTGCATATACAACATTTGATCATAGTTTTTGCAGAATGGTGAGTATGAACAAAATTTATTTGATTCATAAACCTCCTTGAGGTGTTGAACATCAATATTTGTCCATACTTTCTACATTCAATAATTTTATGGCCAAATTCCTTATAATAAAAACAATAACCATAGAAATTATTCGCATACCTGATGTAAGGTTGTTTTCTCCATTTTTTTGCTTGAGACAGTCTCTTCACTGTTTGTATCTTTTGCTAGTTTGAATTACTCCTCCTTGTATGACAATATGCAGCAATGTGTCCCAGCTTGTGGCAGACATAACAGGTGGTATTCTTCATAGGAGGAAAGATTCTCCTTTGATGGTTTCCAAATTTTACATACTCAGGGGTCTTACTATTTATTACATTCTTTGCTACTAGTGGTTTCTTCTAATCTCTGTCTTCGTCATTACAGGTTTCTTCTTTTGTAGGAATTGTTTGAGCTGCTTCATCATTCTTCTTTTCTTTTACAAAAATAATCTCTCTATTTTCCTTTTCTTTTCTTTTACTTTATTCTCCTTCATAGCCTATTCCAATTTTTATCATAGGAGATTTTTGAGCACCAAGAATTTCATTCAACTTACTAGAGCTTGTTGTTTCAGAAGAGTTTATAACCACTTTCCTTTAAGTATTTTCTAATTTCTTCCTGAGACATACTACTTCTTCTTCCAACTTTTCTTGTTCCTGAGTTTTTTCCTTGGTTTTCTTAAGTAACATGTCCTCTATCTTATTAGCTTCTTCAAGCTCTATCTTTAGCTGCATCAGGACTTCTGAATTATTTTCTTCTCGTACATACTTGAGGAGAATGTCCTTTTGTTTTCTGCATTTTTTCTTGAGTCTATCAATCTCTTCCAGAGAACTTCTTAGCTCCCCCTCAAGGTCGACTTCAGCTTCTTCTAATTCATCTTCTACCAGGAGACCTTCAAGTTCTTCTATAGCCATCAATAAAAATTCAGAGGTTCCATCTTCACTTGAGAGTTCATTTAGGTTTTCAGATGTATTGCTGTCTTGTTGAGCATAGAAGGATTTTCTGCTGAACTTCTTTCCTTTCTGCTAGTTCTTTGATGTATTTTTCTCTGACTCTTGAGCCTGATTCCCTACTTTCTTGTGAGGAAACATAGCAGCATAGTGTCCAACTCTTCCACAGTTAAAGCATTTGAAAGGAATTTTACCTTTGTATTTACCTGAGCCTCTATCCAATTTCTTGACAAATTTTTCCTCTTCTTCATCCGAGCAAGAGCATATGTCTTCCTCTTCTTCTTTCTTCTTTTCTGTTTTAAAGGCTACCTCCCTCGTACTTGGCTTCTTCTGTGGGAGCCTCATCTCGTATGCTGTTAAATTTCCAAGTAGTTGGTTCATGGTCAAGGTCTCCCAATCAGCTGTTTCTTCTATTGCAGACACCTTGGGATTAAACCTGGATGGAAGAGATCTTAGAATATTTTTCACAATTATACTTTTTGGCATGGTTTCTCCAAGAGCTTTCATATTGTTAACAATTTCTGCAACTTTTAGGAAGAAACTATCAATGTCTTCATCATCATTCATTTTTAAGTTCTCAAACTGGGCTCTATAGACTTGAAGTTTGGCAGTCTTTACCTTCTTGTCTCCCTCATGGATATTCTCTAGGGTATCCCACATCTCTTTGGCAGTGTCTTTGTGCATTACTTTGATAAACTCTGCCTCACACAATCCATTTAAGATGGCATTCATGGCTTTTGCGTTGGCTACAAAATCTTGTTTGGTTTCTTTCTCTGTGTCAGTATCCTTTGGGGCATATCCTAATTCCACAGCAGCCCAGACTTCTATTCCTAGAGACATTATGTATGTCCTCATTCTGATTTTCCAAAAAGCATAATTTGCACCAGTGAAAAAAGGGGCTTCATTGGTTGAGCATCCTTCTTTACTAGCCATCTTGGAACCTAGGATCTCCTTTTAGTTGTTAAATTGGTACAAAGGAACCCGCTCTGATACCAATTGTTGAATTCTTAGTTAAACTGAGAGGGGGTGGGGGTGAATCAATTTAACGCATATATGAGCTTTTAAAATTTTTTATCAGCTAATTTACAGCTTACTTTTATAATCAACCTTAGTACATGAACAGTCTTAATATGATGCGGCAAGTATTAAATTAATGTGACTTCAAACTCATTATGAGAGCAGCAAACATTAACCAAATTTGGTAAATCATCTCAGTACACAGACAACACAGATAGAGACAATAGATTTAAGTGGAAACCCATAACAGGAGAAAACCACATCTTATTATTGTTGTGATGCAAAGGCAAGCTCCAAATCCCTCTCACCATTGTTTTTCCGTAGGCACCGACCTACAGGAGGCACCAACTTCAATTCTGCAAGCTAGAACTTGCAAGGAAGCTCCAACTCCCTTCAATTTTCTGCAGGCACCAACCTACAGGAGGCTCCAACCTCAGTCAGCTACAACTGACAGCTATCAAGCTTCAACTTGATAGCGAAGCTCCAACTTCCTCAATTTATCAACTGGAATGTTTGCTGATTTACCTCAGATATCAGCTCTAATCTAAAGCATCTCTTTCTGCTCTTATTTTATTTATCTTCTCTGCCTCAATCTTCTATACTCTGCATTCTCTATATTTACTCTCTCTCTCTCTCTCTCTCTTCATATCAAGGTGATATTATTTATATAGATTTCTTGATGACTGTTTGTTTTCCTTTAGGAATTCGAAATGAATAGTCATACTTCTTGGGCTTCTACCTTCTCATTTCTTTTTCAGCTCACTCATAAAAATGTAACTGTAGGTGCTTATTTTAATATTACAGTGGGATTTTGTTTTCTTCCGGAGACTTGCCAATGCATCACAAACAATAAAAAATAAATTAAAATATTTACATTCACATATAATGAAAAATTCAGCTCACTCATTCAGCCTCTTGGTTCACTGCGCTTGTCTTTTTTGTGACTATGTTTGGCTTTTCTGTGACTGTATTTGGCTTTTCTGTGACTGTGTTTGGCCCTTTCGGTTCTGATTGATTTCCTACTTATTGTCGCAGTGTAACTGCCATGCTTATGTAATTGCCCTTTTCATACATCACGATTTAACTCTCGGCATGATAAGAATTGATTCTAACATATAGACTGCCATTTTATATAACATATGTAACTTCCAGCGATGTACTGCTGAGAGATTATTTTAGTACATAAAATTCCCTTACGGACCCACTCGCCGATCTTTCTGATGCGATGTATCACTCCTCAAATTCTTCCGATTGCGATTAATCGCAATCACAATTTCCATTTGAATGTACCGATTATCCCAATGCTCTGATGCTCCGATTCCAATGATTTACTGTTATGACGATACTTCAAACATATATTAGTCATGGTTTTATAAACCCATCGGGTCTGGTCTTTCATCGCAATCGCAAATCTTTGTTAACATGTTCTGCTTGCGAACTTTCTCTGATGCGGTTGGGTGAGGGTCCCACCATATAGAACTTTGTTTGTTTTAAAACCCAAGTGTTAAAACCTTTGGTTCTTTTGATCTCGCACCAAAAGATATAATACATATGCTTTGGATTATACCCTTGGTCCCTTGTCCATAAAGTGCTCCATATAAACATATATATATATATATATATATATATATATATATATATATATATAGGCTTTGAGCCTTTGGTACTTCGTATATAGTGCGCTGCACATATGCATATACTTTGCTCTTTCTCCGATGCGATTAATCACTGTTTACCGAAACTCAAATAAATATGAATTGTAGTTATATGCCCTTCGGGTCCGGATCTCAATCGCAATCGCAATTTGCAATTGCATGTTCCGATATACTTATACTCCGATGCTCCGATGCGATCAATCACTGTTTACCAGAACTCAAATAAATATGAATTGTAGTTTATATGCCTATCGGGTCTGAATCTCAATCGCGATCGCAATTTGCAGTTGCATGTTCCGATACACTTATACTCCGATGCTCCGATGCGATCAATCACTGTTTACCGGAACTCAAATAAATATGAATTGTAGTTTATATGACCATCAGGTTCGGATCTCAATCGCAATCGCAATTTGCAGTTGCATGTTCCGATATACTTATACTCCGAAGCTCTGATTCGGTCAATCACTGTTTACCGGAACTCAAAAATATATGAATTGTAGTTTATATGCCCATCGGGTCCGGAACTAAATCGCAATCGCAACTTTTAGTTGCATGTGATCCGCTGCCAACTTTTTCCAATGCGATTGATGAGGGTCCCACCATATAAGGCTTTTCCTTTGATAGAACCTTTGGTTCTTTGGATCTCGCGCTACATATAAATGTATATGCTTTGGACCTTTATGTATATAAGGCGCATCATATGTATATCACTGCATATATATAAGCTTCCGCTTCCGCCTTTAGTGTAACCTCCGGCTGGGTAATGATTCTCGGAATAAGGTTTATATATATAATTTTCCGCTTGGGTTAAGATTCCCGGAATATTATGTATCCTCCCACCTGGGTTACGATTCCCGGAATTGTGTTTATGTATCCTCTGGCTGGGGTAATGATTCTCGGAATTTTATGTAGGGGTCCATAAAAAATGGCTCTGCCTCTGCTGTGATAACGGCTCTGCCTCTGCCTATGCCTCTATATTTGCTGCCTCTACCTCTGCCTTAGCTGTGCTTCTTTCTCTGTCTCTGCCGTTGCTTCCGCTCTGCTATTTGACTGTTACATTTCGACATTCTTCTTTCGCCTGTCTCCTTTGCTTCCTTTGTTCGCTTCTTTGCTGCCTCCTTTGTCTGTCTCTGTCTTTTCTGCCTCCATTGCCATCAATGACAACATTTCCAACACTGTCTCCATGGTTGAGGTAGTAGCACCACTCTAGAATGAAATCTGACACATGGAAATTTTTTCTGGAAGCTACAATGTGAATTGTTGTTGTTAAAATTCCACCTAGCTTGCACATGTGGACCTCCAAGAAAAGATCAAGGGAAAATTGCAGCAGTTTTGACCAGTCAACTTAAAACACGTTTTCTAAGAAAACAAAAGCAAAATTCGAAAAAAAAGGGTTTTTTCAGCACAGACCCAATTAAGTTCTCAATGAGAAGTTTTCCTGAATTTGTTACCATTTGGGATATATTTCAGGTTCTTTGGAGCCATATTTTGCAGTTGTGTGAGCAAACATTGCGCCCATGTGTCAATAAACACCCAAGTCATGTAAACAGAGATTGGAATGGACCGTGCTTCATCAAATTCGTGGAAAATAGGTGTCCATTCAGTTCTTACATTTATCCATATGAATCTCCATGAAGTTACATTGAAACCCTTATATAAACACTCCATTGAAACAAAGAGAAGAGGTTAATTTTCTGAAGCAGATTATGAAGTTTTAAAACTATGTTTTTCATTCATTTTTAATGAAGAAGTGCCTTGAAGACTTGATGCACAACTAATTGTTGGAGTAAATATTTTACTACCTATTTGTGGAGGGCCCCTGCAAATAGTGAAGGTTCTGCATTTTATGTTTTTAATGTAGTGGTTTTCATGTTTTCATGTTTTCATTTTATCATTTGATGTAGTTATTTTCATAGTTCCAATTTGTCATTTGCTCTAGTTGTTTCTAGAATTCCATTTTGTCATTTGATGTAGATGTTTACATAGATTTACTTTATCATTTGATGCGGATTCATTAGTTTTCTCTTTTGAATTGTTAAATTGCAGAATGATTCATAGTTTTTCTTCCAGAGCAGCAACATTTTTACAAATTCATGTGTGGTTTACTTCAAAAAACATTGAGTGATTTATTTCTAAGTTTTCGAATGAGTTCTTTTCACGAGCATAAGTGATTTCTTTACAAGCAGTAGTGATTGAGTGATTTTCTTTCAGTATATGAGTGAGTGATTTTCAGTTCAAGAGTGATTTATTTTTAGAGTAATGGTGATTTGTTTATTTCTTTACAAGCTTCATTTCCATAACATTTCATTTCAAAAACATAAAAATGTATAGATTCTCTTTTCTAGAATTTGATTTTATCTTCATACACAAGTTTTTTAGAGAATGAGAATTTTTAGAGAACAACAAATAAATTAGTTAAGATTTATTCATAAGATAGAGAAAGTTTGTTTCATTTTTTACAGAGTAGAAAGCATGTTGATTTTTATAACTTAGTTATACTTTAAATTTATCAATTTCATTACAACCATGAGAATAAAAACATCCTTATAAGTAATCTCTACAAATCCAATCATCACACCAATAAAATAAATGAATAAAAGAGGCTTCTAGAATATAGTGTGCACTTGCACTTCACAAGTTCACTAACTCTAGTCGATAATTTATGTAATCAATTTAAGGCAATTAAATTGACCAAAATTTTTGGCGTTGTTGCCGGGGAAGTGTAAATAGGATTCTTTTTCTTTTCATTAAAAAAAAAAATCAAAACAAAACAAAACAAAACTGCAAACACCTACCACACCCACTATATCATGTGGTGCAGTAAGAGCCACACATCGACAATATGAATTCTTATTTTTGTAGGTAGAAGAATATGTGACAAAGAAGTTTGAAGAAATGGACGAAGATGATGAAAATGTGGAAGATCCTTTTGGATTTCCCATTCAAGAAACTGATGTCAGTGGTCATATGAAGAGCATCCCTCCATCTGTACTTCCTAATTTCAAAGGTATGAGATAAGAAAACCGGGAAACCTTTCTTTTTGAATTTGAAATAATTTGTAGATCTCATGGATACTCATTACACATTCAAAAATTGAATTTTTTTCCAGCAACATTGAAGCATAGAGCTCTTAGATGGTTCATGACTTTAGGAACAAATTCTATAAGGACATGGGATGATATGAAAAGAGTATTTTTGCAAAAATATAAAGATTATTGCATACACCTTGAACATAGAAATGAAGTCTTTAAGATGAAACAAAAAGAGGATGAAAGTATAGAATATTTAGTGGAGTGATTTACTTATAATATCAAAAGATATAAATTGCATAATTTAGGATCATACACATTAAAAACTCTTCTACTAAATGCTATAAAGGATGAATGGATTGATCTTCTTAATCTGTCGAGAAAAGGACATGTCTATCAATTTTCATTTCAAGATATTTGTGAACTGTGCAAGAACATATCAAGAGGAAAAAAAATGTATGTAAGATCCCCTCAAGATCCATTTATGGCAAGAGTAAGTAAGTCGGCATCATGATTGGTAAGTCAAAATGAAATTAACAATTTGAAAAACATTCTTGTTAATTTAAATGAACAAATTGACATGCTAAGAATGAAAAACAAGGAAAACATTGAGAATGCTGCTTCATTTATATTTTTCCCTAAATGTAGAAAGAAACATGATTTTCATGAATGTCCACTTGATAACATTAAAAGTTGTGACATCTATGCAGGATCACATAATACTAAATATTTTCCATCATTACTAGGGTTAAAGGAAGTTTACCAGGAAGAAAATCAAACACTAGAACAATCTTGTTATGTAGCTCCAAGAAGACCAGGGCAGCCTCATCAACCTGGTATGATGCAAGATCTCAATTCTCAATTGCAGGGTTATGCAAAACAATCTCAAAGTAATTGGAAAACACCCTTACCTTGGAAACCTTGGACATCTCAATCCCAACCTCAAAACCAACCTTGGAAACCTTGGCCATCTCAATCCCAACCTCAAAACCAATCTTGTCAACAAAGTTGGCAAAGGCCCTACAAATGAAATCCACCATATCCTCAATCTTTCCCTCTCTATCCTCAATACCAATATCAATGTTATCAGTACCATTCACCTCCACCACAACATCAATATCACCCTCGGTTTACCTCAATTAAACCTTTCCCATTACCACCCACACAAGCACCCCAAAGATTCATTCCCACTCCACTACCTGCACAACCATTTCATATCCCCAACAATAAAACACCTCAATCCACTTACAATGTTGAGGTATTGCAAAATTATTCTCCAACTTCCATTGAAGAAAAACAAGAAGAAGAAGAAGATTTAGATAAGGTCCAAGAATCATGGATGCCTGTTGATAAAGAGCAGTTGTTGGAACTTGGGATTGAAAAGTTTCTTGCATTCCTATCACTATATTTTATGAATGAAGATCACATCTTTGAAGACATGCATGACATGATAGCAGGAATCCAAGGAAGACAAGATTACATTGAATCTTGGTTCAAGACAGTCATCAGATCCCAGTTCTCCATTATTCAATATCTTCTAACATCATCTCAATCAAGACAATCGGTCTCTCATATAATGGTACATATCAAAGAGTATCTTTCAAACCTGCATATGAGTTTATCTATCATCTTGTTACATACATGGTTCCATTTTAAGTATTCATATACTTGAACAAGATTTCTATTTCAAGTATAGTAGGACATATAAAAAATAAAAATAAAAAGTAAAGATAAAAATAAGTCCTATTGTGAAAACTAGCTTGCTGGCGCAATTAGACATGAGCTTTTCTTGAAAACCAGGAAACTGGTGAGAAAATTTCACAATAAGTTCTGCAATTTCATGATGGGTTCAATATTTTATTATGGTTCTTCAAATAATTTTTGGTTCTATGCTCGAGTTGGATGATGTGGAATTCCTTAAGGTCCACCTTCCAACAGATCTTGTCCCATTGACCTCAACACCTTATTTGGGATCAATATCAGAGATTATTTGGGGTGCCTTGGAACTTGCATACATCAATGGAAAGCCCGCTTGTTGAAAACAATGGGAATACAACAATGTCTCTTGATTTTTAGATTTTGTAGGTGACTCAACTTCAACACATTCGTTCGTCTCTGTCAAGATGCACTCAAGTACCTTGACACTCATTTACATTATCGATGAGTTGTTTTGCATTGGTTAAAAATTTTCATCATTGATCAGTAATCCAATGATCTCTTCCCATGCTCGACTTCAACACATTCATTCTCATGGTAAGGATTGTACCATGAATTTTGGTTTTGCTGAAGACTAATGGTTTTATGGAATCAACAACAACTTGTAGCAGTACATTTTATTAGTTTCTTGTAGTAGCATGTTCATATTTTTTTTCATTCAACAACAGCATGATGGCACCATTACAACAATTTTTCACTCATCTTCATTTTCAAGAAAAACAATAAATTTGGGCCTATTTCAGTCAATATGCAGTATGTTTCATGGTTTCTACTTCACCATGCAGTACACAATCCAAATTAGCAGTTCAAACTCAGAAAAAAAATTTTTCTACAAAAATTGACATTTTTTGCAACAACTATAGAAAGTTGCAGTTTCTGCAGCTATTGCTATAGCAACCTGTTTTTGCTATAGTAGCTTGTTCCAAAGGCAGTTTTGACATAAATATTGTAGGAGATTAGAGAAAAAATTAAAAATTATGAGCTTTTGGGTTTTCTCAGAATATTGTAAATTGAGTAAGATGTGGACATAATTAAAAAAAGAACAATTTTGAAGGGCATTTCAAGTGGGGTTTTAAGGCTGATTTTCATTTTTCACCATTTTGGATAGATTAGGGCAGATTTCGGTATTTTTGCAAAGGAGCGTATTTTCTTCATCAAAATAGGATTTTGAAGACATTTTATGGTAGCAAAGGTAAAAATACACGGTTTCCCTTTTGAATCACTCAATTTGGCCTTAAAATGAGTTCGTGGCATATGTTTTTGTTGCAACATTGGGCAACGTGAAAGGTGAAAGAGGGCAGAAATTGATTTGATCATAACTTGCAAACCGTACATCCATTGGGCCTGAAATTTTTAAGGTAAATGAATTGAGGTAGGATGAATGAACACATAAAATTTCAGAAAATTACAGTGTGTACTTTTCAATAAATTGGCCACTTTGACCTACATCCATTTCTCATTTTTGTCGAGATCCGTGCACCCATTGGTTGAGATGTTTTGTGGGAAGATGCATAATATTAATAGTATCAACCTAAAAAATGTTCAGGAGAATCAGATTTACCATTTGAGATAAATTGGAAAAATAAATCTACTACATGAAAAAGATACATTTTGTGGAGCAAGGCCAAAGTGGAGGTCAACGCATCATGGAGCAGAGTACCTAAGCCAAATCAACACCAAATCAGCCATCAAATAGTGTTCTCTTCTCCAATTCCAAAAGGTAAACTTTAGGTAAAACTAGCCTTAAACTTTTTAATTTGTTAAAAATTCTAGAAATTTTGATGAAAAGCTATTGTAAACATGTAGTTCCAATTTTTCTCCCATTATGTTTTGTCATACATTTTAACAACCAATCCCACAATTTATGATTGATTACTTATCAGAAAATCTCTTTCACCCATGCAATCATCTCATTGTTTTCCATGTTCATAATGATGTTCTTCTATGCTTTCACCACTCTCTTGTTTAAACTTTCTCTTCTTGTTAATCCATGCTTTCCTTAATGGTCCATCAACATGATGTTCTTGAGAAAAAAAATTACTTTACAAATAGAAAAACTTGACTTCATGGTACATGTTTGTATCATATGATAAAAAAGTACATGGAGCACTTAAATTATGTGACATATTACTCATCTTCAGATTTTTAATGGAAGCCAAGAAATGATGAGTAGAAAGCCACAAGAAGAAGATTGCAACAAGGATTTGTTCACACACTATTGAAATCTCTTGGAAGCATATTTTAGGCTTTGATAAGTTGTATAACCCTCAACAACAACTCTTATTTTGTGTTATATGCAAATCATCTTGTCAAAAGCTTCACATTGGGAAGTATTCTTCATTCATTAGTTTATGAGTTCTTGAAGAAACTTTTATAACATTGTTGAAATATGATAGGTTGCTATGCATGGAAGATAAGAAGACAATCATTATGGGCTACAATTTGTGACCATTTCTAGCCATACTAATGGGATGAACTTCACAAGAATGGAAAACACATTCTATAGATGGAGTAAAAGTCTTGATGTGTTCTTCACAATATGGTATTCTACCAGGGATTGAACAATTTGAGCACAACTAAAATAGTGACAAGTACTTGGATATGATATTATGTGAGCATAATTTATTTTCACACAAGTTTCATATAATAAATAATGAAGGGTTGGAGAAAAGTGTCTGATTGAGATAAAGGGTCAATATTCCTCTCTTGGAGCTTTGGTCAAGGATTTAATTAAAATGACAGAATAAAGGAACACAATGAACCGGTTGGATTATGGAACTTTGCAATGCTTTGTTTGCATGAGGACATGCAAAATATTCGGTGCGGGGGAATGTTGAGCCTCCAATTTGTCATAATTTTGTTGATGAAACTATCCATTTTCGCATCATTCCATTCACCCATTATCATAATTTTTAACCATATTTCTTCATAAACACACCAAATTCTCACATACATGTTTACATTATTTATTATTATTATTTCTATTATTTTTAATGAATCAAAGTGAATTATGCATGGTTTTACTAATGATAGTTTGACAGTTCAAGTTTCTACAGTTTCCGCAGTTGTCTCCATAGTTGAGGTAGTAGCACCACTCTAGAATGAAATCCGACACATGGACATTGTTTCTAGAAGCTACAATATGGATTGTTGTTGGTAAAATTCCACCCAGCTCACACATGTAGACCTCCAGGAAAATATCAAGGGAAAATCGCAGCATTTTTGACCAGTAAAATTCAAATGCATGTTTTGAGCAAACAAAAGTGAATATCACAAAAAAAATACATGGGTTTTGTTCAACACAGACCCAATTAAGTTATCAATTGGAATTTTCCCAAATTCATTTATATTTGGGATATATTTCAGGTTCTTTGGAGCCCTATTTTGCAGTTTCATGAGAAAACATTGTTCCCATGTGTCAATAACCACCCAAGTCAAGCAAACAAAGGTTGGAATGGACTGTGCTTCATCAAATTCGTGGAAAATAGGTTTCCATTCAGTTCTAATATTTAGCCATATGAATCTCCATGAAGTTACATTGAAACTCCTATATAAACACTCCATTGAAACAAAGATAAGAGGTTAATTTTCTGAAGCATATTGTGAAGTTTTAAAACTTGTTTTTCATTGTTTTTTAATGAAGAAGTACCTTGAAGACTTGATGTGCAGCTAACTGTAGGAGTAAATATTTGACTGCATGTTTGTGGAGGGCCCCTGCAAACAGTGAAGGTTTTGCATTTTATGTTTTTAATGTAGTTGTTTTCATGTTTTTATTTTATCATTTGATGTAGTTATTTTCAAAATTCCAATTTGTCATTTGTTGTAGTTGTTTCCAAAATTCCATTTTGTCATTTGATGTAGATGTTTACATAGATTTCCTTTATCATTTGATGTAGATTCACCGGTATTCCCTTTTGAATTGTTAAATTGTAGAGTGATTCATAGTTTTTCTTCCAAAGTAGCAGTAATTTTACAAATTCATGTGTGGTTTACTTCAAAAAACATTCAGTGATTTATTTTTGAGTTTTTGAATTTATTTTCACGAGCATAAGTGATTTCTTTACAAGCAGTAGTGATTGAGTGATTTCCTTTTAGTATATGATTGAGTGTTTTTTCAGTTCAAGAGTGATCTGTTTTCAGAGTAATGATGATTTGTTTATTTCTTTACAAGTTTCATTTCCATAACATTTCATTTAAAAAACATAAAAATGTATAAATTCTCTTTTCTAGAATTTTATTTTATTTTCATGCACAAGTATCTTAGAGAATAAGAATTTTTAGAGAATAACAAATACATTAGTTAAGATTTCTTCATATGATAGAGAAAGTTTGTTTTAGTATTTACAGAGTAGAAAGCATGTTGATTTTTAGAACTTAGTTGTACTTTAAATTTATCAATTTCATTAGGAACATGAGAATAAAAAAATCCATAGAAGTAATCTCTACAAATCCAAACATCACACCAATAAAATAAATGAATAAAAAAGGTTTCTAGCATATATTGTGCACTTTAACTTCACAAGTTTACCAACTCCGGTCGATAATTTATGTAACCAATTTAAGACAATTAAATTGACTAAAAGATAGTCATAAACAGGATGTTCAGGATCCATGCATTATATTGTGTGTTATAGGAAAAGAAACCTCACATTAGCCATAAACACCTTACAACAATGAACCACGATCTTATATCTGAAATAAATTATAAAAGGCTTATGTTCTCAAACAACAAGATTATTCATGTGATTCTTGTAAATTAAGGAACAAGATTAGCATATAAAATCTCTGAATATGATCTAAACCATAGGTCAAATACACCCTAATCTTATCGTACAAACCCCTAGTGATAACTTTCAATACTTTGAATAAAAAAGCAATCTAGATTAAAGTAACACATTTTTATCATCCATTAACCTTCAATCTGCAAAACACATATAAACTTCATGTAAAATAGAGTCAAATATTTAGATATAAGCTATACACACAAGTATATGCATTATAATAGTAATAATACAGAAGGGAAGCATCCTAAGTTGGTGGTCCCAAGCCAACCAATGACATTTCCTCTCTAAAATAGTAAATCACAGACAGATTAACATAATAAATGGTAGAACCTGAACTTGAACATCAACATTTATATTATAAAAATCCATAATTTACATAATAAATAATACAACAATGCTTGATCTTAGTGGTCACCACATGGGATCATCCCACAAACATAAAAAAAATGACAAAAACCCCCTTTGAACAATCTATGAACTTGGTTTTTACTCATATATTTATACAAGAAAGAGAAGGGACGAGTTAAAATTGTTTTATGCAAAAATGGCCTATCAAACTATGGTCAACTTAAAAAATATTATTGTTGATATATTATTAACTGAATATTTGATCACATATGGTTTATTAGGAATTGAAGCCTCTGATAATAGCTTGATATTATTTTCTTTGCAAAACTTTGGTTGCTTAGTTTGAGGTTGTAGCTGGTCAATGGCACTACCAAAAATTACCCTTTGAAATAACCATGTATATCTCCCAATATGCACACCCTTTGGAGGAAATTCTCACTAGTAACATAGTTGGGGATGTTCTGAATGAAACCCCTATTTTATATTTTCCAATTTCTACTCCATTTTCCTAGAATTGTACCCAAATTTGATGACGCAATTCTTCGTGGCACACGTTGTTCGAATTGTTGATATTTACATGGAGGTTTCTAGAATAAAATTGGGTGATATGTAAACAACATAGAACCATGTCATTGATGGTAGGAACAAAATCCATGTTCCAAAATTCTCCTTAGATTCACATAAATATGTCAACCTTGGAGGCTCGTTATTGAACCTACATAGGTGTTACAGGAACTAGCCAGAAAATGCCATCATTAATAATAAATCAGTAATTAGCATGTTTAATATGCTAAAAATAAAATAAAATGACAATAATTAAATACTTAACATTCATTGGTTTATTACAACATATTCATGGAAAAAATCAGGTAAGAAGGGTAATGAATGGGTGACAAAGTGCAGGAAAATGGCCATGAAAAGATGTTTTGAATGGAAAAAGGAAAGGAAAATAAAAAAACCAAACATCTCCTCCATCCATGTGCCTTTCCTTGTCCTCTCACAAATAAGGTAAATCTAGTCATTAACTGGATTGCATAATTCCTAATTTTGTATGTCATGGTCATATTCATTCTTATGCTTATTGCACACAATGTTCTTGGTGTATGGAGCAACTATTTGAGAAGGTGCCCAATTTCCAAACCAAACAAAAGAAATTATGCCTGAAGTATGTGACTAATGCATTGCATAATCAAAGCAAGTATCATGAATACAAGACCCTTTTCCTCCTCTAACATTGTTCAAACCCTCTATAACTATAAAGAGTAATCCCTGCACCACAACAAATACATTTCAATGCTTTGGATGAGTTATTGTATAGATTTAAAAGTAAGGTTCTGTTTGTAAAATGAAAAAAAAATTGTTGCAAATCAGGCCATAAACGTTTAATAGCTTTGCTACAGAGTCCCAAACTCTCTGGCATAGGCTTTGCACCATGTTGTTACTAGACATTGATATGTTTCACATTGGGTCTTCTCAAGAGACATTACAAGTTCACGATCAATGACGTTTAGCTTCATTTCCAAAATTAAATCATTTCTATGTCATCCAAATCAACATCCCGTGGACCCGTCATAGGTAGGAGGTAAAGATGGGAATTTCTCATTCATAAAGGAATATAGATCAAATGTATTATATCTTGGAAATTCCATTTGAGAGAAAGGAAAAAATTCATCGTATAAGCATTACGTAAATTAATTCTATGACTTGAATAGAACTAGCGATAGAATAAAACATTTACCTAGTTCTACAAGATTTCTAGGGTAAACATGAGAAGCTCTTCAAACATATGGTAAACATAGAAGCTCCAATTCATGAATTCATATATGATCATAAACTTTTGAACTTCATCTGAAAATGAACAAGAAGGCCCAATTCTCTCTCTAGCTAGCTAGAACAACACGTTTTATCCCATGCATTCATCAACCATTCAATAATTTATCAAATCATGAAAGAGATCCATAACTATATCACATCATATAACCAAGTATATAACCAACATATAATCAGAATAGAGACCATAACAAATCAGCCATAATGTTAAAATGATAACCAATACAAGTGCACATAGATCACAATAGAAAAATGACTCTTATTAACATATGAAAATTCCAACCAAGTCAGGGACTTCCACATACTACCCGACCATAGATTGGGTCGAACTAAATCTCTCTTTCATCCAATCACCCTCGTGCCATATTTCAAGCATGAATGTGGGATCATAAGGGTTAAACCAAAAAAAAACCAACCGAGGCTTCCAAAGGTCAAACCACCTCAACCCTCAACCATAGTGATCTCACCTATATGGTCCAGAAATCACTAACATCAACCAGATCGGTCTCTACACAAGTTTTCCAAGGCTCCCAGAACTAGTAACTCAATCCACAACTAAATCATGGATCCAGAGAATTTATTCCATCCCGCGGATCTAGGGACTAATAAATCAACCCATAAGGCTCCAAAGCCTTTGTCCCAACCTATAGGCTCCAAGAACTAGTAACTCAACGCAAGATATTTCAGTGATCCAGATAATTTGTTCCAACCCATAGCCATAGGCAGCCTGAGAACCAACCAGAAAACTAAGTGGGAAAACTACAACACCATGGTTATCTAGGAAATTGATTGGCAAGGCTGAAACCACTGTCAATATAGGAAAATATCCATGCCAATGACAACACATAACCAAGGAATCACATGCATATACCATGCATCCAAAAATAAACAAGGGAATCACACATGAAATCTATTTCCTACAAAGTATCCCTGCTATAGTTGTTTATCCAATTTTCCCCCTTGCACTCCCTTGCTTTCCTTTTCTTTCTTTCTCCAATCCAACTGAATGCTAGAGTTATCCAAGTATGCTCTAAGAGTACTCTAAGTGTTCAAGAGTATGAGAGAATGAGTGTGTTATCAACTCAAAACTATCAAAAAGCTAGAAATTGATTATTTGATGCCTTTTTATCACTAATCTCCCTTTTTTCTTCATTTTCCCTCTAATTTACCTTGCATGCAAATTTTTTTCTCTTCACCTTCCTTTTCTCCTACTTTCCTATATTTTCATAATTAAATGCCAATGATTGATCTGAAAATGTGTGAACAAAATATTTCTTATACAGAGATAGACAGTAGGGGCTTTTACTGGTTATTTCACCTTTACTAGAAAGGATGAAACCAGAAGCTTCTAGCCCTCTTACTGGCTCTGCCTAAAGAAATATGAAGTTAACACTAAATCGATCTGGCAATGAAAGTATTTTTTTATGTTTGCAAAGTATTCATTAACCAAATTTTATGTGTGAATAAGCAAGTTCAAGTATTTTGCAATGGAAGTAATGTTGTTTGAAGTGAAACAAATGAGCTTTGATCACTGTATAAGTCTCATTGTGAAAAGTGGACTTATTAAAATTTATTGTTTAATGAATTAAACTCTGGAAAATAGCAGCAAAAATGCATAGCATAACAGTAAGCATTTGTTTAAGCAGTTCACCCCTCTCTTGGGCTACCTCTACTGGGTCCAAAAGCCTCCAAATAGGCTTTTCCCTCTTTCATTAATGCTCAAAATAAGTATTACACTATGAAGAAAGCATCAAAGGGCTAAAATAGCTACAAATTCAGAAACAGAGTGCTGGAAACAATAAAAATTGACTATTCATTCACCTCAAACTGATGAATATAGTCCAAAACAGCTGATCATTCACCTAGCCCTGGTGGCTCCACAAGAAAATTCACTGATAAAATCACTGAAAGAGTGCCCTGATGGCTCTGCAACCTATTCCAATAGCTTCAAAATGCTTCAATACCCCCAAGTCAAAAAAAAATTCGTCCCAATTGGACTTCCCTGGCCAAAGTTATGACTAACTGAAGTTTGCCCAGTGTTTCCTAGAAAAACTCCACTAAATGTGGAGCAACTACAGATAAGTCCGAAAAATTAGGAGGTCGGCGCTAAAGTTGGTACCTCCGCCATAACTCCGCCAGCATTGAGAGCTAAAGTGATAAGCCACGTGACCGCACCGAACGGAATGTATTGAATAACATTGAGTTTATTGTGCGGAGAACTTTAATATATAACAAATATTTGAACGTGCATTCGATGATCTATGGGACCACATCCCCAAACAATGCGCGCCGACCAGGTTGGCTCCAGGTTCCGAGCGGAGGTCACATCGTGGAGGGGGCTGGCCCCCTTTCGGGCCCCGCCCAAACAACATTAATAATTTAAATATAAGTTCGTTGTATGGTATAATAACAACCACCGGTGTGACCCAACGGTTGGGCCGCCCGCCTTTGTCCGCCCCGACCCGGGGTCGAACCCTGCCGCGAACAACAAAATTTTAGATTGTCGTTTCGTTTGAATCTTGGGGCCACGTGGTGGCCTCCGGGCTGGCCACGTGGCGCCATTTGATTGGCCGCCTGCAAAATATTCTACAGAATATTCTATAGAATATTCCATGGAATATTCTCAAAATATTTTGTGGAATATTATTTTTTTAATAATTTTTTTTTTTGTAAAGTCCATTTGGCCATTTTTTTTACTAAAATTGGCAAACTTCAAAGCTGAATAAATTTCTCATACAACGTCAGTTTTCAGTGTCGTTCGTGTCTACAGGATCATTTTTCTGAGCTCCTTCCATTCGTTCTAGTTTGGACCAATTCTGAGCAACTAAATTTTGAGCATTTTTCCACAAAGGACTTGATATCCTGATCACACCTCCCAAATGGGAAGATTTTGGACCCCAAAAGCTCTCTGATTACTGAAACTGATGATGTGGAGACTGATTCTCCACTCTTCCACCCTTGAATAACTGATATCTGCCCGATTTCATCAAATGGAGCTTTTGAGAAAATGATAATCTGTCTCTGGAATCAACTGATCGACCATTGCTAAGATTGACAGAGTCATGATGCAAATTATTAAAATTTGCAGAAACAATTGTAATTTTCAGAAAAAAAAACTTTTTCTACACTGATCAAACTTCCCAGAAGACTTAAAATAACTTTCACCTTGTAAACTGTTCCCATGGCGAATTCTACCATTCTGAAACCAACTTTTTCCCATGCCGAATGGTGTGTCCTCCTTGCTTGCACTACTTTGCTTTGACACTTCATTCACTGCATTGGCTGACCCAAAAGGTAATTTGTGCAATATAACATCATCTTTTTTCAAAGACAAACTGTTATCAAACTGAGACATATTATTAGCAACATCATAAAAAGGCGAATGCTCAAAATCTGGTCGTTTCAACATTAACAAAGTTAGACTTTGACTTGCATTAACCAGTCTCTTCAATTGACTTGCATGGAGTAAAGAAGATTCCATCTTCTTCTTGTGAGCTCTCACAATGTACTCTTTACCATCTTTGAAAAAGTGATACTTGTTTTCATGGCGATGAAAGATGGCCTTCCTGTCAAATAAGTAAGGACTTCCCAAAACAATACTTGAGATATCAAGCGGCACCACATCAAGTTCCACTGTGTCAATAAAGTGTGCAGTTATTGCAAAGTGA
Source organism: Pinus albicaulis (assembly GCA_034641835.2). NCBI lineage: Eukaryota > Viridiplantae > Streptophyta > Pinopsida > Pinales > Pinaceae > Pinus > Pinus albicaulis. The sequence goes on from CM076570.1 coordinate 373,348,858, forward strand.
AATATGAAATTTCTTGAGACTTGCAAATTGGCATCCTTGCATATCCATCCAAGTGGATAAGGCTTCAGATGTGGAATGGTCTCAAGTTTAAGCTGCTTGACCAAGTCTTCAGATATAAGATTCGCTTGTGACTCACTATCAAACAGTGTGTCAATTTTGGTATGTTTTGAAATTACCCTCAGATGGAAGAGCTCTATCCTCCTCTTTTCTTCATGAGTATCTTTGTGACAATTCAAAGAGCTAGAACTGGGAATTGTGTCTTGCACCACTTCTTTCCCCTTAATATTCTTTAAAACCATGGATATGCTTTTTGTCTCATCTCCTGAGTTTGACCCTAAGTCTTGCTCAACTGTTGCTACAATTTTCTCCTTTTCTTTGGTCTTGTTTTTGTTCTTGTATTTTTCTGGTTTCAGTTCAGGATGAATTTTCCAACAATGATCTTCATCATGACTTGTCTTTGAACAATTCTTGCAAAAGAACTTTCCTTTTTCTTTTCTTGAATTTGCAACTCTTTTCTTTCCTTTATTTTTGAAATTACTATCCTCATCAAAAGTATTCTTTCCTCTAGCGTCTAAATGTGTAGCCTGGACACAGACTTCATCTAAGCTGGTAGGATTGAACATTATAATAGTATGTTGTAGGTAATTTTGCAAACCTCCTATGTATTTCAACAAGGTGTCTTGACTTTGTAAGTCTACTCCAAGTAGAAGTGCTCTCCTTCTAAACTCTTGGGTATAATCTTGCACATTTTGACCCTTAAGTTGCCTAAAATTTTGCCAATTCATGATTGATTTCTGAATATGAGCAAGAGGATAAAACTGTTTCTTAATAGCAGTAATAAGCTCATTTCAAGTTAGAGTTATCTTACCATGCTTTTTGATTTCCTCTCTGGTCTTGGCTTCCCACCAAACCAAAGCTGCTCCATCCATTCTCAAAGAGGCTAATTGGATTTTTGTGTCATCATCATGCAAATTCTGAATTCTTAGATAGACTTCCAGCTGTCTAATCCAGTTATCCAATTTTTCTGCATTAACATCACCATTAAACATCGACAACTCAAACTTCACATCAAGCTTTAACAAAGGATTTCTAAGAGATGTTTTTGTTTTGTGTGACTGATTAACAGAGGTTGAAGAGGATGATGTGGAGGAAGAGGATGACGATGGAGATGAAGGATCACCATTTCCTCCATTCCCTTTCTTAGACTCATCCTTGTATTTCTTCCCTTCTGAAGAATCTCCTTCTTCTCTTTGGTTTCTAGACCCTTCTCCAACAATCCTATCATTTCTCTCCTGATAGAGGATCCTAACCATCTCAGTCATGTCCAAGAAAGCTTTTCTAAAGACTCTTTCTTCTTCCTGGGGATCCATTTCCTCATGTACTTCTCCTTCTCTAGAAGACATGTTTGTGGCTGATTCTAAGGCTAATGAGGATGAAATGGAAGGTGGAGATAATGGCACCCTAGCCCTCCTTGGTTGAGGATTATCTTGTTCTCTAAACAATTGACCTTCCCCTCTTTTCAATTTCAGCCTAGTAAGCATCAAATTTGCAGAATAACACAATCTTCTTGCACAAATTTCACAAACTCTTAAGCAAAACCTAGAGCTTTGATACCAATCTGATCTGAAAATGTGTGAACAAAATATTTCTTATACAGAGATAGACAGTAGGGGCTTTTACTGGTTATTTCACCTTTACTAGAAAGGATGAAACTAGAAGCTTCTGGCCCTCTTACTGGCTCTGCCTAAAGAAATATGAAGTTAACACTAAATCGATCTGGCAATGAAATTATTTGTTTATGTTTGCAAAGTATTCATTAACCAAATTTTATGTGTAAATAAGCAAGTTCAAGTATTCTGCAATGGAAGTAATGTGGTTTGAAGTGAAACAAATGAGTTTTGATCACTGTATATGTCTCATTGTGAAAAGTGTACTTATTAAAATTTACTGTTTAATGAAGCAAAATTTGGAAAATAGCAGCAAAAATTCACAGCATAACAGTAAGCATTTGTTTAAGCAGTTCACCCCTCTCTTGGGCTACCTCTGCTGGGTCCAAAAGCCTCCAAATAGGCTTTTCCCTCTTTCATTAATGCTCAAAATAAGTATTACAATGTGAAGAAAGCCTCAAAGGGCTAAAATAGCTGCAAATTCAGAAATAGAGTGTTGGAAACAGTAAAAATTGACTAGTCATTCACCTCAAACTGATGAATATAGTCCAAAACAGTTGATCATTCACCTAGCCCTAGTGGCTCCATAAGAAAATTCGCTGATAAAATCACTAACAGAGTGCCCTGATGGCTCTACAACCTATTCCAATAGCTTCAGAATGCTTCAATACCCCTAAATAAAAAAAAAAATTCATCCCAATTGGACTTCCCTAGCCAAAGTTATGACTAACTGAAGTTTGCCCAGTGTTTCCTAGAAAAACTCCACTAAATGTGGAGCAACTCCAGATAAGTCCGACAAATTAGGAGGTTGGTGCTAAAGTTGGTACCTCTGCCATAACTCCTCCAGCATTGAGGGCTAAAGTGATAAGCCACATGACCGCACCGAACGAAATGTATTGAATAACATTGAGTTTATTGTGCGGAGAACTTTAATATATAACAAATATTTGAACGTGCATCCGACGGTCCATGGGACCACGTCCCCAAACAATGTGTGTCGACCAGGTTGGCTCCAGGTTCCGAGCGGAGGTCACATCGTGGAGGGGGCTGGCCCCCTTTCGAGCCCCACCCAAACAACATTAATAATTTAAATATAAGTTCGTTGCATGGTATAATAACAACCATTGGTGTGACCCAATGGTTGGGCCACCCGCCTTTGTCCGCCTCGACCCGGGGTCGAACCCTGCCGCGAACAACAAATTTTTAGATTGCCGTTTCGTTTGAATCTTGGGGCCACGTGGCGGACTTCGGGCTGGCCACGTGGTGCCCTTTGATTGGCCGCCTGCGGAATGTTCCGCAGAATATTTTATGGAATATTCCACAAAATATTCTCAGAATATTCTATGGAATATTATTTTTTTAATAATTTTTTTTTTTTGTAAAGTCCATTTGGCCATTTTTTTTTACTGAAATTGGCAAACTTCAAAGCTGAATAACTTTCTCATACAGCATCGGTTTTCAGTGTCGTTCACGTCTACAGGATCGTTTTTCCGAGCTCCTTCCAGTCGTTATGGTTTGGACCAATTCTGAGCAACTAAATGTTTGAGAATTTTTCCACAAAGGACTTGATCTCCTGATCAATGATTGACTCTATGCCTTTTCCAGTTTCCATAGCCATTAATTAATCTACAAGTGATGCCCACTATAATTTTTTTCCCAACATTCAACTTGGAATACGTGTCCCATTTCCTTGGTATTATATTATTTATATGGAAAATCAACCGAGGCTCTTACAATAAATATCAAGAATAAATATAACACATGTTGAATTTCCATCACTATAAATCTAATAATCCTTTAAATATACTACACTATGCCCTACATATTCTCCAGTAACCCACTTCTCTAAAGTCTCAAAATCTCCCCACATATTTGCATTCTAATTTCCAACCAGAATTTGAGAAATCACCATCAACTATGTATATTTTTTTCGTTCCATAGAATGCAATAGCTTGTCCAACAATTTACTGGAGCATCATAGTCATAATCATTTCCATATTCAGAAGAAAGGTATGGCATCAAGAGAGATGAAAATACAAAACATGAATTTATGTAATAAGATGGAGGATTCTCATTTATATGTGCAGAGACTAGGAATTTGTGAGTAGAAAGCTCAATATCAAATTCATGATACTCGGAATCAAAGAGAATTTTGACTTTGGCATTCTTTCCTGTGTACTTATTTGAAACAAGGTAGCTAAAAACCTATGCACTCACCATGCCTGAAAGGGACAGTTCCATCGTTAGTAATACTAATACCATCAAAGCTAGGAATAATATCTAATTATATTAAGAATTTCACTGCTAGAGCTATTTTTTTTACCCTTCTTACACGAACACCCTTCTGGTTAGACATCATTCCCATTGCAATACACAAATTAAGATTCTCTATTTTCCGCCATTCTATTCCAAGTATGGGAAATCCGGTGTAGTATCTTGAGTCATCATAATCCATGGTAAAGTGTGTAATAATAGGAGTTGGTATAACATATCCAATATTTTCTACATCTTCATGTTAAAGTGATTGAAATTAAATTCCCACATACTGGCCCTTGTCATTAAAAGCCCCCCCCCCCCACCCCCCCCCCCCACAACAGTTATAGTAGCATCAATTCGGACTCCAAGAAGCTCAGTGGCCCCATGGAAATATGAAATAACTTCAATATGTGATACAACTACATTAGATACATAGATTGTGTCACTTTCAATCGGATAACCTAAAATAGTGACAACATCCTACAAGGTGGGCAGGGCTCCAAATTTCATTAGAGATACTCCTTTCCTAAACTCATTATCACTCACAGTTAGCATCACAATATCACATTTAGTTCCAACCATGTGCATATTAGTCAAGTACTTTGTATCATATACTCGCTTCTTAAGCTTCACTTATTTATGACGCTCTATCAAATGACCATTGGTCAACAGTCTACATCAATAAATACTAAACCCATTGCTTACTCGAGCCAAATTGATGCTTGCACTACCATGGAAGTGAAAATTTTGGTTTGTATACACAAAAGAAACTTTGACTATTGTAGTGGGCCCATAGTGTGTGGAAAGCCTAAACTATGAACTTGTTGCATCATTATTTATTGTGATTGCAAGGTATTTTCCATAGAATTATGAGAAACAAATATTTGTTGGACTTGACGATATAGTGTCGATGGAACTTGTAATTTTAGCTACAATTGTGCTAGTGTTGGGGTCAAACATTGAGGTTGCACTTGGGAACTAGGAGCATGTATCGGTTGAACTAGAAAAACTGATGAAATATTAGATCCATGCCATTTTTTTGTGGAAATGACATAAATATCATATTTAAACTCTTGCAAGTTTCTACTTCCTTCTATTAGTGGCTCTAATTTGATTTCTACTTTCTTTGAAATAAGCTCCAACTATTACATTGGCTCACAAAAAAAAGTCAACAATTTGGAAAAAAATACATCATTTGCAACACTAAGTGTGCTTGACCTTGTTTATGTTCATTATATATATATGTGTGTGTGTGTGTGTGTGTGTAATTCCTCTCTAAACTCACTAGTACAACAAACTCAACACTTATGATAGGAAAAATGAAATTACATGATTAACCTCCCAATTCTTGCAGATAATTCAATTTCCAGTGCATCTAAGAGTACTCTAAGTGTGCAAGAGTATGAGAGAATGAGAGTGTGCTCAACTCAAAACTATCAAAAAGCTAGCAATTTATTATTTGATGCCTTTTATCATTAATCTCTCTTTTTTCTTCATTTTCCTTCGTTTTCCCTCTAATTTACCTCGCATGCAAATTTGTGTCTCTTCGCCTTCCTTTTCTCCTATTTTCCTATATTTTCACAATTAAATTCCAATTATTGACTCTATGCCTTTTCCAATTTCCATAGCCATTAATAAATATACAAGTGATGCCGACTATAATGTTTTGTCCAACATTCAACTTGGAATATGTGTCCCATGTCCTTGGTATTATTTTATTTATATGGAAAATAAACCAGGGCTCTTACAATAACTATCAAGAATAAATGTAACACATGTTGTTGAATTTCCATCACTATAAATCTAATAATCCTTTAAACATACTACACTATGCCCTACATATGCTCCAGTAAACCACTTCTATAAAGTCTAAAAATCTCCCCACATATTTGCACTCTGATTCCCAACCAAAATTTGAGAAATTGCCACCAACTACGCATATTTTGTTCGTTCCATAGCATGCAATAGCTTGTCCAATAATTTTACTAGAGCATCATAATCATAATCCTTTCCATATTTAGAATGAAGGTATGGCATCAAGAGAGATGAAAATACAAAACATGAAATTATGTAATAAGATGGAGGCTTCCAATTTATATGTGTAGGGACTAGGAATTTGTTAGTATAAATCCCAATATCAAATTCATCATACTCAGAATCAAAGAGAATTTTGACTTTGGCATGCTCTCTTATGTACTTATTTGAAACAAGGTAGCTAAAACCTATGTGTTAGGTCCCTGTAATTTGTCATATTGGCAAGACCAAATGAACAAGGGTAACATCAAACCAACTTTGGAGCCCTAGGACCTAGCCTTTTTGGACTCAAAGAGGGCTCTCTCTATATTTGTATAAAATATATAACTTGATTCATTTTTGGGTATTGATTTTAGGCTAGTTATAATGATAGGGTTTGTTTGTTTTGTTTGGTTTGGTTGGGTTTCTTGTCAAGAAGAACAGATAGAGTAAGAGAGGTTTAAACCATTGGGCTATGGGGTTTGTGAAAGGCTTGAAAAGTACAATAATGAATCAAGGGTGTTTCATAGGGAAAGCTTACAAAGCCAAATGGATCTTAATAGCTTGTGTGAGTGAAATGAACATTAAGTTGTGAGATTAGTATGTTTAAAGGGAAGTTAAGAATCCTTTAACATATACTAAAACAAGAAGGGTCTTTAAGATCACTATGTTTAAGAAAGAATCAAAGGACAGGGTGCACCATAAACTTCTTTGACCTAGCTTTACCAAGTAAACTTTAAAACAACAATCCAACAAACCCTAGAGATTAGGGAACTCCTAAATTCTCTAGTTATTTACCTTCAGAGAAAGAAAACATTCAAGATAACACATAAGTAATGATCAAAGAGCAGGTTACTCCTAAGTTTATTCAATATGACTATAAATACCTTCAAAGTAACTACTCAAGATGGACTAAAGGACAAGACAAACCATAAACTTCTTCAACCAAACCCTAATTAGAAAACTTCAAAGGAAAGGCCTTCAAAACAATGTTTTAAGCTAGACCAAAGGACAGGGCATACCATAAAATTATTTGGCTCGACTCTATTAAATTATTTCAAGGCAAACAAGCATAAGTGGAATCAAAGAGAAATTAATAATTCTTTAATCAGACCTAGTAGAGGAAAACATTTGAACATAGAAAGCATACAGGCTTAAGGTGCCTCTAGCAGCATATCTTAACCTAAATTTTTTGTTCCATTGCAAGAGAAAAGATGAACAATATGGAAAACATAAGAAGAAAATAACTAAATTGGAATAACATCACCATTTGACAAAGTCCATGAATCCTGCAAATGTGCTTGCTCCATTATCATTTAGTCCAAGACAATTACAAAGCTCCAAAGCCAAAAAAACTCTTCACCACTCAAAGTCTATGTGATTTTCTCTTCAACTATCAACAAACAACACAATGAAGCTTACATGTAGTATTTAACTGCAAAATGATGAAGTAAACCCTAGCTAGGTTTTTAGAAGTCATTAATTACACATTTAAATCACTTTGACCATTGAGACCATGCAAGGCCCAAGACAAAAATACCTCTAATACTACTAATTAAATAAACCTCCCTCTAATTCTATTAATATTTATTACCCTCTTAAATATATTTATTAAAATATACCCTATTAGTTTCCCTTAGTTTTAGTATACAACCTACTTAATTATTAACAAGCTTCCCCCCTTTTTTAGCATTAATAAAGATAAAAAAAAATTAATATAATTACTTTAATAAAATAATAGTGAATAGACCCTTATAATCAATAATTATAATTCATTATTTGCCCATTATAATATATATTATCATTATCCTCAAAAAATTTAGTATTAACATACAATTCTAATTTTATATAAATAACTTAAATAAACCATAATTATAATTTTTTTTAAATATCACTGCTTTAAAAATGAAATAAATATATTTATTATTAATAAAATATCACTTTAATAAAATAATAGTGAATAGACCCTTATAATCAATAATTATAATTTATTATTCACCCATTATAATATATATTATCATTATCCTCAAAAAAATTTAGTATTAACATTCAATTCTAATTTTATATAAATAACTTAAATAAACCGTAATTATAATATTTTTAAATATCATTACATTAAAAATGTAATAAATATAAATAAAATATGAAATAATACATTAATTAATTTACAAATATTAAGAGCTGGACAGCCCTTTCATTTTTCTTTCTCACCACTATTTATTAACCCTGATTTTATCTCTTCTTAGCAGGTTGTCCTGATGATGAGTCTTGATTTAGACTCAAAACGTAGACTAAAAAATGACTACTGTGGATATTCCGAGTTTTACATTTGATTACATCATCAAATTTTAGAGGGAAAAAAAGAAAAACCATTTTTTCAACTCGTATTTTCAACTTATCTCCCTATGGATTTACTTAAATTTCGAGCAGAAACACCCGTTGGATGCAGAATTTAATTTCTTATTAAAGGAGTACTCATGTTGCATACTTTCGATGGACCCTGCTACACGAAAAATGAGAAATACATGAAAAACTTGATTGCAAACACGTTTTTCATGTATTTCTCATTTTTCATGTAGCAAGGTCCATCGAAAGTATGCAACATGGGTACTCCTTGGATGAGCAATTAAATTTGTCATCCAACGAGTACTCCCACTCGAAATTTGAGTAAAACCTTAGAAAGATAAGTTGAAAATACGAGTTGAAAAAGTAGTTTTATTATTTTATTATTTTTTAATATTTTTACTTTTTTACTTCAATAATGGTGAATCATCCCCCATGGTTGACATCATCATATTGAATCCTATTGGTTCTTATAAAGCTTATTTTTGTAGTACATTTTTCTTAGGAGGCCCATTTTAGACCTCAAAATTCCCCTAATGTCTGCCAATTCTGTCTCTTTCTCTCTTTCCATGGCTAAAGCCTTTTTCAAACCAATTGTCCTTGGCCTCTTCCTAGGAAGCTATTCTTCCTCATCCTCAATGTCATCAAGAGTGCCCAAGGTCTCATCTAGCATAGCCTTGGCCTTTTCGGCCTCTTTCCAGGCTCTAATTGCCCTGACTTCACTGATGGCTTTCTTTGTCTCTAACTGCTTGTTCTCTAGCTCAAGATAGTTGATCACATTCTTTGCCCTACCAATATTAGCTTTTAGCTCCATAATCTAGGCATCCTTGCTCTTGATCAACATATTTGTGATCCTATCCTCATCCTCATCCTCAAGGTCAATAAGTTGAAACTCTTGTTCTGTTTCATGTGTATCCTCCTCTTCGACAATGACCTACTCTGCAACCTTTTCCTTACCCTTATCAAAATGTTTTGTTGATGATGAAGGTAGGGCCCCTTTCGAAATATGTGGAGCAAACACCTGCCTATGGCCTCTTTGATAGGTCAAAGGAAAAGGCTCTATGTAAACCATCTCAGTTTCATGTATCTCACTGCTCTCTTCACTATTTGATGCTCTGGTATCATGAGATGAGGGTGAATGATTGTGGAAGGGTGATGAAGGAGGATCATTATGAGGTGAAGGAATGTGAGTGGATGGTGATGTGGAAGGGTCATCATGGAGTGAAGGAATGTGAGTGAGAGGAGATGTAGGAACAACATGAAGTGATGGAGAAGTAGGAATGGGAGGATGAGATGAGGAAGGTATATCTTGTTGATGATGGCCTTGTGGAGTAGTAAAAACCTCATTGGCAATGAAGGTCTCCCATGGAATGTATTTCTGTTGTAGTTGGTGCATAACCACCATCTTGATAAGTGAGTGATGGAATAGGCTCTTCATTTGCTAAGGTTAGTCTCTCTTTTGCACTACATAGGCCATTTTTTCAATGCTCCAGAAGAGGTAATATGGTATATGCAGCATCCTAACCCTAGTGAAATGCATAAGAAGCCGGATGTGGTATGAGTAAATATCGGAAAACCTTCCCTCAAATGTGAAATACTTCATGATTATCCTCATCATGGGTGCATACCTATCAAGCAGATGTGAAAAAGGAAAGATGGACTTGTGGTGATCTTTATACCTAGGCTTTAGGTAGGGTTCAAAGTAGCTCATGTCTAGGTTTTCTTGCTTGAACCACTTTTCTCCCACACTTGGTATCTCAATAGCTGCAGCAATATCATTAGTGGACATCTCAAATGTAAATATAGCAATTTTAACTTTTTTGTCATGAAAATTGATAATAAATAGTCTTGTTAGCTCAGGGTGGTTTTGTACTTGCTACACCTTCTCACAAAATTCAAAGCAGCCCATGTGTTTGAAGTAGGAAACTGTAAGAGGAGATGCCATGATCTCCTTTGTATTGAGGAGTTAAAATCTGTTTATCTTCCCTCCCTTGTGATCATGCCTCCTTGGCATTTGGGCCTCACCACCACTGCCACTGTCCTCTCCCTTAGACATGTTGGAAACTATGTTTTAGAAACCCTAGGACTAATGTGAAAATGAGATGAAGGGAGGGTAATGAAATGGCAGTTTTGCAAGTGAAGGGAATGAGTGAATGAAGGAAATGGGTGTAGGGGCAAGCTTAGATGAATGACAACCCTTGAGCACTGTAATAACCCTTTTTTTTTACTGATACTCTTTATAGGAAGATGAAGTAATGGTAAAATAGTGACTTCAAGCTAGATTTTAGGGTTTGCTTTAGGGCTTCTTTTCCATTCAATTAAGAAATTACCAAAATAGCTTGAAAATGGGTGTATGTATGGTACTTACCCTTATCAGTGTTTGGAGAACCTTTGGAAAAGAATTGAAAGATATTTGGAGTGATTTGATTGGTTAGAAGAGGGAGAAACCCTCTTTGTCTAAGTGTGCAGCGCCAAGGCTGAGGGCACAGTGCTAGTTCTGAGCGCACGGTGCTAAGGGAATTCAACACAGGACCACTCTAGCAAGAGCCCAACACTCTGTCAAGGGTGCAACGCCCACTTCTAGGCATGCAACACCTTCACAAAATCAATGGAGTAAAAATTCCAAGGGCGCAGCACCCAGTCCCAGGCGCCCAACGCCAAGCTAAACGTGCAGCGCCGAACAAATTTGCCCATATTTGGCTTGAAAACTCACAAACTATTTTCTCTTGAGCACTCTTGATCTTTTGAAATGCAACAATGATTTATTGAAGTGAAAAATGATATTTTATAGATAAGAGGAATTTGATTTAATTATGAAAACCCACTTTCTAATGTTTGAAACCCTTTTTCCCTTTTTCACTGATATTCTTTACACTTTTTGCTTGTAGGTTGCTCGAGTCATCAAATTTGATTTTCTTTTGATCACTGAGACTTGAAATGTTCATTTTGACACCTTTGGGATTCAAAATCAAAGCAACATCTTCAAAATATTCTGTAGTTTCCGCCTTTAAAACTCGACCTTTTCACCTTCTTTGGCCATCTTTTCTAAAACTCTAAGTGTTTGCAGTCTTCACAGAAATCATCAGTGTTGTCTTCTAATTTCTCTATATCCTTTTCAAGTTCATTCATTTCTGTCCAGTTCACCTCACCTTTCCCATATTTCAACAATATTTTCTGATATATTTTCTTCATGTTTTGCCTTGTTTGCTTCCTCCATGTCATTTTCTGCAAGTGATCACTATTTTGGCACTCAATTAGACCATCAAGTTCATAACCCTAGTCATATATAAGAACAAGTGCTTCCTCTTTTCCTTGTTGTAAGTTGTTTTCATTCAGGAGTAGATAGTCTACCTCATCAGTACCTTCTGCTGGAACAACTTTCAACACTCCTGCAGAAGTGCCAAACTTTTTCCATTTTCCTCACTTGCAGACTATGTACTGAAAATGTCATCTTCTTTGGAAATCTTTAAGTCCTTCTTGAATAACCATGTCTTGCCATTCTATTAAATCTAAGCCAGATTATAGCAAAGGAAAAGCAGTGCCTAAAACATCCAAGGATGACCTTAGACAATGTAAAGCCCTAATGACTTAGCGGGAGGGTTCTTTTGACCTGATTTTGACTGATATTTGGATTGGGGATTTTCAAGTGAAAAAATATTATTACTGCAGCTTATTATTCCCAATGAGACATGGGTATGAGTCAACACTAGGAAACCTTAGAGGGAGGATGGAATCCATTGATAGGGAAAAATTTGGGAAATGAGGTTATAGGCAGGAAATAGGATGAAAATGAGAAGTAGGAGTCCATAATGAGTCTTTCAGGAGCAATAGGGTGACCTTGAGATGGAAAACTGATGAATAGTGAAAAAAAATTTATAAGGATAATTAAGGCAGTGAGATTTATGAAACTCACAATATTCAAGGAATGTTGTTTTTAGAAAACTCTCCTATAGTCATCTAAAGATAGTGAAAAAATACTGATGAATAACAGTGGCTCCACTTGGGGAGGGCAACTCCTTTCAGGAGGTGTCCAGAACCTCAGAGTTCAAATCTCTCAGTTTTGAAGATCAGTACCTTACTTGTACTTGGCAGATCCTTCTTTCTTCACTTGCTGATTTACTCCTATTCTTTGAAGCTGTGATCTTAAAATCTGAAAAAATATGATTGCTTCAATATCAATTCTACCTACCCATCATAATTTTCCTAGAATTTTTTCTTCATTGGGTACACTTGGACTGGCAAACCCTTGACATCATTTTCTGTTGAAAGCATAAAAAATATCCATGTCTACCCTTATAACTTCCAAGAGCTCAGATTAGATTGATGAGCTCTTTTATTCTCTACCTAATATACTTATCTGCCAAGGTTAAACAGTTTGACAATTATTTATTCTCTAATCTACTGATATGAAATTCAAAACACGACCAAATCAAGGTTAAGCAATTTGATTGGCCAAGAGCTATGAAATTTTGGACAAGATGCACACAGATTATTTTGCAAAAAGTAAACTAAAATTTGAGGGATATAATTCAAAATTCGTCACTCATCCCTCTCTTTTATTTTTTGGTTCAGATTTGAGCTTTGAGAACTAGTATCTTTTCCTAACCTAGTCTACTGATGAGCCAAGTTTAAATGGTTTGGAAAATCTTCATTTTATAACATATCAGCAGAAATTTAAAACATGTTCAATCATGGTTAGGCTATATGACTGAACAAGACTTTCCTTTCTCAACAGTAGTGGCATTTATACTTGCACACTTTCAAAGATATTCTTTTTTGGTATGGGGCGTTACCTCTTCGTTAAACCTGCCCTCTTTTTCTTCTTTTCTTTGTTTTTGTATTTCATTCTTCTGATCTGTTACTCAAGCAGTGTTATGTATAATGAATGAGGCTTAAAACTAAGAACATTAACAAAAATAATTCTTTAGAAACCTGCCATTGACAGGACCTCCAAATAACTCTGTTCCATCCAGTTCTTGTAGGAAGAATGCATTGTTACCTCTTGCTGAATGGATGATGTATGGACCCTTCCATTGATTTTCAAATTTTCCATGCTTGCCTTTGTCCTTTCTCCTTGAATCCCACTTCAATACTTTGTCTCCAATCTAGAAATCATTGGCCTTAGTCCTCTTGTCAAAAATCTTCTTGATGCTTTCTTGCACTGCTTGTGTTCTGTTGTAAACTTCTTCCCTTGATTGCCGCAATTGAATGGTTTGGTTTAGCCTCCTTTGTATATCATTCTCCTCTGATTGTACCTCTTGAATAAGCCACATCACTGGAACTCCCAAGGATGTTGGGAAAACTGCATGCGTTCCATACATTAGTTGATAGGGAGATATGTTAATTGATTTTTTTCTTGTTAATCTGTATGTCCATAGTGCATGCACTAATTTGTTGTGCCATGAATGTTTTTTTTATTCCAACATCTTCTTGATGATATTTACCAAATTTTTGTTAGAGGACTTGGCCAACCCATTACCTTAAGGGTAATAATCTGTAGAATTACCTAATGTGATGTGATACTTGTGGCAAAAGTCCACCATTCTTTTGGACTTAAATGCAACAGCATTATTGGTGATGATATTTCTAGGACAACCAAATCTGGACAAAATATTGGTTTCAAGGAATTTGATGATTACTAAGTCAGTGGAATTCCTTGAAGGGATGGCTTCTATCCATTTGGTGAAATAGTTAGTTGCAATGAGGATCCATTTGTGTTGGGCAGAGGAGGCAGGGTGGATTTCTCCAATGAAATCCAAACCCCATTGCTGAAAAGGAGTTTCAACACTGATAGGATGCAAAGCCAAAGGCAATAGTTTTCTCTTTCACTCAAAGATTTTTCATTTATGGCAAGTCACTACTAACTGGTGGATATGAGGGAAAAGAGTGCGCCAATAGAAACCAGCTCTAAGGATTTTTTTGGCAGTGGTTTTCCAATAGAGATGACCTCCACACTCTCCTTCATGAAACTCATGCATGATTCTATCTGCAAGGTTTGGTATGAACCTCCTTAGGAAATTTATCTTTCCAATAAAAGATTCCAGTTATTTCATATTTCTTGGGTGACTGATCTGCAATATTACCTCAGTCCTCTTTGGGTCTATCTTAATCCCTTCTTCAGATATGATGTGGCCTAAAATTTTTCCTTCTTGAAGACCAAATAGAGTTTTCTTAGGATTTAAAGATAGACCATATTTCCTACATATTTCAAAGACCTTTCTTAGGTGAACTAGGTTTTATTCATCGGTTTTATAATAGAAGGTTATGTCATCAAGTTATATCACAATGAAGTAGCTTATTTCTTCGGAAAAAGCAATGTCCATGGCTCTTTGAAAGGCGGCCCCCGCATTCATTAACCCAAAAGGCATTTTGACATACATGAAGGTCCCTAAGGTGTGGTGAAGGCAGTTTTGTGCTGATCATCTAGGTGTACCAACACCTGGTTATACCCTGAAAATCCATCAAGCAATGATATTATTTTAGAACCTACTGCCCATTGTAGTATATGATCCACCTTAGGTAAAGGGTAGTTGTCTTTCAGGGAGGCCTTGTTCAAATTTCTGAAGTTTATGCATAGCCTAATTTCTCCTATTTTCTTCCTTACTAACACAAGGTTTGAGACCCATTTTGAGTACCTTAGTGGGACTATTATTCCAGCATCATACATCTTTTTTATTTCTTTCTCAACCAGAGGCACTAGGACAGGGTTTATCCTTCTCAATTTCTGCTTGAATGGTTTCTAGTTTTCCTTGAGAGGAATATTATGATGAATGATGTTTGTATCATAGGAATTCAAGTCCTCATAGCCCCATGCAAACACATCCTTAAATTCTTTGAGCAGCTCAATGTATTTTTTTTTATGTTGGTTGGAATTTTTTTGGACAACTTTATCATTTTGGGTTCTTCTTCATTGCCTATGTTGCATTCTTCTACATCTGTTTCAGTGGATTCCATTTTTTTCTTCCTAGCAACATCATTGAAATCAAATAGCTCTTCTAAGGGAGAAAGACCTGTTTACATTAGGTTGTCTTTGCATTACAATACCTCAAGGTATTTTTGATCTGGATCCCCATACAATTCTGCCTCATGAGGGTGTTCTAGTATATTTATATCAGAAGCATAAGGTGACTTTGTTTTTTATGTTTGTGCATCAATAGAGCAAGCCTCTTCATGATCTGAATCTAGTTTTGGAATTTCAAACTCATTTTTGGACTGCAGGAAGTCTTCAATATGTTTGTCCCCTTCAAATACTTGCCAATAATATATGTTATCAGGTACTGTAGGCTTGCTTTTGACCTTCACCATGTATTGTTCATTGGCATGAGGTAGTTGGCAAGTGTTGTTAGTAAAGGCTAGTTCATTGGCAAGGCTGTTTTGAGACCTTGGAATAGAGGTAAGTTCATATTTCTAAAAAACATTTAGGAGGTCTAAGGCAGCATTTCTATATTCTCTTAGCCTAAAATTTTTGGCTGAATATTCTCCTTTTATTTGTTTAATGATTAGCTCAGAATCTCCTTGAATGGAAATCTTCTTAGCTCCTATGTTTTTAAGCAAGTGTAACCCTAGGAGAAGAGCTTCATACTCTGCAATATTGTTTGTATATTTGAAATCTAGTTTGTAAGAGTGACCTTCATTGGTGTTGTGTATCCAAACACATGCTCTTGAACCAACTTTGTTGCAAGAGCCATCAAATCTCATGTTCCAAAGAGTTTCAAGTTCAGATTCACCATTATGTTGTTGTTCATGGCTGCTAGGATTTTGACTGTTATGTTCTTCATTTTGTGTTTGGTTTGACTGTTCTGACAGGTCTAACTCTTCGTCTTTTTCAACCACGTGTTCATTAATGTCATCTTCATTGTATAAAATAAATGAATCAAGGTCTGAATGTATAGAATAGAGAGGGGTGTTGTTTGGCTTATCTTGGCTGCTTACCATGTATTTCATGTGAGATTCTCTGTACAATCTTCTTGTTTGGTTGAAGTCTGGGATGGTAGCATAAGTCATGTCTATTTGGAGGGTTCCTTGGAGTTTGGCTCCCCATGATCTAGATAAAAGCATGCCATATTTTGGGGGAATGTCAACCACTACAATATCCATGACTAGGTTGTTGGCTGGTATTTGTGTGAGATTGACACACAGATCTTTGATTAGACCCAAACATTTAACTCTACTTGAATCAAAAGAGTACAAGTCTTTGTATGGTTTGGTTATTTCGAGGCCTAATATTTCCATCACTACTTTTGGCATGAGGTTGTGTGAAGCACCAGAGTCTAGCATGGCATTGTGTAGGATTTTGTCATGAATTTTCAAATTGGCATAGAATGGAGGCACAACTCCCTCTTGGAATTTTCCCTCTACCTCTAGTCCAAAAAATAATTCTGGCTTGTCATCAGTCAAATTTAGAGTATCAGTGTTATTTCCTATGTTTAAAGCCCTCAAAACCTGAGATCTATATGCATCTTGAGTCACTAATTCAGTAAGGGGTATGGTTATTTTGTTCTTGACAATCTCACCCTCAATACTGAATGGTGCCTATGTTCTTGGCAGAGTTAGATCAATTTTATCATACATGGTATTTTCAGCCACTTTAGCTTGCTGAGTTTTATTTGGAATGTCAGTTAAAGAAGTTTTTT
Organism: Pinus albicaulis; assembly: GCA_034641835.2. Taxonomy (NCBI): domain Eukaryota; kingdom Viridiplantae; phylum Streptophyta; class Pinopsida; order Pinales; family Pinaceae; genus Pinus; species Pinus albicaulis. The sequence goes on from CM076570.1 coordinate 373,365,770, forward strand.
CAGGGCCACTAGTTGATGTACTAGAGCAGCTTTGGTCACCATCATGTTGGCTGATTTTATTTTTTCTTTGATCGGGATTCTTAGCCATTATGTTGGCATTTTATACTATCTTTTTAGGAGTTTTTTTAGTGGTCTTTCTAGCAGAAATTTCTGGTTTATTTCTCTTGGGGATGTCTTGGGTCTTCCTAATTTTGAGGTCATACTGCCTATGAACCTCCATGATAGCGTTTTCAAACCCTAGTTTATAGTCTTCAGAATCCTCATATGTTCGTTCAGTTTGGTTTGAGGAAAACAGACCTTGTTCTTATTCTATGAGAAAAACAACATCCTCACTATCAGAGCCTATTAGATTGACATTGTTACACCATTTTTTGGTCATCTAACCTATTATCATTAGATGGACCCAAGTACACCATGTAAGACCAATTTTACCCTAAGTAAAATTGCCTTCACTATGTTAAATAACTTAATAAACCACATTTATTAGGTTGTTTATGGTCCAAACATGAAACCCCAAAAGGAAATATTAAACAAACCTATATTTGTTTGATTTTCCTCATGGAATAATTAATTAAACCATAATTTAATTATTATTCCCAGTCATGTTTAACCCAAAAACAAAGAATTAATTAGATAAACCTTTATTTATCTTATTATTTTCTAGGAATAATTATTTAAATCTTATTTAGATAATATTCCTTGTTAAATATGACCAAATCACCCACAAATAATTAAATAAATCATTATTTATTTAATTATCTTTCAACCACTTCTTTAAATAATTAAATAAATCATTATTTATTTGATTATCTTCTAACCGCTTCCTTAAAAAGATAAATAAATCATTTATTTATTTATTTTTGACAAATCAAGGGATTTGACCCAAGTCAAATACCTTTTCCCTCCAACAAATATAATAAAATATTCCATAAAAGTGGATCTAGATTTGGTTAACATTATTTTAATCATGCACCAAGATCTAGAATGACCCAATATTTTGTTATAAATAGGAGGGTTTTTCCTATCATTCTTCACCTTTTGTTGCCTATTAGATCACTCTGGATCTATACACTTGATCACATTTTTCCATTATTTGTTGTGTGAGCTCCCTTTGAGCTCTATTCTTTGCATTGGGTTTTCTACACCAACAAGAGAGAGAAATCTTAGATCTGAAGTGCTGAGGACTTCCAAGAACCCATCCCACCGAGGAGAATTGGATACGCCTTCTTGTTTTCCTCCCAGGTGCCCAATTAATACAAAAATTATTTCAAAAATTGTTCTTGTCTTGTCTATTGGTATATGGAGAAAACCCTTGTTTTTACTGCTTAATGTCTTTTCATGCATAGATCTGGTTCTTGCAGCTCTTTTCTTGTTCAACTAACAGCAGATCTGAAGATATTGGCAGCCACTTTTGTTGTTAGGGCTATTAGTTATGCGTAGCTAAAGTGGTCCTTTTTCGTACACTTCGACAAAGGATTCACACTAACAAATGGCGACTCCACACGGGTTTTAAATTACGACCGCTGTCGTTTTTCATATTCCTGCATATCCAGCTACTTCAGACCCTAGGGTTTCTTTTCAGCTGTTTATTTTTCCTATTTTTATGTTGTTTTTCTTACATAAAACCCTAAAACATTAAAATTTTTAACTTCCATGTGTTTCTGGCCCTATTGCGCAGGTAAGCGACATCAGCCGCAACTGAGACGGCAAATTTTCCAAAAATTTGCCACCGAGACAACCGAAACGGGAGGTCGCACTTTTTAGCCCAAAAAATGCGACCTGGACCTCCAAGTCGCACTTTTCACTTTCGCGAGACCGCATCGGAAATGGTGTTTAACCTCGCGACCGCTAATTTTTCGTTGGTTTTTCTCCGCGAAACCTTCCTCTAATCTGGCCGAAGCTTCGTCGTGTTTTCCAGCTCGTCTCGAAATTTCGCCCGACTCAGGCTCGATCTCACTCACTCAAGTGGGGTCCCAGCCTCCCAGGCTCAAACATCCTCCACTTTTTTGTGAAGAGCCTTGCATTGCTTCAAACGTCTGTTTTTTAGAGTTTCAGCCTTTTCCTTTTTCGTATCCTGTTTTCGTATCCCTTTAAATCAGCCTTTCTTCCTTTCAAATCACCTCTTGTCGTTTTGTTTGGACCTCTTTAGGACCCTCCTTGTCCTTTCCACTTTTGCTAATTTCCTCCTTCAAACGACCTTGCTCGTCTTCGCCGTGATCCACACTTTTCAGCAGCTTTATCCTTTAGATCCCTGTCCCTTTTGACCTTAGATCTATTGGCCTCTTTTCAGTGTGTTTTGACTATATTTTTTCCCTTTTTTAGACTAGTTTTGAGGGACCCACCTCCTTGGGTTAGATAGATGCAATAGTAGCTGTTAATTTTCTGTTATTTCAACATTCTATACTGTTCTATGCAGATTTATTTTCAGTTACGCAACACACCTTTTTCTTGCTCTCAAAACGAAAAGGGTTTTAAAAATTAAAATTAACGCACACCACACACTAACCCTAAGTGAAGAAGCGCCTGGTTAACACTGCCTGGAAAAGACTCTAAAATCAATTGTCACTACACATTTTCTGCCCTTGACCTCACTTGATTCTGTCCCTTTTTTCCCTTGTCGGTTTCCTTCTTCCCGTCATCATTGTGCCCCCAAGGCGCCTCTCCCGGAGACTTCTTGGCCTTCACCCTCAGTTTCCGGTTGATCGACCTGCTTTGTCCCGCCGTCGTCGAGCCAGTCCTCCTCCGAGTCCGCACTCTGACTACTCTTTTGATTCATTGGGTTCTCCTTCTCCTCCTGGTTCTCCCCCTGTCACCTTCACTATGTCTGGTCCAGGGCCTAATGTTAGCGGTGCTCTGAGTCTCTAATGCCTAACCACTACCAGCGTAACCGCTAGGAACGACCCCGCCATACCCTTGTCGCCGTACACGCGCCCCACCCCCCCGATTTCAACCGCCACCGATCAATGACCCTATTCACCATGATGTTGGTTGGCCTGCTATGCCAACCAAGCTCCCCTCCGACATCCCTAAGTTCGAAGGCCTTGCTGGAGAAGATCCAACCAATCATGTCTGATCTTTCCACATGTGGTGTTCCTCCAATTCCGTTACCGATGACTCCATCCGTCTTCGTTTGTTCCAACGCACGCTTACCGGCGAAGCTTCTAAATGGTATGTAGACCAAGCCACCTCTTCCCATAGCACCTTTGCGACCATTGCCCAAGCCTTTTTATCTTACTTCCAGCTCCCTCTCCGATACGATACTGGTACGGAGCTCTTGACTTCCTTTAAGCAAACATCTTCGACCCGCCTTTCCACCCATGTTCGTGAATGGCGTACGAAGACCAGCCTTATGTCGAGCTCTCTTCGAAGACCCATCTATATGGACCCGGTTCCTTCGCTTCTTAGCTCCTCCCATTGGCAAAAGAGCATCGCTATTTCCCTCAAACCGAAGAAGCCGCCCTCCAAATAGCCTTGAAATATGACCTGATCTACGCCCAGTCTGGTTATGTTTATACCGTCCTTCCTAACCTCCCCAGGCCCGGTGGCGCTAACGCCCCGGGGGCATCTCATTCCGCTGACGGTATCATTGGAGCCCTTTCCCATCCGTATGCTCAACCTCCTATGGGCTACGGTCCCCCTCACGGAGGGGCCAGCACCTCTAGCACTCTTCCCCCTCCCGGCAGCATGTACCCAGGATACGGCATGCCTCCTCCTTTTGCCCAACCTCCTGCTTACCTCAATGTTGCCCAACCTAACCATTACCCTTATCTGCAGCTTGGTATGCCAGCTCCTCCAGCATATGCGCTTCCACCTCCCTTGCCTCCTCAACCCTAGCAACAGCACCTACAACCCCCTTCAGGGCAAGTATTTGCACAGCAGGGTGCAACTAATCCCCCTTCTTCTCAAAGAAGGTAGAGAGGCAATCCAAATAAATCTGCCCCTAGTACTCATGGACCCAATCCTCAAGGTGTTGACCCTAACACTACTAACCAGCAACAGGGCACTCAGCCCAAGCCAGACAGGCCTCTTCGTACTAACAAGCCTTGTTCGTGTTGCGGTGTTTACAGTCATTACACCCACGATTGTCCCCTTTTACCACAGATGCAGCAGATGTGGGAGTCTCAAGCCACATTGCGTGGACAACATGCCTCTCCTCATGCTCCCCCTAATGTGGCCACTACTCAACCAGCTGTGTTTACTGATCCTTTCCCTCAGCAAGGATTCGTGGCTACCCAACCACCTAACGGGCGGGTCTCCACTCCACCTTCCATTTCTGGTTCATCCGATTACCAGATCCTCATGATGAACTCTGATCCATCCCCAACCGTTGACCTTCACCTTCAAACTCGGTCTCGCCAGTACCCCAAGCCTCCTGCTTAGTCTGCCCCCGAGCCTCCTTCTTCAGGTTCTACAGAGCCTCTTTCGACATCCAGTGGCCCCTTACATATCCCTCAACCCAAATTTGAGGTTCATACCAATATTTCTAAGGGACCCCTACATCGAAACGCTGCTTCCGGTCGAGATGCTCATTCGTATAGCATAGTAGATGATTTTCCGCAATCTCCTGCTGCCATTTCCACACTGGAACTCCTCCAGTCGTGCCCTTCCCAAAAGAAGGCTCTACTATCTGCCATGGGCACTGTAGATCCTGCTGATGACCAAATGATTGTTTTTGATGCCACTCAATTGAACCATCCTCCTCTTCCTCCTTCCGTTGCCTTCCAAATCCCAGTCAAAATCCGGAACGCCAACGTTTCCCGGTGTATAATTGATGAGGGGGCATCCACCTACGTGATGTCCGCTTCGGTTTGGAAGCAACTCGGATCCCCTGAGCTAGCCCCTTCCACGATCACCCTTCGAGCGTGGGACGGTCATGCCTCCCAGCCCATTGGCCTGTTTCGTAATTGTCCTATCACCCTCACCGGTAAGACTGTTTGCGTTGACGTCGAAGTCATAGACGCCCCGCTAGACTACAACATTCTATTGGGGCGAAGCTACACCTATGCTATGTCTGCTATCCCATCCGCAGTTTTTTGCAAGATGTCTTTCCCCCATAATGGAAGGATAGTCACCATTGACCAGTTGACATATCATGAGCCAAAATCTCAGACCTCACCTGAGACGACCATCTCTTCTGTAGCCAACAAGCAAACCATCGATTCCTTGACCAGTGTCTCCCCCGGCGTTTACAAGGATTCCTCCCTGCTTGGAACTTTTCCTAGTCTCCCCCCTCCTCCTATCACTGACCCCAGCTCATCGAATGTTTGCATGATGCAATTGTCTCGAGCTGCTCTCAAGCAACCTGCTTCGGCTAGTCAGCAACCTTGCCCTTCGCAACCTGCTCCTAGTCCTTCACCTACAGTTGGTAGTCATGAGCCCCTTTATCCCCCTGGCATGGTTCCTCCAGGCCTTAGCCATTTAGGAGCCGTCCCACCTGGCCATTACCCCTCTGGTCAAATACCGTTCCTAGCTCCCCCACCAGGAGTGTACACGGTACCAGTCATGGCCACCCTCTCTCTCCCTAACCTGACCCTGGGCATAGCTGTCTGGTACATTGACCCTCCAGCCGCTACCCCACCCGGTCACCCCAAACCCTACCTTGCTTTGACACCGGTTCAACTGGTCCCCCTCGCTTCCTCCGGGCCCCCCGCACCTCCCCAAGACCCTGCCCCTGTGGTGCCAGCCCCGGGGAAAAAAGGAAAAGCTCGTAAGGGGGCAACCAATCAGGACCAAGCCGCCCCGACAACCCCTACCCCTCCGCGACCGCCAAAGCTCGCTATCCAGTGCGCTTTGTGAGATATTGTCGGTCATGCCACCCATATGTGTCCTGAATTACCACACCTCAAGATCCTGGTCAGCGAGACGTTTCCCGACTCTAATATCCCCGAAGTCTATGTCACTATCCCGGACTCTATCCCGAAACTCAAAACCTTGCGCACCAATCACCCTTGTGCCTTGTGCGATTTCCACGACCATTACACCCACCTCTGTCCCCACCTTGACGAGTATCGTTCCTCCTTGGACACGTACCGCCAATTCAAGGCTACACATGACAAGATACCTTCTCACTTGTCTGCGAGTTCTACTTCGATAGGACTAGAGGATGTTCCTACTCTCATTCACATTCCTCCTCCCACTATCGAACCAACGGAGCCTTCGACCACCATTTTGTACCTATCATCATCCTTGCGGGATAGTTCACCTAACCTTCAACCTGCTGACACTCTTGGTTCCCCCTCAGTCGACCTTGGATCTGTTTCCATCGCACATCTAAGCCCTTCTCCTCAAGATGACCCGTCCCACATCACTACCTCATCGGGTGACCCTTCTTCCTCCAGTCTTCCCATCTTCCAGTCCGATGAAGACATTATGGAAGCCATGACCAACCCTGACTTTCCGTGGGATGATATGCACCATCGCGCATATTTCCTCCCACAGCAGTCCCAAGACCAATATGCTGTGGAGACTAAATACTTCATTCCCCATGCAGTCGATTGGTTCAAAAATCCCATCCCTGCACCTGATTCTTTCGAAGAAGGAAACACGGCCAATATCTCTCCTACCATCAAAATTGACATTTCAGTCAAACCAGGAATCGAAGAATATATCACCTTGGGCGCCCAATGTACCCCAGAAGAAATTGAAGCTTACACCAAGCTTTTCAAAGAATTCTGCAATATTTTCGCCTGGTCCTATTCTGAAATTCCCGGACTCGATCCTGCCATCGTCGAACACCATATCGACACATGGCCTGATGCCAAACCGGTCCGTCAAAAGTTGAGACCCATTCATCCTTCCAGACGTGATGCTGTCAAAGCCGAAATCGATAAGCTCAAGCAGGCTGGTTTCATTTACCCCATTGAATACACCACTTGGGTTTCCAACCCAGTTCCCGTTCTCAAGAAACAAGGCACCATCCGTGTCTGCACGGACTTTCGCAACTTGAACAAAGCTTGTCCCAAAGACAACTTCCCCACATCGTTCATTGACCAAATCATTGACGAGTGTGCGGGGCATGAGGTCCTATCCTTTATGGATGGTTTCTCTGGATACAACCAAATTTTTATCCATCCTGTTGATCAACTAAAAACCGCGTTCATTAGTCCATGGGGAACTTTTACTTACCGGGTCATGCCTTTCGTCCTTAAAAACACTGGCACCACTTTTCAACGGGCCATGTCTTATTGCTTCCATGACTTAGCTCATATTATCCTTGCTTATTTAGATGACCTCACTGCACGTTCTAAGCATCGGGCGCAGCACCTACACGATCTGCGTACCATTTTTCTCCGATGTCGCAAGTATAATATCCGCCTTAACCTGTTGAAATGTGTTTTTTGCGTTCCCGCTGGCCGTCTCTTAGGCTTCATAGTTTCTAAGGATGGTATCACTCTTGACCCTTTGAAAGTTCAAGCCATTCTTGAACTTCCATTCCGCGTACCCTCCGCTAGCTCCAAAGTCTCCAAGGCAAAGCTAATTTTCTTCGTCGGTTCGTCCCTGACTATGCCACCATCGCACATGGGTTCCTTAGACTCCTCCGATCTAATATCCCATTTGTTTGGGATTCCTATGCTCATGAGTATTTCGATGCCCTCAAGCAGGCTCTCACATCCGCTCCCTTGATCCGCCCTCCCGACTTTGATCGGGACTTCATCCTGTATATCTCCGCTTCCACCTATTCGGTCGCTGGAGTACTTATCCAGGAAGATGACAATGGTATCGAGCATGTGATTTACTATGTCAGTAAAAACCTTGTAGGGCCTCCTGTCTCCTACTCATATGAAGAAAAATTAGCGCTGGCTGTCGTGTTCTCAGTCCAAAAACTTCGTCATTATATCCTCATGTGCTCCACCAAGGTTGCGACTAATTCCAACCCCATGGCTTTCCTATTGAGTCGTCGTATCCTCACTAGGAAATACACCCGTTGGGTCGTTATTCTTCAGGATTTCGACCTTGAATTTGTCACACCAAAGAGTAAGAAAGGCTTAGCCCTCGCTGAGCTCATTTCTGAATTACCTACCGGATCGCAAGACCCTCCCGTTAATGACGATTTTCCTGATGAACACTTATTTTCCATTACTTCCGACGACCTGTGGTATGGTGATATTCTTACTTACTTGCGAACCCAAAAGTTTTCCCTCCACCTTGATCGTGAGGCTCGCCGACGTATCCAACACTAGACCCCCCGATACCTCCTTATCGGTGACGACCTCTATCGTTGCGGGGTTGATACTGTCCTTCGTCGTTGTCTCACACACGCTGAAGCTGAACAGGTCTTTAATTCCTGCCATAGAGGCGCTTGCGGTGGCCACCTCTCCGGTCTTGCTACTGCCCAGAAAGTCATGCGCGCTGGGTATTTTTGGCCTTCCCTCTTCAGTGATTGCATTGAGGCAGTCAAACACTGTCCCAATTGCCAACATTTCACCCCTAAGGCACGAGCTCCCCCAGCCTCCCTCCATCCGGTCGTCTCAACTGGTCCCTTCTGTAAATGGGCCATTGAATTTATGGAGTGTCGCCCGCCATCCGCTGGTAACCACAAGTATATCATCGTGGCGGTCGAATATTTCACCAAATGGACCGAGGCCATGCCAACATTCAACAACACGACAGCTACCGTGGCCCTCTTTTTCTTTAACCACGTTATAGCTCGATTCAGGGTTCCAAAACAACTGGTCTCTGACCATGGCAGACATTTTGAAGATGAGATATGGCGTGAGCTATCCTCACTGTTGGGTTTTGAGCACCAATATTCCTCCTCCTATTACCCCCAAGGTAATGGCCAAGTTGAAGCGGTCAACAAAATCCTCAAGACTATGCTTCAACGAATGGTGAATAAGCAAAAAACCAACTGGCATCTCATGCTCTTCCCCTGCTTTATGGGCCTATCGAACTTCTGTTAAAACCGCCATCGGGTTTACTCCTTTCCACCTAGTTTTCGGAGAGGAGGCAGTCTTACCGATCGAGTGTGAAATTCCTTCCCTACATCTGGCCGTTGAACTTCTCCCTGACACCCAACCTCTAGAACAACGACTTATCATGCTTGAGCATGCCTCCAAAGACCACCGTGTTGCCTTGCAAACCATGGAAGCGGCCAAGAAACGCACCAAAGCTCAGTATGACCGAAAAGTCCAGCCTCGCACTTTTCACAAAGGCGACCTTGTTCTAGTATATGACCAGGCCCATGATGTCCTTGGTCATGGGAAGTTTGACTCATTATGGCTAGGCCCTTACATCATTAGTAAGGATCTCGGTAAGGGGGCATACCTCTTAGAGGATTTCGAAGGCCATCCCCTTCCTAATCCTCGCAATGCACTCTATCTTAAGAAATATTACCCTTAGCATTTCCCTTTTGAAATGCATGTTTTATTTTCTTCTAGATAGCCAGCATCTGTTTTTTTGTTTTTATGATTTTCTACTTCACCCGGACCCATTTTGTCCAATAAGGGCCACTTCACCTTCACTTTAAATCGAATTTCCTCACTTACGACACTTGTATTTGGGGGCACCACTTCGCCTCCATACTTGTCCATGTTCGTGTCGATTTTCGTCATGAGTTCCCACCTTGTACTCATGTTTTCATGGTCCCCCATTGGGCCTTTACTGTGTGGCAGCACCAGCGAGTCACCCTTGTTTAGCGCATCCAAGTTGAGTCATCATCGCATTCATGGAGTCTATCCCGAGTCCCTTTGTACCCCACCATAGCCCTCCATCCTTCATTGCTTGGTCTCTCCCTTGTGTCGCACATTATGACCTTCAGTCCCACTGTCCCCTATCCCTTATGATATTGTGTCAGTCACTGCCATGTCATTCATGCCCTTTATGCCCTAACAAGGGCAGTCGTCCATTCGCTACTCAGTCCTTTCCATTTCCCTATCATCATTAGTGTCAGTCTGTCCGTCGCTCTACGATTTTCTCTCGTGCCTTAGTTGAGGATTTCTCATTGCCTCACCTGTGGCAGACCTCCTTCTGTCGACATCAGTTCATTCATTCCAGAAGCCAGGTCTAGAGGGCGGTGTACCTTGGTTCCATCTTCCACTCTTGTTCGGTGCCTCGGATTAGGCAAAGGGATGTCTCATTTCCCTTTGACTTGGTTTTTTCTCCATGCCAGCTCTTTTCAGCATGACCGAGATCCGTATACTTGATGGTTCAGTGATACAACAGTAGCTCTTGATGATTCCCGGGTGTGTGTGAGATGTCTCAACCCTCATGAGGGGGTGGCCCTGCAGGTAGCCCCCCACATGCCCGGATGACCTCTTCTTTGCAGCCTTCGATGCCGCTCCAGATTTTGATGATGTTGGCCTTGGCCACTTGCAGCACCTCTTCGATTTGCATGTATCAGTCAGATTTTGTGAGCCCTTCCCCATTTACAGGGGGCATTTGGGTTGTATTTATCTCATGTACTCAGATATTATTGTACTAGTCCTGGCTGTTATCCCAGGCACATCATGTATGTGAGACTCTTCATTGTATTCTTATCTGGCTCTTGATTATGCCAGCTATACTCTATGGTTCGGTCCCTTGTTTACTGGACACACTATTCTTTTGTACTTTGTCTCGGCGGGCATAGGTATGCCTCCCCCGCCGCCTTCAGCACAGGTACCCTCTCATAAAAAAGAGACTTGTTGCACCTGCGAGTCTCGTCTCCTCAGGGTCTAGTCCTTCAGCACACTATCTACCTCACCTTTCTCTCTCTGACTTCCCTTTTGTTGTCTAGTGATTGAGTTCTTACAACGTACTTCGGTCATACGATTTGCTCATGACACTCGCACGCTGGGGGGCAATCTGTTACACCATTTTTTGGTCATCTAACCTATTATCATTAGATGGACCCAAGTACACCATGTAAGACCAATTTTACCCTAAGTAAAATTGCCTTCACTATGTTAAATAACTTAATAAACCACATTTATTAGGTTGTTTGTGGTCCAAACAGGAAACCCCAAAAGGAAATATTAAACAAACCTATATTTTTTTGATTTTCCTCATGGAATAATTAATTAAACCATAATTTAATTATTATTCCCGGTCATGTTTAACCCAAAATCAAAGAAATTAATTAGATAAACCTTTATTTATCTTATTATTTCTAGGAATAATCATTTAAACCTTATTTAGATGATATTCCTTGTTAAATATGACCAAATCACCCACAAATAGTTAAATAAATCATTATTTATTTAGTTATCTCCCAACCACTTCCTTAAATAATTAAACAAATCATTATTTATTTGATTATCTTCTAACCGCTTCCTTAAAAAGATAAATAAATCATTTATTTATTTATTTTTGACAAATTAAGGGATTTGACCCAAGTCAAATATCTTTTCCCTCCAACAAATATAATAAAATATTCCATAAAAAGTGGATCTAGATCTGGTTAACCCATGCACCAAGATCTAGAATGACCCAATATTTTGTTATAAATAAGAGGGTTTTTCCTACCATTCTTCACCTTTTGTTGCCTATTAGATCACTCTGGATCTATACACTTGGTCCCATTTTTCCATCATTTGCTGTGTGAGCTCCCATTGAGCTCTATTCTTTGCATTGGGTTTTCTACACCAACAAGAGAGAGAAATCTTAGATCTGAAGTGCTGAGGACTTCCAAGAGCCCATCCCACTGAGGAGAATTGGATACACCTTCTTGTTTTCCTCCCAGGTGCCCAATTAATACAAAAATTCTTTCAAAAATTGTTCTTGTCTTGTCTATTGGTATATGGAGCAAACCCTTGTTTTTACTGCTTAATGTCTTTCCATGCATAGATCTAGTTTTTTGCAGCTCTTTTCTTGTTCAACTAACCACAGATATGAAGATATTGGCAGCCACTTTTGTTGTTAGGTCTATTAGTTATGCGTAGCTAAAGTGGTCCTTTTTCGTACACTTCGACAAAGGATTCATACTAACAGACATGGTTTTCTTCCGGCTCTTCATTCTATCTTTCCTCTTCATCTACATAGTTTTATTGGAAAGGAGGTCTGATTTGTTGGTCATTTTCTCTTTGTCTAATTTGAGGAGGATCTCTTCTGAATTTTTGGTTTCTATTTCTGTTTTGAGGATTTACTTGGTTTTCCCTAGGGGGTGCTCTTTCATTCAAGTTGATTCTCTCCATCATCCTTTCCATTACCCTAACTAGATTGTCAATTTTAGCATAAAATGTGGAGGCCACAGTTTCTTCTTTGTATGTAACCCTCTTTTCCACTCTCATTTTAGCCCCTTTAGCAATTAGATTGGCTTCTACACTTACTTCTCCCCTTTGCATGTCTTCTAGGGTGAGGGGATATCTTTCTCTTAATTGGTAATCCATGTCAGGATCAAATCCGTCTGGAAAATTTACTAGGGTTAGGCCTTGTGGGGGTTTCATGTGAGGAGGGAGTTCATTGTAAACACTATTGAACATAGTGCAGTAGTCTTGGACACTCTTCCTAACATTTCTCTTGAGGTTATCATAAATGGATAGGATTTGAAGAGGATTTTACCTAGTCTCCCACTTGTTTATGAATGTTTGATAAAGGGAAGGGAGATCATGGATGCTATTTGGGGTTAAGTTTTTGAACCATTTATTTTCTTCTCCCCCTAAAATTTGGGCAAACATTCTCATTTTAATGGTCTCCTCTTCAATTTATTGGTAGTCAAAAAGCATCATTCATCTTGTCTACATGTTGTTGGGCAGTTGTAGGGTCAGTTCCATTAAAGTGAGGGATTTTAGATTGATAGTATTGTGAAATAGGAAGCAAAGGTTGTGGTAGTACCAATGGGGAAAACCATGCTGCCATGATTTGAGGTAAAGGAACCCAAGGAGGGTTTATGAGTGGGGGTGGAGGACAGGGAAAATTTTAAGAACCCCCCTAAATTTATATATATAATAAATGGACGAATCCCCATGATACATAGGAAAAATGGAAGCCAATTTTATCAATAATATAATATGTATATATAATTTTTTGGCGAATATCTCACGAGATTATATTATCTTATGAAATCATGGCGAATCACTAGTACAAAATGGTGAATCGTTGTCTAGTGGAGTTCGAGGTGTTGGTTCTAATGAATATATGGTAGTTGAACTAGGGTTTGAAGGAAGTGAACCTCCGAGACCAAGCATGGCACATGGTGACTGGTGAGGGAAGTAGTTCTCGTGCAGTTTGGAAAATGCGTTCTAGTTCTGCTAAGCGTAGTGTTGTTTCTCATGCTACTACTAGCACTAATATGGAGGTTGGAGAGGAGTTTGAGGAAGCATGGAAGGTATCAGTGGTGGAGAATTACAAAGAGAACCCCATGATGGGCTTCATTTTGCCGTTTGGTATTTGGGCCTACAAGATCTTATGTCCATTAAACCAACAATTAACCGTTCAACCAACAATCAACTTAACTAAGTTGATTAGGTACGAGTCAACTCAGACTAATATTCAAAACTATGCTTTGCACTATCCCATATTTATCACACTAATGATACACAACATTGTGCATTTTTCACCCAACTCTCATGCATGCACACAAAATTTTCATCAACATCTATAACCCTAACCAAGTGAGAATTGATGAACAATTTGCACCAAAGTTTGTTATAGTGTTGAAAGTTCATAAGAAATTTAGATCCATGGTACCTTCAATAAATTTTGAGATAACCTCCACTAATTCGACCACAATAAAGAAAACTTGTGATAAATTTTAAACCTACAAAAATTAGGATTCATGTTCCTAGGAATGATCATAAGTAGTTGACATATAGGTAGAGTTTTGAGCCTTGACACATTGATAATGCAATGGCTTAGGTCAAAACTCACACATTGAAAATTCATCAATGAAGAGAAGACAAGATCATTATGAATTACACATACTCCAAACTTCCTACCAAATTCTACTTAGTTGTTGGCAACTCATCTATGCATAATATTATAGTAAATACAAATTCCACAAAGCCTTCTTCACATAGCTAATAAATGGCCATTAGAAGAGAACCCCATATATAATAGTAATAGTAGCAATCAATAGATTATTTCATATTGAACTTCATAGCCATAGCACTCCTATGTATTGTATGATGTATTCAACTTGCATTATCAAATATAGATAAAATCATACTTTTGATTGATACATGTAAATCATACTTGTGCACAATGTTGAATGCAATGCCAGTCAAGGAGTAAAGTCGGTTTGACGTGTAATGATCTATAAAATAATGAAGAAACTTAGTAATGCATCACAAATTTCACGTTTGAAAAAATTATAAAGCTTTCATGCAAATCCATTGTTGTTATAGTTCCTTCTCTTGACAATGTTCCATATAAGCATGGAAAATCAAGTAATATTAAAATGCATTTATAATACTTTGAAGCAATTAATGCTTATGGTGTATTTTAATACTGATTTATTACTCTGCCCCAGTTGTAATTTATGCAATTAGATTGTATTCAATCCTTACAAATAAATTGAAGAGAGGATAGTTCAGAACTAGGGCTCAATATATTATAAGCATTCATGCCTTGATCGATGATATAGAATGCATATAAAACAAACGAGATTTGGGTAAAGCATGAATGTGGCAATCCCGTTGTACAAAATAAATGGCATTGAGTTTGACATAAGATATTGTCTTTTACCAGTGTTTTATGATAGATTAGTGCAAAATTAAAAGCTATAAGATGTTATAACTTTAATATATCTAAATTTTACCTGAAGAGATAGTTAGAAATACATAGATTTTACAAACAATAATTTTGCAAAGAAATCCGAATGTTGAATTAACACACAAGTATGCCTCAAATAAAAGCATCTATAAAACCTTTTTCCCAAAAGAAATTCATGAGTTTGAAATTTTGAATATTTATCCATGATATTTAGATTGTAGGAGTATATATAGTTTATATTCCAGATTGCTTAAATTAAAGATTAGCTTACCGTATGGATTACAGTGCACAGATAGAAACATAGATGGTTTCCAACAAAAAGCACCCAAAAAGGCAGTAAATTCAGACGAGACACTTATTTCGCTTCTTCAGTGCTAGTCTTTGATAACCAGCATCATCATCACTTCCACATTCATCCTCATGCACCTCAAGAGTTGGAGGTACCACTCTGCCCCTGCAAATAGATCAACAAAGTGAAAATTACAATTAAAACATTCTATATCTTTACAAAGAGTTACAATGCACATTCACAAGAACGACACCAAGCCTTCTCCATTAAGCATTTCCATGCTAGTGAACAATTTATATATAGGGCATAAAACACTATTATCATAAGTCAATCCTATATAAAGATAATAAACACTGAACCCAGCTAAACATTTCCATTTATTGGAACTGCCCATCATCAAAAGTAAGTAAAACAATCTAGAAATTTATGATTAACTTACAAGCATGATATGTCACGGAGGCAAATTTTCTTAATAGAAGGTGCCTTTCCACTCGAAGGATCACAAAAAATGAAGTAGAATATGAGACTAAATAATTATTTCAACAGTTTGTCATTGAAAAAGATTTTATTTAACTTCCACATTATTGTCTAATAAAGTCTATTATTTAACAACATAGTAGTATTAATATGTAAATATCACATTATAGAATACTATTCTACTAACATCTAATTCTATTTCATATTATTATGATAATGTCGAGTCTCAGAGCCCGCCAATAATTCCAACCCACCTTCTTGTCTAACTTTTAGGGGATGCCAACTTTCATAGGAAAAACAGAGTCTTTACAAACAATACTTAAATATCACTGGAACATCACACAAGAGCCTTGACACTTGTGTGCATAATCAATAATGTTAAAAGAAATAATATTTCCAAGCAAAACCAATTCAGAGCCTCTGCATCCCAATCTAATCTTAAGACAATTGCCACAATTTAAAAATATGTGGAGGTTTAATGCTAGTTATAAGACGTGTTTGACTGTAATATTGTTTCCAAATCAAAGTTTCCATCAGGGAACCTCTCTCTATATTCCTCTAGTTCCCATAGCTTCCTCCACTCCAGATATCCTTCACATATCAATGTGTCAAATTGTGATTTTATTGGCATAGAATTGGAGTTGTTTTGTAACTAGTCAGCAATAATTGCTACCAAAGCAATACAAGCACTCTCCCCCGCAGCACGTTCACTTCGTTGGTTAATTGAAGCAAAAAATACTTCAGTTGATAGCTTCATTTGTCCATCTCTGCTAACCATTACTTTATGTTCCCAACTGATAATGGTAAAGTTGTCATCTCCAAAGTCTACCCAGACATGTTTAGAGCTACACTGGAATCAATCTCATTGACCTGCAATAGATAAACAGATATTGATATCAATATCTACCAGATATTGCAAGAGATAGTTAAACAAAAATGAAGCAACAAACAACAGGGTTCTATCAGTTTCTAAATTGATGTTGAAGTAAATTCAATACTTGAAAATAATCCATATCTAGAAGCATAGAACTGTAATCAAAGTATTCAATCCAAAAAAAATATCTCAAACACTCACAAGTCGTGCCAAACTAAGTAACACACATCCAAACTTGTTTGTAGCACCAAATGAAGCACTCGAAAATGCCGAAAACAGTACAAGCATCCATCAGTATTACACCAGTACTTTTCGCTATGGTATGAATAATGTGACATGGTTATAAGGGAAGAAAACATCAAGAGACGAGTTTTATATCACTAGGTAAGGCCACATGGTGAAGCCTGATTAAAAGGAACCCAAGTCACCAATCATCTCCACTGGATCAAAAATAAACATAAATTCATAAAAACAAACAAAATGTTTGATCTGTTTTTACTTAAAAATGTGAAGATACGAAATTGTAATCACAACCATTCAGGCCAAACACATTACCATACATGATACACAATCGTTGATTGTAGCACCAAAATAATGCAATCAAATATGCCAAAAATAGTACAATCATGCACCAATATTGCACCAGAACCGTTACCTTTCCTATATTAAATTTATGTATTGTGCAGAGTGATATGGTCAGGAGTAGCAAAAACGATAAGAGACAGGAATATGTACCATCACTTGTGGGGGGGTAGCTGTGTAAGAAATCTTGATTGTCTGCGATCAAAATCAATATTATCTTCACCTTCTTCTCTGCATACCTTATTCAACAATGGTATATGGAGGAGCTAGTTTAAACCAAGAAGGATCATCCACATGTATAGTTTTCCATAGATGAGGATCATCTTTCACTGCAGCATGCAGAGACTTACAAACTTTTTCAATGGATAGAAGATCTTGCAAGCCCAAATACCAAAGGGAAAAATGGAGCCCATCATGGGATAGTGAAATAAGTTCTCGTTTTGAGCCAGCCTGAAATCTATTTAATAGAAATCTCCCAAATTCAAATTGGCATTCCATCATAACAGAAACTTCTAACAAACATGATGAATCTTTTTTCACAACAATAAATGGCAAAGTAACTGAACCAGATTTTACTCCACAATTTCCTTCAAATTCATTGACATCTATTTGGTTATATTGTACTGAGTCTCCCAAAACCATCAACAACCAAATTCCAATAGGCACGCCTATTACAAAATTAAGAGGACACTCATAACTATTTTCTGGAACAAGAAAAACTGCTCTAATTTCTTTAAGTTATTCACTGAGAGGTATGGGTTCAATGAAAAATTGTTTAGGTAATTCCTGCACAAGTTTCAAGGGACATGATATATTTGGATTGTCATCAAAAAGTTTCTTCTTAACTCAGCTCTAAAAAGTCAGAATGCTCCAATCCAATTCCTTTATAGGGGAACTTAGCAGTAGAAACTATGCACTTCAGTCTTCAATCTGGTAAATATCTATGAATGTAAATTTAGTCCTTACACAAACAACCTCAACATATAACTGAGGGAATTCAACTCAAATATGTGCAACTCTTGTTCTTCACCTAGAACCAAAAAGTAATTCCCCTTTCATCTTAATGATTTGTCTAATTGTTGCAGAAATAATTATGGTGAATTTATTCGAGAATGATATGTATTTCGGTAGCTTCCAGGTATCAAGTTGGCCCACAAATTTGCTAAAATTGGAATTGAGTATATATAAAGAGAAGAAAAGGCTATCACAGAGCTAGGCCCTTCAAAATTTCTTTCAATTTGTCCCAAGTCTTCCCTGCCTAGGTAAAACAAATTGCCTAGGTAAAACTATGGAAAAATTGCATGAACATGAATGAAACTAGGTAAGTGTATTACCACATCAGAGGATAATTATGATGTAACCATGCAGCACAAGGTGAAAGTGACCAAGATGTGATTATTTCACCACCTTGATGTTGGTTCATGAAGAACATTATGCACCACTAAAGCAACCTCCACTAATAATCTAACCTTGTGAAGGCTAGAATCATCATATGTACTAGTTAGAGCCAAGGCTAGGTGTTCTGCACATACTGACATCCAAAATCCACGAGGACTCCCCATTCAAGCCCCCATGAAAATGTCTTGTGGAGCAAAGTTTGTGGCCATGTTCAGAATCCAACTGCTCCAGTTCTAAGGTAATAACCAGACTCACCAACCCACATATCATAGCTGAACAATAAAACCATGGTCAGGAACTCTCCCGCACATTGCAACCTTTAATATTACTTGATGCATTTGAGGTAAAATGAAAAGCTACCTGAGAAAGAGTCTAGCAAGGTAAACATCATTTTGGAGCTCTATCCCCTAACACAGTAGCACATTTATGATTTTATCCCCTTGATCAACACAAGGCCTTGATAAACCAAAAGTGCTTCTGTTAATTCTTAGAAACATAACCCAGACCCCAAGCATAGGTAAGTTCTTGATCTCCTTCGGATCTAGAATGATCCCCCTTGCACCTGCGTCCCATATCAAGCATAGGGTTTTACTGTTTAACTCCGAATAATTTATGAGTTTTTATCTTCTCAGGTGGTAGCATGTACAGACATAGCCCTGGTGTGATTTTCTTGTTTGTTTATAATTTTTGTGAAAATTCCCAATGTAGAGGCACCATTCTATTGCAAGAAATCAAAATGTTAGTTGTTAGAAGAATAAACTGTAAAATATATGTTAAGATAATATTTTTCCCTGCATATCTATCTGCATAGAAATGAGACTAAGGCTAATAATAATCTGTA
This sequence comes from Pinus albicaulis, assembly GCA_034641835.2. Classification (NCBI taxonomy): domain Eukaryota; kingdom Viridiplantae; phylum Streptophyta; class Pinopsida; order Pinales; family Pinaceae; genus Pinus; species Pinus albicaulis. The sequence goes on from CM076570.1 coordinate 373,384,859, forward strand.
GGATTTGTTAGTTATTTCTTTTCTCCAAAATTTCGTCTTTATGAATTATGTTGCATCTGTATCTTCCATTTCCAAGTGGGGTGAATAGTGAAGATTATTAAATTTTTAGTGGTGAATTTCTTCTGTAGATTGTACATTTTCGGCGCCTTGATAAGCCAAAGGAAGATGATTTTTGTTTGGAACTGTAAGTGATTGGAACCTTGGTATTTGTAATTCTATAGAGGGAGGGAATTATTTTGATTTATATCTTAGAAGTTAAGGGACAATGATGGCTTATTAAGTTATTTATAGTCATGTTTTGCAACTCTTGTAGCTCAAAACTCTCCACTTATGATGATGTTGTGTAGAGAGTTGCACAGCAACTTGACTTGGATGATCCCTCAAAAATCCACCTCACAGCACATAATTGCTACTCACAGCAACCAAAGCCTCAACCCATCAGATTCAGAGGAGTATACCACTTAAGTGATATGCTAATACATTATAATCAGGTACACATCACATGCTTTTATCATTAAAAAATAGAAGTAAATTTGTGGGTATATTTTCAAATTTCTGGAAGTGACAACTCTATTATGTGCCAGCTCATCAATGTAATGAGTTATGGATGGTTGTTTTTAACAGACTTTTGACATCTTGTATTATGAAATTATCGATATCCCTCTTCCAGAGCTGCAAGGGCTAAAAACTTTGAAGGTTGCTTTCCATCATTTAGAAAAATATGAGGTGAGAAAAATATTAGGACTAGTTTGATTGTGCAGTGTAGGAGCTGCGTGTAGAATGCTATACTCACAGCATCAATTTTTTGCTATGTGATTGATGATTTTTTAGCTTTATAATAGGTACCTATGCACAACATTAGATTGCCCAAACATAGTACTATTGGTGATGTTATCAATGAACTTAAGACAAAGGTTGTTTACATTCCCTTTTCTTTTTAATTCCCCATTGCTTTTGTACATTCTAGGATGTACGTGTAGTGCATGAATTGTCATTTTATATTAATACTTGAACTTGGTCAACACGTAATATCAATTTCAAGTTTAATATTTGAATTTTTAACATCAAAATTATGTGGAGATGTGGTATTCTTTCTAAACAATTGTGTTAATTCACTTGATTTGGTATACAACCAATTTTCAATTTCTGTGGATTTACTTTATACATTAGTTTGCTTTCTGCACTGAAATCTTTTGTCTACTTACGTAGAATGGAGCTTGTTCAGTGACATGCCAATGTTTTATTTTGGATGTTCAGTGAAATGCCAAGGTATACTGCTGACAATGCTTGACATTCATTATTATTCTTGTTAAAATAGGTTGAGATTTCAAATCCAAATGCGGATATTAGATTACTTGAGGTCTTCTACCACAAAATTTACAAGGTAAATTTACAAGGTTGTTCTAGGAGTCTTGGTCAATTGCTGGTTTGTTATATTCATTATGATTTTTCATTATGGTGAAATATAGTGACCTGACTATCACTTCACATTCTTAGTTAATGCCAATAAATTTTTTCTGTATGCATATTTTCCCCTTGAATGAAAAGATTGAGAACATAAATTATCTTTTCATTATGGTGAAATCTAGTGACCTGGATATCACTTCACATTCTTAGTTAATGCCAATAAATTGTTTCTGTGTGCAGATTTTCCCCTTGAATGAAAAGATTGAGAACATAAATGATCAATATTGGACTTTGCGAGCAGAGGAGGTATTCTGAATTTCCATTGTTCTAATGATTTTGATATTTCTTGATGATTACTTTATAAGGACATCTCTGAATAGGTTCCAGAAGAGGAGAAAAATATAGGTCCCTAGGACCGGCTAATTCATGTGTATCATTTCACTAAGGATGCATCTCAGAACCATATGGTAAATTTTTTAGTTTTATTTACATGGAATTTACTAAAATAAAGAATTTTATGCCTCGATGAGTGTAACAAATGAAGTGATTAAATATTTTGATTTAAAAAAATAATTCTGAGCTTTTTATCTTTTTTGAAGGTGCAAAACTTCGGGGAGCCTTTATTTTTGGCTCTCCGTGAAGGTGAAACATTAGCAGATGTAAAAGAAAGAATAAAAATGAAATTGCATGTTCCCGATGAAGAATTTTGCAAGGTAGAGACTATTTGCTATTTCTAATATTTCAAAATGTTAGCAAATCCAAGTATGTTCATTTCCATAATTCAGGTTTAATGTCCCTTTCCTTTGTAACAGTGGAATTTCACATTCATTTCTTTGGGTCGTCCTGAATACCTTCAAGACACAGACATTGTGTATACTCGTTTTCAGGTTATATGTCAGATTTCTTTTGCTGTTGTGATGTTCTTGCTATGAGCATAATTGAAGTTAAATGCTTACAAAGTTTGATCAGGTGTATTTATTTTAGTTATTTTGGTTTAATGCTTCTGCAGAGGTGAGATGTGTTTGGAGCTTGGGAGCAGTACCTTGGTTTGGAGCATTCTGATAGTGCTCCAAAGAAATCCCACAAAGATAATCATGTAAAATTGCCACTGATAATCATCATATGTACCAGTTAGAGCCAAGGAGCAAAACCTAATTCAAATGATTGCATGACCAATATACCTCCATATCAAGAATGCAATCACCACTTCATAGGGAGTCCCAACAGCAAGAAACTCTAAAGATGAAGGGAGGAGACTTGGAATTTGAGTTACACACCAATACCAAACAATTTCAAGAAACAAGCTTGGATATTTAATCTGGGCTCCACAAGTATCCCAATCAACTAGTCCCATGAAAGGAACATTGGTCAGCATACCTTGTGCTGCATGCAAGACACACAACAAAAATTTACCCTTGTCTTTTGTCAATTAACTATGCTACAACTAATGCACACAACCACCATTAGCAGACCATTAAATGCTTGGAAAAAACTAGTTAATAATTCCAAAGGGTCAAAGATTATAAAAATACAATGCATCGATTTGAATGTAGAAATTAAGTGAAAACTATACATACAATGAAATCCACTGAATCAATTATGTAGAATCCCTTGCACCACCAAGAATAATTAAGAGAGTCCACAACCATCATACACAATCTCCAAGAAAATATCAAGGTTTGTGCCATTTGCATACTTGTGAATTACCCCTGCAAAACTTTTCATGCGATGAGAATCACAATTTATCACTCATGCCAATATGAAGGGTAAGAACCATCACAATTGGAGTATCTTTCCATGAGAGAGATAGACAGAGAGATGAATGACCACTCTATCATATATATAAGAAACAACTTCACAAGGTAATGACAAAAATCGTTTGGCACACCCCAACAATTGTAAGGGAAGCACTCTGCTTATAAGCTACGTGCAAATTAGGAGAATTAGTTGCATCTCCTAGATAACAATATATCTAATCTATTATAATTGTAAAGCAATAGAAAAGAAAAGAAAAAAAGTGAAGAGAAAGAGAAGCCAAGTATATGGCTAGTAGCTACATCAAATCAGGATGCACTTTTTGAAATGTATTCTACAACATCCCATTATGGTGGTAGTAACAGTTATTCATAATCTCTATGATATTGACCCAAAAATGGGTTTAAAAATATTTTAAAAACCCACTAATTTCTTCCTTGTAAGATGAAACCTCACATAACTCTTAATATGACACCTTTTCTGCATAAATTTATCATTGGCAAGGAATTGTTCCAAGCACTATTTGGACAAGAAAAAACAATTATTTCAAGCAATATATCAAAAACTAATTATTTCAAGCAATATATAATTTGACAAAGGCAACAGACATTTGTGATTTATTTGTAGGAAAACTAATTGAAATACTTCCATGAGTAAGCTCAATCGGTTGCACCATTGTCCAAGATATGTTTATCCAAAGTGCAGTCAATGCTCACAAATTTCCAATCCAGTCAAGCCCCTCAAGGTTACCAGCCACCATTGTGTTTGGAAGTTGACGTGCAACAAACATGCCATAGGCAAGAAGAACAGTCAACTTGATCTAAAAATGGGAGAGAAAATATACTCCAAGGACCAAACTCATTTTGGCCAAATTTGTCAAGAAATGCAAGAAATCAAGATAGATACTAAAATGAAAAAACTGTTTTAGTGCAAAGGATCCACATGGTTTGAATCCATACAAACAACGCATACAAATATTACGCAAATATTGGTGAATGTGTAGACAAACATGTGCTTATGATAATTTCATCCACATTGACCCTGATAAGGCTCAGGGGAGACATTATCAAGTAGGATTATATAGAAATACTTGAGGTGCTATGATAATTGCATCCATTTTGACCCTTCATGACTTAGGGAAGCCATTATCAAATAGGAACCCTACATGAGCAATGCCACCTCAAGTATTCCTAGATCAAACAAACTGCTAAGTCTATCTTGAACTATTTGTATGTTTATATGAGGTATTTCACATTAAGAAATCCTTGGAAAGGGAGGAGTCTTGCTAGAGTATGAGATGGGAGCTTCTGGACTAGGGGCATGGGTTTAGTTGTCAGCCACATAAACAAGCCTGACCTCCTAATGTTTACATTGTACATAATAATTATCATGATTTCTAGACTAACAACACAATATCTTGCAGATAACATTTTCAGTGACTAGTGCTCCTTAACTTGAGCATGCCTAATAATTTTAAGGCATACGTAATATGTTGCAATATCTCAGAGCTGTTCAGTACAGTCCTTAAGAATGTCAGAAGAAATTACACTGGTGATCATGCTTCTTACTATATTTTTTCCTTTATCACACTTAGATATAGACTGAAGACACCCGGTACACTGCCTTCGTGTATCATATAAAATATTTAGTCTATCTGAAATTTTGGACATCGATGTGTGTCGATACCATTTCAATACCTTTTCTAAAGAAATCCCAGCAGTTGTGTCAAATAGTACAGACTACAAAATGGATTTTGGCTGTTTTCAAAATCCAGAATTAAATGGTTTGCAAAACTCCAAATTTTCCCTATTTTGGTTGGCCAGTATATACTATATTAATGGTACAATTTCTAAATTGATGACAAAGAGGTAAGCCAACCATGAATTTCTACAATATCTTCATTTTTCCTATAATGCAAATAATAATATTTTCCAATTTCTCTAAATCAAATCATATCATTCTGATAATATATTATGTACTTTCCTTGTAATAGTACTTTTGTTGCCAACAGGAGCTTGAGTACATGGTAAGGTAGAGTATGTTCCACACCCCCCAGCAAGGTTCAAATCCCACATAGACACATTTCACCACTCAGGTGGAGTCTTGCCTCTGTAAACATTCCATCTGAAGCAGTTGAGACCTGATGCAGATCCTAGATGACTTTGCCAGAATATATACCACCCACCTGCCGCTTCTTACTGGAAGGGATCTCCATTGAATGTTGTAATCCCACTATACAACATTATAATATTACCAGATTGAGCATGAACATATTGCCACACATTCATAATTGGAAGCATCTTAAAAAATAGTACCTTTCAAACAAATTGAGTTATATAGAACCTTTCAGACATGTTTTCTATACAAAAATACACATTTAACTTCTTCCTTCCAGAATAGACTTGGATTTTTATTCTTGCATCAATCACAGTATGCACTGGGTAGAGAAAACACAAACCAAGGAACTGTTTAAGGGACCATCAACGACCATGGTGTAAAAGAACATTTAACGGCATAAACTATAGATCAAGATGGTGCAACAAACAAATAAATGCACAATATTGCATGTACCCAACACGATAAGGGCATATATAATTTGCAGAAATACCTCGATGGTTTCAAACAAAGTGATAACTTCAACATATAACCCATTTGATGTTACTGTCAGAAAAAAAATGCACACACAAAATTCCTCATCTCTAAAAAACTCAAGAGTTTCATACCAAGAAATGTGAATGAACCTTTTATAAACAATCTATAGGTCACTGGCTTAGTGTATGGTACAGCACTAGAAAATCCCCACTACATGTTTGAAACTAGCTAAATGGAATAAAAAACAAAGCTACTCCTATGGCAATGAAAGAGATAAGAAAAAAATCTATTACCATCAAAATATTTATGGTAACAAGTGCAGCACACTACAGGATGTCCTGATCATATAATTATTGTTTGGAATATGGGGTAAAAACACACACATGAATTGAAGAGGTATTATTGGGAATTTTATCAATAACTTCACACATATAAATTGAAACCGACATAAACCATTTTCAGACAATAAAGCTACATCTTAAAGCAACAGTTACAAATAATTATCACATACATATAAAACAATGTTTTTTTGCAACGAGGAAAGCAACAATTACCAGTCAGGTCTTCCATGTTGGCAGGTTTGACATCAACAATGTTGAAACTATGATCACATATTTCTAGGTTCCATAAGTTTATTATTAGGTCATCCACTGATATGAAAGTTTCACCATCACAACATAAAACAAAAAACTATCAGAACGGAAGCTAAACATAAAAAACATTAACCCAAACAAATAATGCACTTACACAAAACAAATTCACATCCCAGTAGGCACTAGTCACTATATTTCTGCCTACGTATTTTCTTGTGGCAAGACCACCTAGGAGGACCACATGAGATGCTAACAAAATATTTAATACCAAGAACCTATACATGGAACTGGTTCATAGATAGATTTCTTTTAAATTCTATAAAAATGTTTTTAAACAAACAAAAGATCATAAAACATGATTGCAAGGAGATTTTTGTGAAAGGTGTTTCTTGTGACACCTTTGACACAGTTCAAAAGCTTGAAAGTTTGCTTGATGTTACTAATAATGATGATGTGTCTCTTGCATGATATGGGACTTCTGAAAATGATGTACCAAACATTAAATATGAATGCATAGGGTGTTTTGAAAAAAACACCAAAGAAATTGATTCCAATCTTAGATTAGATTTCATGGCAGCAAAGGTCTAGGAAAATATGGGCAAAGAATTAGAAAGCCCATGGATCTGAGTACAAGGACAGGAAATGATGGACTTGGTTTTGTGGTTAAACAAGCAATGGGAACAACTAGTTTGTAAGAGGGGAACCTCATATAGTGAGTGAATCATTTACCTCTAGAATAAGTACATATAGAGGGGAAAAGATTAACAACAGAAACCTTGTACAGGGAAACAAGTTCAACAACAAAATTTGTTAAACCACATGAATATGTTTAGCCATAGGAATAGGAACTTCATTACTGAAATAAAGGCACATGAAAGCAAAGTGTCACACCCATGCTATATTACTGGACATATCAATCTTGGAGATGGATCAATTTCATATATGTTTCCTAAGTAGACCAGAATGGACCCCTCACTTGGAAAAAAAACGCCAAGCATCATAGGAAGTCTTGCAATTTTTGTGTTTCAAAATATGTAAATTAAATCAATTTCCACTGCCACTTTGTATTCGTTAAATTTTAGTACCCGTTGTGCTCACTCCAAGATCTGCCCTAACTATCATTCACCTATTAGTGCTTGACGTTGACAGTGTCGTGGTGCCCAAAATGGGAATTGAGTTAACAATGTCATGCAGTTTGGAATAAGAAGCTCTATGTATTATGTATATGTAATAGTAATACTCATACCATTTCATATCTAAAAACACTTAATTTTTACACACACACGCATAATACATGTAAAGGTTTACAAGGTAAACTTTCAATGCAAAAAGAAATAAAAAGTTATCATAAACTTCATTTCGGCTAATGAGTCATGATTTATGTTCTATTAGATGCTTCACAGATTGCTCACATTTTAAACATTGAGATTAATGAGGATAAGGCATGGCAGGGTAGAAGACAATGATAGATCTTATTGACCACCTATTATGCACTTGATTGGTTGAGGGAAAACCATAGAGAACTCATGATTATCATGATTATGATTGGTTGTGAATAAACCATAAAGAAAACTTAGAACTATGATGATGATTGGTGACCAAAGCCAATCAATCACTGTGATGGTTCTTACCCTTCATATTGGCATGAGTGATAAATTGTGATTCTCATCGCATGACAAGTTGTGCAGAGGTAATTCACAATTATGCTAATGGCACAAACCTTGATTTTTGCTTGGAGATTGTGTATGATGGTTGTGGACTCATGATGATGATTGGTTGCGAATAAACCATAAAGAAAACTTATAACTATGATGATGATTGGTGACCAAAGCGGGTCAATCATTGTGATGGTTCTTACCCTTCATATTGGCATGAGTGATAAATTGTGATTCTCATCACATGACAAGTTTTGCAAGGGTAATTCACAAGTATGCGCACAAACCTTGATTTTTTCTTGGAGATTATGTATGATGGTTGTGGACCCTCTTACTTCTACTTGGTGGTGCAAGGGATGCTACATAATTGATTCAGTGGATTTCATTGTATGTATAGTTTTCCATAGATGAGGATCATCTTTCACTGTAGCATGCAGAGACTTGCAAACTTTTTCAATGGATAGAAGATCTTGTAGGCCCAGATTGGGTGGGAAGATGAAATATTTTGTTTGCAAATTCATGTTATTCGGTGAGGGAGCATAGTGGAGGAGCAAATCTACCATCTATTTACAATTTCTCTTCACTGACCTGTGTAATAAATTACTTTCAAGCAAGTTTTTGGATGACTCTGGAGCTGAAGATTCCTGCCCAACATTCATTTCAAAAAATATGTCCAAAAGCTTCTTCAGAACATCACACATGTCCCTTTCTACAACATATATGAAAAGAAACTTGAACTGATCAGATGAAAATTCAAGAAAAGAAGCATCCTTCACAACGCTTAGCTCCACTTGCCACCCACTACTATTTTGAAAGAGCCATCCTAACTCATTTAAGAAACTGATTACTTCTTCCCTAGCTATTATTGCACTGTAATCTTGAAAATTTTCTTGTGAACCTTCAACTTTTAGGGAGCTTGTTTTGTCATTCGAGAACTCATTTTCAATCTCAGATTCAAGGCTTTGCAGCTCTCTACAGATGGTAGGGTCCGCAACAATAACAGGAAAACAATTGCCCTTGAAACCACGCTCCACCTACACAATGCCACAAACAGGCCCACTATCAGAGAACTTACACCAACACCATATTAACTACACACCCAAAACTAATGCTAAAGCCACAGAAAACATGACTGAAAGAGATTCCTCAAACTCAATCTACCTCTATAAAACAACGGCCCAAAACATTAGGTGCCCCCCCTGAAAATGTAAACTTCTACACCCTATGATCAGTCGATATGCTTTCTGAAGTTTTTTCTTTGAGAAGAACATCAATAGAGGTATACTTTCCTGTGTAAGCACAAAAAATTCTACATCCGGAACACAACAAAAAATATAAGTCTAGCAAATCAATGCAATTCTTATCAATTTCACAACTATATTTCCATAACTTACTTTGTGCCAGTAGTAGCCAAATTATGGCCTCTCAAAGTAATAGTGGTCTCTTGGCCAGCTACAACAACTACAGGCTAAAAAAAATAAATTTTTGGAGCATCCCACGACCTCCAAGAGTTGCAGAACCTAACTTTACCTGTAAAAAAATGGTATATTCAAGTTAAGACATGTTGATGGAAATTACATCAATGAGGATTCAAAATTGACAGGATAAATATATACATTAGCACTAGTTAACTACCATCATTGGAAGAGGCTAATCTCCGCTCAGCTTGCACTAATACTCTGCCACATCTCCAAAATTCAGTCCTGGAATCTTCAACGAGTAGTTTCAGGCGTTGTGGCAAATCTTCTCATAGCTGTAAGAGTTTCAAACAACCATTTATTTTTGGAATTGATCAATTAAATTAAAACTATAGATCTCTAAGATAGAGCCTGAATATTTCCTAATCCTTCAGCTGCTTGAAGATCTTCTAATCCTTCCATCTTACAGGTCTTTCTCATGTCACTTAAGGAGATTCCATAGTAATTTCGAAGTTCATTCTTATAGTTAATTATGGAAAATGGGAATGGCCAAATGGGATTGATATGGACACATACCCGTTCCCAGCTCACAGATGGCATGGACACAAATATCGAGAAAATCACACATCCAGGCCTTATATAGCTTTCCATGTCAGACGAGTTGTGAGAGAGCCATTCCAGAATCTGCATCCATTAAGAAACCACATTTAGTATTACAAGCTTGAAAGAACCACAAACTTGGAGACCCCAGAAAGCTCACCTGCCCACGCAATGCCACAGGAAAGTTGCTTCGATGCTGCCCAAAAAGCTTGAAAATAATGCGCCATGTTCGCTCCTGCAAGCATATTTGAAAAAAACTTCAAAGATCAACATTGACGAGTCATACGAGACAATTTGAAAAGACTCATAATCATTGGTAAGAACAACAATACCTGTGAATCAGAATTGGAGCAAGCAGAAGATCTTTGGTCCCAAAAAAAATCCACTCAAAACCCTCCATTTCCCTGTAAATCTGGGGCGTATGCAACCCAAAAGAAAACCAATATCAGCAGCGTAAATCTCCATTGCCCTGTAAATCTGGGGCATATGCAACCAAAAACGAGCATCATCAACGTAAATCTGGCAACCCAAAACCCTCATCATCAACATAAATCAGGGGCAAATGCAGATCCAAAACCCTCCAACTTTGTAAATCGGGGGCGAATACAACCCAATACAATCACAGACCAGTGAATCGAAGGCGAATCCAACATTTCATGTTTTATCCGCCCTTATATTTTTTTGGCTAAACGATAATAATTATTTATTTTTAAAATAATTTTGGGGCTATTTATACAAAACTATACAAAATATGGTTTATATAAAAAATTCGCCCCTCTAAAATCTAAAACCTCTTAAATTTCGCCTTTGGGCTAAAATTCGCCCCTAAAATTTTCCCTGGTGGAGGACGAAATGGAGCTTTGGGCTAAAATTCGCCCCTAAAATTTTCCCTGGTGGAGGACGAAATGGAGTGGTTTGCACAGTGGATGTATCAATGGGGGTGGCAGATGTACTTGGACCAGCAAGCTGATTTTGAGCAGATTTAGAATGAAAGGAGTCAAAGTGTTGAAGAAGATGAAGATTAGGAGGAGTGCAAGGAGAGGCTTCTTTAATAGGACTCTGCTGTAAGCTGGTAGGCTCAAGGTATGTCTCGTATATCCAAATTTGAGACTTAGTTCTGAATAGGTTCCTTCTATGGTGTAAGTCAAATTGGATATCTTGCAAGGATGTGAGGTTTTCAGGAACAAAACTTGCTTTGTGAATGGGTCTACTGAATAGTTGAATCTTCAGTCCTAGAGGTTTTTCTTAAGATTATTTTTGGGTCATCAAATATGGTAGGAGGGTTTGGGTCAGGGTGAGATCTCTTGCTAATTCTTTGTGAAGCCAAATTTCAGACCTACAACACAGAGAGGCTGAAAGTATATGAGAGTTTTGAAAATAGACCTATCTATAAGAATATTGATTTCACACAGTATGTAACTAGGCTTTATTCTCTTGGGATTGATTAATACATTCCAAGGGGATTCTGTGAGAATTAGTGGGGTCAACAGGCCTACTGAAGACCAGTGGAGTCACCAGGTGGATGAAGCTAACTGCTTTGAGGATTTGTTTGTTGTCCACCATCAACAATTGGATACCAATCTAAATATATTTTTGGGTTTTTTGATTTCTTTATGTAACACTAAGATTTTCAATAAGTGTTCTCTAGTATGGTCACCATTATGTTAGTATGGAGAATCAACCAGATATCATTCTTGGCTAACATGTAATATCCCAAAAGGGAGAATGCAGTAATACTTAAACACAATATAAGGACTGCAAATAAGTAAACAATAAATCTTAAGACAACATCAGAATTTACAGAGAAGCTGAGCCATTTTATTATATTAGAGAATATTCAGTTACACCATGTACAAAATATGAGGAGATCTAGCCAAAGAGATGGTCTAGAATCACCCTGAAAAACAAGCTACAATAGGTACAAGATAAATGGAGAGGCATTCAAGCAAATAATGCGCTGTCCCTTCAGCAGAATATGAACATATAGTTGCAGGATGAAAAGGGAAATGCAAATCTACTCAAATCTGGAGCTCAGATGATGCCAAGATTCAAGATCTAGCCAATGTGATGGATTCCCAAGATAACTCAGAAAGGATTTTCCAGATCTACAACTTTGGAAAATCACCTCCCTAGGGTTTGATCCTTGATCTGATGGGAAATAAAGATATGAAGCTAGATCTGACAAATAGATGGATGCAATATGTTATCAGATCAGATCTATGCTTGAAGGGCTGATCCCTTCTTCAGATCTATGAGCTAGAAGCTCTAGATCTAGTTTCTTAATCCTCCAATGATGATTTCAGTTGCTGCAACACAACTGCCACTAGAAACTGCGCTGTGAGGGAAAGAGAGGCTTTCTTCCTGCTGAAATATGTTGCAATAAACTACAGGCTGATGGTGATACTGATGGAAATGTGAGGAGATGATCCCTCATAGGATTGCTAGTTGAAATACTAGCAACTTCCTTCCTCCCTTTTGATGTGCAAGGTAGATAGCGTAATTCCTGAAGGAAGTACTATTGCTAGGAGGTCAATAAATTTTGGCATGATTCCAGATATACAATGAAGCTCTGGGAAGCTAATATTTAAGCCCAAGGTGATAGGAATAAACCCTCACTAGTTCTCCAGCTGAAGTACTGAAGACAACATCTACCTTCCAAACTGATCTTCAGAAATCTGCAATTTATGAATATGAATGTTCTGCAGAAAGTAGAGAAAGGGATGTGGCACTTAAGCTTGATGTAGAATGAAGTACAATACTCTTTCTAGAGCTACTCTAATAAAGAGGTGGGATTCCCACTCGAGAACACCCTGTGCTAAACAGCACCTGCGATCTCTGCTAAAAAACCCAAGAAAACAGTGGAATGTCACATGACAATCGCAGATCTGAAAAGATCTTTGCATCAAGAATAACCATCATACCTCCACCCTTGTCTTCATCTTCTTTATATAATGGATCCTTCCCATGTCTTGGGCCTTATCTAGACTACGTTGTCCATGTGGACAAGATCCTCCAAGTTAAACTGCACCGTTTGACCAAATCAACCATCATGTCTAGGTGCAATGTACACCTTCTATCAAGTGTGCCTTTTGCACAACGTCCTCCATCACTTCATCATGAATGTCCCATGATCTTTGACATCTTCAAGATATTAGTTGACTGAATCAAACTTCTGTTTTATCCCTTTAAGATCTTAGTTGACTGTGTCAACCTCCATGATCTATCTCATTAATGAGACAGGTTCTCCAATTCCATTCACATTAGTAGTTGCTCAACCACCTTATTATGCAAATCTAGATTTAATTAATCCACATTCACACACATAAAGTGGATATTTATTCATATTGAGAATTATGGGTCCCTCCACCCTTTTATTAACTTAACTCATTAAGAAAATTAAGAACTCTAATATTCCAAATATCAGGTGAAAATTTGGGAATATTACAGTCCTCCCCGGCAAAATGTTGCTTGCCCACAAGCAACTCCAAAAATAGATGCAAGGCCATCTATTCCCCTCCAAATGGCATCCACATAAGGAAGGCTTCCTCCATTTGCTGCAATGTGTCATGTATGTTTGGTTCCAAGGTTGTCTTTCAAAAACACATAAAATGACTTCTAACTGTTTGGTTAGATGTCCTCCTTCCATCATGAAGTACCAAGTGACAACCATATAATTTCTAACATCATCATCAATACATGAGATACATAAAATAAATTAGCTCTTTCCATAAAGGATAAGCTCCATCACACAATACATCTCTTCATCCCATGCTTTATGAATTTGATTGAGCATTGTCATGCTCCCATCCTTAGCCCTATTGGCCTTGTTGGTTCCAAGCATCATCCCATAGCTATGAAAAAGAATAATGAAAGGAGTTTTATGGGTAGACAGAGATGTCAAACCATATTATCCTAATAGTAACAACTGGAGTAAGGCCTTTTGCTGCCATCCTCCATCTCCTCCATGTAAGATGGTCAAGCCAAACTCCCCCAAAAGCAACAAAAGTAATAAGAGATCTTGCTGCTTCCTCTCCTCCTCATGTGCATCATGAAGAAAAAACATACTGATAGACATATGGAATGTCACATCAACCCAATACAAATGAACTCCATTAATACACATCATGAGAGCATCATGCCAAGATTTTCCCAATACAAAACACATAGACATAGGAGATGTCATGTGGTGCCCATAGGCTCTCAAAGGAAACCAAAATGAACATGCCTTCTTTTGCTGCATTTTATCATTAATACACAAGGCATGAATTAGAAATACATGAGCTATTGGGTGGTAACCATACTCACCCAAGAGCAGCCAGTGCAACCGTTCCTCCTCCTCCATTTCATAAGTGTTCCTCAAGGCATGGATCAAAGAAATAGGTTCCTTTGGGGGGTGACAAGAATCTCCCAAGAACAATCAACGTAACCAAGCTTGTTGGCCCATATTTATTTTCAAGTGGTCATGCAACCCCTTGCTTATCTTCCTCATCCACTCATCCCAATATGGAAGATGAGTGATGTGTTGCATAATCATGGTATCCTCCCTTTGTAGAATACTAGCTCCCTCAAACAGATGAAGAACTTTGAACTTCATGAAATGTTGAAGTGCACCTCCAATGATATCTCTTAATGAGACCTTATTCTCATCCATGGCCTTTAAAAACCCATGAGGTTCTGCATCTTCTGTTGGTAGAAGTTTCTCTTTGAGCTGTGAGATGCTCATTGAGAAAGTGTCATCAACAAAGGAGAAAATGTTTCTCATATGTAGATGTCTACCATTCATAATCTTGTCCTTCATTGCTTCATGAATGAAGCTACCTTCAGAATGCTCCAAGAATAATGTGGCCTCATCATTATCACTACTTCTAAGTGACATTTTTGTAGATCTACAAGGTAATACATAGATTGTCCCAAAGAAAGGTACAATACTGATCTCATAGCCAGTCATTGTACAAAGGATTATGCTCATCCCTCTTTCTGAAACTATACACTTCAACTCAAGAGGTTGAATGTAGTTCATCCATGACAAGATGGGATAGCTTCTCATCTCCTCCTTGATTAGATCAAGGGTCCTATACGCTATGATGATGTGCTGCTTCAAATCAGCATTTGAATCTAACCCTTGGTCATGCATTGGCTCTAATGGCATGTCCCCATAAGTTTCAATAAGATCTACTAAAAAAATAGGTGATGAATGTGTATGCATACCTTGGATCAAATGATATGTGGGAACCTCTTGACAGAACACAAGAGTTCCTCCAACCAGAACAATGGTGCCTCCAACTACTAGTAAGAGAGATGGTTGCTCTTCCTCTAATGTACCAACACTGGAATCTTCCTCCTCTTCCTCATGCATCTCCTGAATCATGCATGGGAATCTATGTGTCAAGAGCTCAATATTACCTTGCAAAGATGCAAGTATCTCTTCTCTGGATGTAAGTACTTTTGCAGCTGGTGGTGAAAGTAGTGACCTCTTGTCCAGAGTGACAGGATTGACATCCTCCTTAGGAAATGTCTCTTTGTGGCTCATCTCTGTCTTCTTTACATAAAACTTCTTTCTCAACTTGTGGAAGAAATCTAAATATTGAGTCACCTTTGCATGCTCCATGTGACTAAACCACCAATCATTAGCTTCATCTAAAAGATGAGTGCTACAATTTGAACAGCCTCTTCCTTAGCTACAGGATGTAGCCTGAAAAATGCATCTAACTCCCTCCTCCAAGCCTTAAAAGTGCTTGAGGAAGATCCATCAAATGTAGGAAAATAGAATCTATTATGCCTCTTTCTTCTATTGCTGTTACATGATCCTCTTTCTTCTTCGATTTTAAAGAATTGTTGGAGAGTTAGCTTCTCCATGAATGCTCTAGACTATGATTTGTACTCTTCAAGATATAAACTGAGAGTCTCATGAGTCTCCGGTTCATTTCCTTCTTCATTTCTATACCTCTCTCCTCCTTTAGAAAAAGGTGGGTATAGTAGATATATGTGGAGATCTATGATTCTCCAGTATTCTTCTCCTTTGCTAATAGGAAGTGCTTAGACCTTCCTCATCAAATCTTCTTCTTGGATCTTCTTCCTGCCCTTCCTTCTTCATTTGATTGACCTCCTTGGAGAGATCATGCATGGATCTAAAGAAAGGTGTGGCAGATTTATCATCCTCCATGATAGATCTTATCTATCTTCTTCTTCTTTTGATGCAAAAGATGAAGTGTCCACAAAATGAGCCAAATATCATGCTTTGATACCATTGTAATATCCCAAAAGGGAGAATGCAGTAATACTTAAACAAAATATAAGGACTGCAACTAAGTAAACAATAAATATTAAGACAACATCATAATTTACAGAGAAGCTGAGCCATTTTATTATAATGGAGAATATTCAGTTACACCATGTACAAAATATGAGGAGATCTAGCCAAAGAGATGGTCTAGAATCACCCTAAAAAACAAGCTACAACAGGTACAACATAAATGGAGAGGCACTGAAGCAAATACTGCACTGTCCCTTTATCAAAATATGAACATATAGTTGCAGGATGAAAAGGGAAATGTAGATCTACTCAAATCTGGAGCTTAGATGATGCCAAGATTCAAGATCTGGCTAATGTGATGGATTCCCAAGAAAACCCAGAAAGGATTTTCCAGATCTACAACTTTGGAAAATCACCTCCCTAGGGTTTGATCCTTGATCTGCTAGGAAATATAGATCTGAAGCTAGATATAAAAAATATATGGCTGCAATATGTTATCAGATCATATCTATGCTTGAAGGGCCAATCCCTTCTTCAGATCTATGAGCTAGAAGCTCTAGATCTAGTTTCTCAATCCTCCATTGATGATTTCAGTTGTTGCAACACAACTGCCACTAGAAACTGCACTGTGAGGGAAAGAGAGGCCTTTTGCCTACTGAAATATGCTGCAATAAACTATAGGCTGATGGTGATACTGATGGAAATGTGAGGGGATGATCCCTCACAGGATTGCTAGCTAAAATACTAGCAACTTCCTTCCTCCCTTTTGATGTGCAAGGTAGACAGCGTAATTCCTGAAGGAAGTACTGCTGCTGGGAGGTCAATAACTTTTGGCCTGATTCCAGATCTGCAATGAAGCTATGGGTAGCTTATATTTAAGCCCAGGGTGATAGGAATAAACCCTCACTAGTTCTCTAGCTGAAGTACTGAAGACAACATCTACCTTCCAAACTGATCTTTAGAAATCTGCAATTTCTAAATATGAATGTTCTGCAGAAAGTAGAGAAAGGGATGTGGCACTTAAGCTTGATGTAGAATAAAGAACAATACTCTTTCTATAGCTACTCTAATAAAGAGGTGCGATTCCCACTCGAGAACACCCTGTGCTAAACAACACCTGCGATCTCTGCTAAACAACCCAAGAAAGCAGTGGAATGTCACATGACAATCGCAGATCTGAAAAGATCTTTACATCAAGAATAGCCAGCATACTTCCACCCTTGTCTTCATCTTCTTTATATAATAGAGCCTTCCCATGTCTTGGCCCTTATCTAGAATACGCTGTCCATGTGGACAAGATCCTCCAAGTTAAACTGTGCTATTTGACCAAATCAACCATCATGTCTAGGTGCAATGTACACCTTCCATCAAGTGTGCCTTGTTTGCACAACGTCCTCCATCACTTCATCATGAATGTCCCATGATCTTTGACATCTTCAAGATCTTAGTTGACTGAATCAACCTTCTATTTGATCCCTTCAAGATCTTAGTTGACTGTGTCAACCTCCATGATCTATCTCATTAATGAGACATGTTCTCCAATTCCATTCACATTAGTAGTTGCTCAACCACCTTATTATGCAGATCTAGACTTAATTAATCCACATTCACACACATAAAGTGGATATTTATTCATATTGAGGATTATGGGTCCCTCCAACCTTTTATTAACTTAACTCATTAAGAAAATTAAGAACTCTAATATTCCAAATATCAGGTGAAAATTTGGGAATATTACATAACACTTGATTTATCTAGGTTTGACAGGGGATTTGTGAGTTCTTTAGAATGTTTTAGCTGTTTATTACTTAGATTCCCCAATGGAGTCGCCATTATGTTAGGTCCCTGTAATTTTTTAGATTGGGAAGGCCAAATGAATAAGGGTAACTTCAAACCAACTTTGGAGCCCTAGGACCTAGCATTCCTGGACTCAGAGAGGGATCTCTCTATATTTGTGTAAAAGATATAACTTGATTGATTTTATGGTATTGATTTTAGGCTAGTTATAATGATAGGGTTTGTTTTTTTTGTTTTGTTTGGTTGGGTTGCTTGTCAAGAAGAACAGATAGAGTAAGAGAGTCTTAAACCATTGGGCTATGGGGTCTGTGAAAGGCTTGAAAAGTACAATAATGAATCAAGGGTGTTTCATAGGGAAAATTGACAAAGCCAAATGGATCTTAATAGCTTCTGTGAGTGAAATTAACATTAAGTTGTGAGATTAGTAGGTTTAAAGGGAAATTAAGAATCCTTTAACATATACTAAAACAAGAAGGGTATTTAAGATCACTATGTTTAAGAAATAATCAAAGGAGAGGGCGCACCATAAACTTCTTTGACCTAGCTTTACCAAGTAAACTTTAAAACAAAAATCCAACAAACCCTAGAGAGCAGGGAACTCCTAAATTCTCTAGTTATTTACCTTTAGAGACAAAAAACATTCAAGATAACACATAAGTAATGATTAAAGAGGAGGGAAATCCTAAGTTTCTTCAATCAGACTATAAATACCTTCAAAGTAACTACTCAAGATGGACTAAAGGATAGTGCAAACCATAAACTTCTTCAGCCAAGCCCTAATTAGAAAACTTCAAATAAAAGGCCTTCAAAACAATGTTTTAAGCTACACCAAAGGACAGGGAATACCATAAACTTCTTTGGCTTGACTCTATTAAATCATTTCAAGGCAAACAAGCATAAGTGGAATCAAAGAGAAATTAAAAATTCTTCAATCAGACCCAGCAGAGGAAAACATTTGAACAATAGAAAGCAGACAGGCTTAAGGTGCCTCTAGCAGCATATCTTAACCTAAATTTTTTGTTCCATTGCAAGAGAAAAGATGAAAAATATGGAAAACATAAGAAGACAATAAATAAATTGGAATAACATCACCATTTGACAAATTCCACGAATCCTGCAAATGTACTTGCTCCATTATCATTTAGTCCAAGACAATTACAAAGCTCCAAAGCCAAAAAAACTCTTCACCACTCAAAGTCTATGTCATTTTATCTTCAACAATAAACCAACAACATAATGAAGCTTACATGTAGTATTTAACTACAAAATGATGAAGTAAACCCTAGCTAGGTTTTTAGAAGTCATTAATTATACATTTAAATCACTTTGACCATTGAGACCATGCAAGGCCCAAGGCAAAAGTATCTAAACTCATTTATGGAAAAAATAACTTCTAACATTACTATTTGAGCTAATTTGGAGAAAATTTTTACTTTAAGGCCTCAAAATATCCTTTGCAATAACTCCTAGCAAGGGCGCAGCTCCAAGGTATAAGGTGCAGCGCCAGGCCAAGGGCGCAGCACCAAGACTAGAAAAATCACTTGTTTTGCAGTTGAGTTTTGGAGGCCTTCTCAGTGTCCAAATGAGCTCCATGATAGCTCATTGGAAAGCTTGTCCTGTCTAGTTTCCAGATCTACCTTTAGTTTCCAGATTGGTGCCCATTTTATTAGTAAAAAACCATTTATCCTAAGCCTTCTCAGGGTGCAGTGCAAGTGCTGAAAAGAGGGAAGAAAGGTGTTTTTAGGTAGTTTTTGGTCCTTTTCAGGGACCATTTCTGCTCCAAATGACTTGAAATTTTCCGCGGGTGATTTCCTTGGCATGAGGAACATGAATATGTAAACCTTTTATTATTTGAGTGCCCCAAAAAAGAGCACAACGCCAGTGGAACTGCACATTTGACCCTTCTTTTGGCTAGCCAACTGTCAAAAACTCAAAATTTGCAAAAATGTGCCAAAATTGGGTTTTAACTCACTGATCATGTTTGGGATGCTTGGAGGGCTACATCAGCAAGGATATTCAGTTTTTCCTTCTCCTTTTCCTCATTTAGGGCTTGAATCTTTGCAAGGGCTCTTTTGAGCTTGGCCCTTGCAATCTTGTTTCTCATGGCATAATGCTTTGCCATCTGCTTCTGCAT
The DNA here is from genome assembly GCA_034641835.2 of Pinus albicaulis. Classification (NCBI taxonomy): domain Eukaryota; kingdom Viridiplantae; phylum Streptophyta; class Pinopsida; order Pinales; family Pinaceae; genus Pinus; species Pinus albicaulis. The sequence continues at coordinate 373,405,063 of CM076570.1, forward strand.
GTCAATGTCTATTTTTCCTTCTCAAGTTGACCCCCTAGGTGCAGGTTTTCCCTCTCTAGCCAATATTATCTATCATAGTTTATTTCCATGGAAATCATCTCACTTGGAGTGAGTTGCTCTACCAATTCTGTCTCTTTCTCTCTTTCCTTGGCTAATGCCTTCTTCCAACCAATTTTCCTTGGCCTCTTCCTAGGAAGATGTTCTTCCTCATCCTCACTGTCATCAAGAGTGCCCAAGTTCTCATCTAGCATAGCTTCGGCCTTTCCATCCTCTTTCTGGGCTATGATTGCCCTGACTTCACTGATGGATTTCTCTGTATCTAACTGCTTGTTCTCTAGCTCAAGATAGTTGATCACATTATTTTCCCTACCAAGATTAGCTTGTAGCTCCCTAATCTGGGCATCCTTGCTCTTGATCAAAATATTTGTGATCCTCTCCTCATCCTCATCCTCAAGGTCAATAAGTTGAAACTCTTGTTATGTTTCATGTGTATCCTCCTCTTCAACAATGACTTGCTCTGCAACCTTTTCCTTACCCTTATCAAGATGTTTTGTTGATGATGAAGGCAGTGCCCCTTCCATAATTTTTGGAGAAAACACCTTCCTGTGGCCTCTTTGATAGGTCAAAGGAAAAGGATCTATGTCAACCATCTCAGTGTCATCTGTCTCACTTCTCTCTTCACTGTTTGATGCTCTAGTATCATGAGATGAGAGTGAAGGATTGTGGAAGGGTGATGAAGGAGGATCATCATGAGTTGAAGGAATGTGAGTGGATGGTGATGTGGAAGGGTCATCATGGGATGAAGGAATGTGAGTGAGTGGATATGCAGGAATAGTAGGAAGTGATGGAGATGTAGGAATGGGAGGATGAGATGAGGAAGGTATATCTTGCTGATGATGGCCTTGTGGAGTAGTAAAAACCTCATTGGAAATGAAGGTCTCCCATGGAATGCCTTTGTGCTGTAGTTGGTGCATAACCACCATCTTGATAAGTGAGTGATGGAATAGGCTCTGCATTTGCTGAGGGTAGTCTCTCTTTTTCACTATGTAGGCCATTTTTTCAATGCTTCGAAAGAGGTAATATGGTATATGCAGCATCCTAACCCTAATGAAATGCATAAGAATCCAGATGTGGTATGAGTAAAGACGAGAAAACCTTCCCTCACATGTGAAATACTTCATGATTATCCTCATCATGGGTGCATACCTATCAAGAAGATGTGAAAAAGGAAAGATGGACTTGTGGTGATCTTTATACCTAGGCTTTAGGTAGTGTTCAAAGTAAATCATGTCTAGGTTTGCTTGCTTGAACCACTTTTCTCCCACACTTGGTATCTCAATAGTTGCAGCAATAGAATTAGTGGAAATCTCAAATGTAACTCCAAGTAGTTTAATTTTTTTTTCATGAAAATTGATAATAAATAGTCTTGTTAGCTCAGGGTGGTTTTGTACTTGTTGCACCTTCTTACAAAATTCAAAGCAACCCATGTGTTTGAAGCAAGAAATAGTAAGAGGAGATGCCATGAGCTCCTTTGTATTGAGGGGTTCAAATATGTTTATCTTCCCTCCCTTGTGATCATGCATCCTTGGCATTTGGGCCTCACCACCACTGCCACTATCCTCTCCCTCAGGCATGTTGAAAACTATGTTTTAGAAACCCTAGGACAAATGTGAAAATGAGATGAAGGGAGGGTAATGAAATGGAAATTTTGCAAGTGAAGGTAATGAATGAATGAAGGAAAGGGGGGTAAGGGAAAGCTTAGATGAATGAAAACCCTTGAGCACTATAATAACCATTTTTTTTTACTGATACTCTTTATAGGAAGATGAATTAATTGTAAAATAGTGACTTCAAGCTATATTTCATGGTTTTATTTAGGTTTTATTTTCCATTCAATTAAGAAATTATCAAAATAGCTTGAAAATGGGTGTATGTCAGGTACTTACCCTTATCAATGTTTGGAGAACCTTTGGCAAAGAATTAAAAGATATTTGGAGTGATTTGAGTAGTTAGAAGAGGGAGAAACCCTCTCTGTCCAAGCACATAGTGCCAAGGCTGAGGGCGCAACGCCAGTTATTAGCGCAACGCCAAGGGAATTCAACATAGGACCTCTCGGGCAAGAGTGCAACGCTTTGTCAAGGGTGCAACACCCACTTCTAGGCGCACAATGCCTTCACAAAATGAATGGAGGAAAAATGTTAAGGGTGCAGCGCCTAGTCCTAGGCGCACAGCGCCGGAAAAATTTGCCCAAATTTGGCTTGAAAACTTACAAAATATTTTCTCCTAAGCACTCTTGATCTTTTGAAATGCAACAATGATTTATTGAAGTGCAAAATGAGCTTTTATAGATAAGAGGAATTTGATTTAATTATGAAAACCCACTTTCTAATGTTTGAAACCCTTTTTCCCTTTTTCATTAATATTCTTTACACTTTTCGCTTGTAGGTTGTTGGAGTCATAAAATTTGCTTTTGTTTTGATCACTGAGACTTGAAATGTTCATTTTGACACCTTTGGGATTTAAACACAAAGCAACATCTTCAAAATCTTCTATAGTTTCCACCCTTAAAACTAAACCTTTTTACCTTCTCTGGCCATCTTTTCCAAAATTATAAGTGTTTGCAGTCTTCACAAAAATCATTAGTGTTGTCTTCTAAGTTCTCTATATCCTTTTCAATTTCATTCATTTATGTCCAGTTCACCTCACCTTTTCCATATTTCATCAATCTTTTCTGATAGATTTTCTTCATGTTTGGCCTTGTATGCTTCCTCCATGTCATTTTCTGCAAGTGATCATTGTTTTGGCACTTAACTAGACCATCAAGTTCATAACCCTATTCATCTATAAGAACAAGTGCTTCCTCTTTTCCTTGCTATAAGTTTTTTTCCTTCATGAGTAGATAGTCTACCTCATTAGTACCTTCTGCTGACACAAATTTCAACACTCCTGCAGAAGTGCCAAACTTTGTCAATTTTCCTCACTTGCAGACTCTGTACTGAAAAGGTTATCTTCTTTGGAAATCTTTAAGTCCTTCTTGAATAACCATGTCTTGACATTCTATTACATTTGAGCCAGATTCTAGCAAAGGAAAAGCAGTGCCTGAAACATCCAAGGATGACCTTAGACAATGTAAAATCGTAATGACTTAGTGGGAGGGTTATTTTGACCTGATTTTGACTGAAATTTGGCTTGGGGATTTTCAAGTGAAAACAGAGTATTACTATAGCTTATTATGCCCAAAGGGACATGGGGATGAGTCAACACTAGGAAATCCTAGAGGGAGGATGGAGTCCATTGATAGGGGAAAAATGGGGTAATGAGGTTATCACAAGAAATAGGATGAAAATGAGAAGTAGGAGCCCATAATGAGTCTTTCACGAGAAATAGGGTGACCTTGAGATGGAAAACTGAGGAATAGTGAAAAAAAAATTATAAGGATAATGAAGGCAGTGAGATTTCTGAAACTCACAATATTCAAGGAATGTTGTTTTCAAAGAACTAGAACCATCCTATAGTCATCTAAAGATAGTGAAAAATGCTGATGACTAACACTATGCACTCACCATGCCTGAAAGGGACACTTCCATCGTTATTAATACTAATACCATCAAAGCTAGGGAGAATATCTAATGATATTAAGAATTTCACTGCTAGAGCTATTGGTTTTACCATTCTTACACTAACACCCTTATGGTTATACATCATTCACATTGCAATACACAAATTAAGATTCTCTATTTTCTGCCATTCTATTCCAAGTATGGGAAATCCGGTGTAGTATCTTGAGTGCTCATAATCCATGGTAAAGTGTGTAATAATAGAAGTTGGTATAACATATCCAATATTTTCTGCATCTTCATGTTAAAGTGATTGAAATGAAATTCCCACATACTAGCCCTTGTCATTAAAAGTGCCCCCCACCCCCCAGCAATTATAGTAGCATCAATTCGGACTCCATGAATCTCGGTGGCCCCATGGAAATATGAAAGAACTTCAATATGTGAAACAACTACATTAGATACATAGATTGTGTCACTTTCAATTGGATAACCTAAAATAGTGACAACATCCTATGAGGTGGGTAGCGCTCCAAATTTCATTAGAGATACTCCTTCCCTAAATTCTTTATCACTCACAGTTAGCATCACAATATCACATTTAGTTCCAATCATGTGCATAATAGTCAAGTACTTTGTATCATATCCTCGCTTCTTAAGCTTCAATTGTTTTTGACGCTCTATCATATGACCATTGGTCAACTGTATACATCCATAAATACTAAACCCATTGCTTACTCGACCTAAATTGATGCTTGCACTGCCATGGAAGTGAAAATTTTGGTTATGTATGCACAAAAAAAACTTTGAATATTGTAGTGGGCCCATAGTGTGTGGAAAGCCTAAACTATGAACTTTTTGAATCATTATTTATTATGACTGCAAGGTATTTTCCATCAAATTATGAGAACCAAATATTTGTTGGACTTTACCATGTAGTGTCGACGACACTTGTAATTTTAGCTACAATGGTGCTAGTCTTGGGGTCAAACATTGAGGTTGCACTTGGGAACTTGGAGCATGTATCGGCTGAACTAGAAAAAATGATGAAATATTAGATCCATGCCATTGTTTTGTTGAAATGACATAAATCTCATATTTAAACTCTTGCAAGTTTCTATTTACTTCTGTAATATCCCAAAAGGGAAAATGCAGTAATACTTAAACACAATATAAGAACTGCAACTAAGTAAACAATAAATCTTAAGAAAACATCAAAATTTACAGAGAAGCTGAGCCATTTTATTATAGTGGATAAGATTCAGTTGCACAATGTACAAAATATGAGGAGATCTAGCCAAATAGGTGGTTTAGAATCACCTAGAAAACATGCCACAATAGGCACTGCATAACTGAAGAGCCACTGAAGCAAATACTGCGCCGTCCCTTCAGCAGAATATGAACATATTACTACAGACTGAAAAGGAAAATGCAGATCTACTCAAATTTGGAGCTCAGATGATTCCAAGGTTCAATATCTGGGCAATGTGATGGATTCCCAAGATAACCCAGAAAGGATTTTCCAGATCTACAACTTTGGAAAATCACCCTCCTAGGATTTGATCCTTGATCTGCTGGGAAATACAGATATGAAGCTAGATCTAACAAATAGATGGCTGAAATATGTCATAAGATCATATCTAATCTTGAAGGGCTGATCCCTTCTCCAGATCTACAAGCTAGAAGCTCTAGATCTAGCTTCTTAATCCTCCAATGATGATTAGAGATGCTGCAACACAACTGCCAATAGAAACTGTGATGTGAGGGATAGAGAGGCCTTATGCCTGATGAAAAGTGCTGAAATAAACTCCAATATGATGGAAACACTGATGGAAATGTGAGGGAATGATCCCTCACAGGATTATTAGCTGAAATGCTAGCAACTTCCTTCCTCCTTTTGGATCTGCAAATTGGACAACATAATTCCTAAAGGAAATATTGTTGCTAGGAGGTTAATAACTTTTGGCCTGATTCCAAATCTAAAATTAAGCTCTAGGAATGCTGATCGATAATCCCAAGGTGATGGGAATAAACTCTCACCAGTTCTCCAGCTGAAGTACTGAAGACAACTTCTACCTTCCAAACTGATCTTCAGAAATCTGCAATTTCTGAATATGAATGTTCTACAGAAAGTAGGAAATGAGATGTGGCAGCAATGCCTGATGTGGAATGAAGTACAATACTCTTTCTAGAGCTACTCTAAGAAATAGGTTGGATTCCTGCTCGGGAACACCCTGTGCTAAACAACACTTGCAATCTCTGCTAAACAACCCAAGAAAGCAATGGAATATCACATGACAATTCCAGATATGAAAATATCCTTAACATCAAGAATCACCAGCATACCTCCATCCTTGTATTCATATTTTTTATATAATGTTTGATCCTTCCCATGCCTTGGCCTTCATCTATACTGCCTTGTGCATGTGGACCAAATCCTCCATGTTTGACTGCGTTGTTTGACCAAATCATCCATCATGTCTAGGTGCAATGTACACCTTCTCCATCGTGTGTGCTTTAATTGCACAACATCCTCCATCACTTTATCATGAATGTTCCATGATCTTTTGTTTGACATCTTCAAGATCTTAGTTGACTGTATCAACCTCCATGATCTATCTCAATTAATGAGACATAATCTCCAATTCCATTCACATTAGTAGTTTCTCGACTACCTCATTATGTAGATCTAGGCTTAATTAATCCACATTAACACACATAAAGTGGATACTTATTCATATTGAGGATTATGGGTCCCTCCACCCTTTGATTTACTTAATTCATTAAGAAAGTTAAGATCTCTATTATTCCAAATACCAAGTTAAAATTTGGGAATATTACAGTCCTCCCCAGAAAAATTTTGCTTGTCCTCAAGCAACTCCAAAAATAGATGCAAAGCCATCTATTCCCCTCCAAATGGCATCCACATAAGGAAGGCTTCCTCCATTTGCTGCAATGTGTGATGCATGTTTGGTTCCAAAGTTGTCTTTCAAAAACATATAGGATGACCTCTGACTGTATGGTTAGATGTCCTCCTTCCACCATGAAGTGCCAAGTGACAACCATATGAGTTCTAACTTCATCATTAATACATGAGGTACATAAAATAAAGTGGTTCTTTCCACAAAGGAAAAGCTCCATCTCACAATACATCTCTCCATCCCATGCTTTATGAATTTTATTGAGCATTGATATGCTCTTATCCTTAGCTCTGTTGGTCTTGTTGGATCCAAGCATCATTCCAACATTATGCAAAAGAAGAAGGAAAGGAGCTATATGGGTAGACAAAGATGTCAAACCATATTATCCTAATAGTAACCACTTGAGTAAGGCCCTTTGCTACCATCCTCCATCTCCTCTATGTAAGATGGACAAGCCAAACTCCCCCAAAATCAACCAAAGAAACAAGAGATGTTGCTGCTTCCTGTCCTCCTCATGTGCATCATGAAGAAAAAACATACTGATAGACATGTGGAATGTCACATCAGCCCAATACAAATGAACTCCATCAATACACATCATGAGAGAATCATGCCAAGCTTTCCCCAATACAAAACACATAGACATAGGAGATGCCATGTGGTGGCGAAACTCTCTCAAGGAAAACCAAAATGAGCATGCCTTCTTTTTCTGCATTCTATCATTGATACAAAAGGCATGAATTAGAAATTTATGAGCTATTGGGTGGTAACCATACTCACCGAAGAGCAGCCAGTGCAGCCATGCCTCCTTCATTTCATAAGTGTTCCTCAAGGCATGGATGAAAGAAATAGGAGCCTTTGGGCAGTGACAAGAATCTCCCAAGGGAAACCAACGTAACCAAGCTTGTTGTACCATGTCATAAATCTGCAAGTGGTCATGCAACCCCTTGCTTATCATCTTCACCCACTCACCCCAATATGGAAAATGAGTGATGTGTTGCATAATCATGGTATCCTCCCTTTTTGAATACCATCTCCCCCAAACTGATGAAGAAATTTGCACTTCATGAAATGTTGAAGTGCACCTCTAATGAGATCTCTTAATGAGACCTTCTTATCATCCATGGCCTTCCAAAGCCAATGAGGTTCTAGATCTGCTGTAGGTAGAAGTCTCTCTTTGAGCTGTGAGATGCTCATTGAGAAAGTGTCATCAAGAAAGGAGAAAATGTTTCTCATATCTAGATGTCTACCATTCATCATCTTGTCCTCCATTGCTTCATGAGTGAAGCTACCTTCATAATGCTCCAAGAATAATGGGGCCTCATCATTATCACTGCTACTAAGTGATAGCGCTATAGATCTGCAAGGTGATACATCTACTGTCTCAGAGAAAGGTAAAATATTGATCTCATAACCATTATTGTACATAGGATCATGCTCATCCCTTCTTTTGAAACTCTACATTTCAACTCAAGAGGCTGAATGTAGTCCATCCATGACAAACTAGGATATATTTTTATCTCCTCCTTGATTAGATCAAGGGTCCTCTGCGCTGTGATAATTTGCTGCTTCAAATAAGCATTTGGATCTAACCCTTGGTCATGCATTGGCCTTGATGGCATGTCCCCATAAGTTTCAATAAGATCTACTGAAATAATAGGTGATGAATGTGTATGCATACCTTGGATCAACTGATATGTGGGAACCTCTTGACAGAACACAAGAGTTCCTCCAATTGGGACAATGGTGTCTCCAACTGCTGGTAAGAATGATGGATGCTCTTCTCCAAGTGTACTAGCACTGGAAACTTCCTCCTCTTCCTCATGCATCTCCTGAATCATGCATGGGACTCTATGTGTCAAGAGCTTAAGACTATATTGCAAGGTTTCAAGTGTCTCTTCTCTGGATGCAAGTACTTCTGCAGCTGGTGGTGAAAGTAGTGACCTCTTGTCTAGAGTGACAATATTGACATCCTCCTTTGCTTCCTTAGGAAATGTCTCTTTGTGACACATCTATGGTTTTATTACATCAAATTCCTTCCTCAAATTGTGAAAGAAATCTGAATATTTAGTCACCTTCGCATGCTCCATGTGACCAAACCACCAATCATTGGCTTCACCTAAAAGATGAAGTGTTGCAATTTGAACAACCTCTCCTTCAGCTATAGGATGTAGTCTAAAAAATGCATCTAACTCTCTCCTCCAAGCCTTAATAGTGCTTGAGGAAGATCCATCAAATGTAGGCAAATAGAATTTATTATGCCTCTTTCTCCTATTGCTGCTATAGGATCCTCTTTCTTCTTTGATTTTGAAGAATTTTTGGAGAATTAGCTTCTCCTTGAATGCTCTAGACTGTGCTTTGTACTCTTCAAGATATAGACTAAGAGTCTCAGGTTCTCTTCTTTCTTCTTTTCTATACCTCTCACCTTCTCCAAAGAAAGTGGGCATAGTGGATCTATGAGGAGATCTATGATTCTCCGGTTTTCTTCTTTGCTGATAGGAAGTGCTTGGGCCTTCCTCATCAAGTCTTCTTCTTGGATCTTCTTTTTGTCCTTCCTTCTTCATTTGATTGACCTCCTTGGAGAGATCATGCATGGATCTAAAGAAAGGTGTGGCAAAATTATCATTCTCCATGATAGATCTCATCTATCTACATCTTCTTTTGATGCAAAAGATGAAGTGTCCACAAGCTGAGCCACAGATCATGCTCTGAAACCACTGTAATATCCCAAAAGGGAAAATGCAGTAATACTTAAACACAATATAAGAACTGCAACTAAGTAAACAATAAATCTTAAGACAACATCAAAATTTACAGATAAGCTGAGCCATTTTATTATATTGGATAAGATTCAGTTACACAATGTACAAAATACAAGGATATATAGCCAAAGAGGTGGTCTAGAATCACCCAGAAAACATGCCACAATAGGCACTGCGTAATTGAAGAGCCAATGAAGAAAATACTATGTTGTCCCTTCAGCAGAATATGAACATATGACTACAGGCTGAAAAGGAAAATGCATATCTACTCAAATCTGGAGCTCAGATGATGCCAATATTCAAGATTTGGCCAATGTGATGGATTCCCAAGATAACCCAGAAAGGATTTTCCAGATCTACAACTTTGGAAAATCACCCTCCTAGGATTTGATCCTTGATTTGCTAGGAAATATAGATCTAAAGCTAGATATGACAAATAGATGGCCGAAATATGTCATAAGATCAGATCTAATCTTGAATGGATGATCCCTTCTCCAGATCTACAAGCTAGAAGCTCTAGATCTAGCTTCTCAATCATCCAATGATGATTACAGCTGCTGCAACAAAACTGCCAATAGGAACTGCACTGTGAGGGAAAGAGAGGCCTTCTTCCTGCTGAAAAGTGCTGCAATAGACTCCAGGCTAATGGAAACACTGATGGAAATGTGAGGGGATGATCCCTCACATGATTACTAGCTGAAATGCTAGCAACTTCCTTCCTCCTTTTGGATCTACAAATTGGACAATGTAATTCTTGAAGGAAATACTACTGCTAGGAGGTTAAAAACTTTTGGCCTAATGCCAGATCTGAAATGAAGCTCTGGGAATGCTGATTGATAAGCCAAAGCTAATGGGAATAAACCCTCACCAGTTCTCCAGCTGAAGTAATGAAGACAACTTCCACCTTCCAAACTGATCTTCAGAAATTTGCAATTTTTGAATATGAATGTTATACAGAAAGTAGGAAAAGAGATGTGGCACCAATTCCTGATGTGGAATTAAGTACAATATTATTTCTAGAGCTACTCTAAGAAAGAGGTGAGATTCCCAATCAGGAACACTCTGTGCTAAACAACACTTGCAATCTCTGCTAAACAACCCAAGAAAGCAATGGAATGTCACATGAAAATTCCAGGTCTGAAAAGATCATTAACATCAAGAATCACCACCATACCTCCATCCTTGTCTTCATCTTCTTTATATAATGTTTGAGCCTTCCCATGCCTTGGCCTTCATCTAGACTGCGCTATGCATGTGGACCAAATCCTCCATGTTTGACTGCACTGTTTGACCAAATCATCCATCATGTCTAGGTGCAATTTACACCTTCTCCATCATGTGTGCTTTAATTGCACAACATCCTCCATCACTTTATCATGAATGTTCCATGATATTCTGTTTGACATCTTCAAGATCTTAGTTGACTGTATCTACCTCCATGATCTATCTCAATTAATGAGACATAATCTCCAATTCCATTCACATTAGTAGTTTCTCAACTACATCATCATGTAGATCTAGGCTTAATTAATACACATTCACGCACAAAAAGTGGATACTTATTCATATTGTGGATTATGGGTCCCTCTACCCTTTTATTTACTTAATTCATTAAGAAAGTTAAGAACCCTAATATTCCAAATATCAGGTGAAAATTTTGGAATATTACAACTTCTATTAGTGACTCCAATTTGATTGCTACTTGCTTTGAAATAAGCTCCAATTGCTACATTGTCTCAAAAAAATGGTCAATAATTTGGAAAAAAATACATCATTTGTAGCACTAAGTGTGCTTGACCTTTTTTTTGTTCATTATATATATATATATATATATATATATATATATATATATATATATATATATATATATATATATATATATATATATATATGTATGTATGTATGTATGTATGTATGTATGTATGTATGTATGTATGTATGTATGTATGTATGTATGTATGTATGTATGTATGTATGTATGTATATAATAGAATTCCTCTCTAAACTCACTAGTACAACCGACTCCACACTTGTGACAAGAAAAATGAAATTACATGATTACCATCCCAATTCTTGCAAATAACTCAATTTCCAATGCATCTAAGAGTACTCTAAGTGTGCAAGAGTATGAGAGAATGAGAGTGTTCTCACCTCAAAACAATCAAAAATCTAGAAATTGATTATTTTATGCCTTTTTATCATTAATCTCTCTTTTTTCTTCATTTTTCTTCATTTTCCCTCTAATTTACCTTGCATGAAAATTTGTGTCTCTTCACCTTCTTTTTCTCCTATTTTCCTATATTTTCATAATTAAATGCCAATTATTGACTCTATGCCTTTTCCAATTTACATAGCCATTAATTTATATACAATTGATGCCCACTATAATTTTTTTCCCAACATTCAACTTGGAATATGTGTCCCATGTCCTTGGTATTATTTTATTTATATGGAAAATCAACTAGGGCTCTTACAATAAATATCAAGAAAAAATGTAACACATGTTGTTGAATTTCCATCGCTATAAATCTAATAATCCTTTAAACATACTACTATGCCCTATAGATGCTCCAGTAACCCACTCCTCTAAAGTCTCAAAAGCGTCCCACATATTTTCATTCTGATTCCCAACCAGAATTTGAGAAATCACCACCAACTATGCATATTTTGTTCGTTCCATAGCATGCAATAGCTTGTCCAAAATTTTTATTGGAGCATCATAGTCATAATCCTTTCCATATTCCGAACGAGGTATGGCATCAAGATAGATGAAAATACAAAACATGAAATTATTTAATAAGGTGGAGGCTTCCCATTTATATGTGCAGAGACTAGGAATTTGTGAGTAGAAAGCTCAATACCAAATTCATGATGCTCAGAATCAAAGAGAATTTGGACTGTGGCATGCTTTCCTATGTACTTATTTGAAACAAGGTAGCTAAAACCTATGCACTCACCATGTTTGAAAGGGACAGTTCCATTGTTAGTAATACTAATACCATCAAAGCTAGGGAGAATATCTAGTGATATTAAGAATCTCCCTGCTAGAGATATTGGTTTTAACCTTCTTACATGAACACCCTTTTGGTTAGACATCATTCCCATTGCAATACACAAATTTAGATTCACTATTTTCTGCCATTCTATTCCAAGTATGGGAAATCTGGTGTAGTATCTTGAGGGCTCATAATCCATGGTAAAGTGTGTAATAATAGGAGTTGGTATAACATATCCAATATTTTTTGCATCTTCATGTTAAAGTGATTAAAATGAAATTACCACATACTGGCCCTTATCATTAAAAGCCCCCCTCCCCCAGCAGTTATAGTAGCAGAAATTAGGACTCCAAGAAGCTCGGTGGTCCCATGGAAATATGAAAGAACTTCAATATGTGATACAACTACATTAGATACATAGATTGTGTCACTTTCAATTGGATAACCTAAAATAGTGACATCATTATTTATTGTGAGTGCAAGGTATTTTCCATCAAATTATGAGAACCAAATATTTTTTGGACTTGATGATGTAGTGTCGATGCCATTTGTAATTTTAGCTACAATGGTTCTAGTCTTGGGGTCAAACATTGAGGTTGCACTTGGGAACTCAAAGCATGTATCGGTTGAACTAGAAAAAATGATGAAATCTTAGATCCATGTCGTTGTTTTGTTGAAACAAAATAAATCTCATATTTAAAATCTTGCAAGTTTCTATTTCCTTCTATTAGTGGCTCCAATGTGATTGCTACTTGCTTTGAAATAAGCTCCAACTGCTACATTGTCTCAGAAAAACAGTCAACAATTTGGAAAAATATACATCATTTGCAGCACTAAGTGTGCTTGACCTTGTTTATGTTCATTATATATATATATATATATATATATATATATATAATTCCTCTCTAAACTCACTAGTACAACAGACTTAGCACTTATGATAGGAAAAATGAAATCACATGATTACCATCCTAATTCTTGCAGATAATTCAATTTGTAGTGCATATACTACAATCAATCACCAATAGAAGCCTCATTGGGTATAAAATGAAATAGATCTATGTCCTTAAAGAGACCCATGCAATTCCAACCTAAAATATATATGAAATAGAGTTCGGGAAAGTAGATATCTCTGTGTTGGTCTACTCAGCATGTTGACAAATAATTAACTAGGGGAAATAATGCTTCCCATGAAAGAAAAGTGCTATGAAGAGCCCATTTGCAATCCCATTATATATATCTTGAAATTTCACGATCTCCATAGAATTTCAAGCCCCCTTTTCAAAAAATCAACAATTCTTGAAATATATGCTTACTAACTCCTCGTAGCTTGTTGATCAAGGTCCCTTTTGGCCCATAACTCAACTAGGCTCTTCACCACTTTAAACTGATTTTTTCTTATTTGCAAGCACCCTTTAAAGTTTTTGAATATTTTATTCTTTTGCTTCAAGGAAATAGATACTACCAACTATGGAATCCAAAAGGAAATACGAAAATAATACAAAAAATTAAGGAATTTCTGGGATCGTGGACAATGATTAGATTAAGTCAATTTTACAAGTGTAGGCACATGATCATGAGGGCGAAATTATATTGGAAACAAATGAAATAGTATGTAATTTTATTATCATCATTCCTAAAATTCTTGATAAATAAAAGAGTCTCATGTTGATTTTTACCTCATGTTTTACGTGTATGTTGGAGTTTCCAAGTATGTTCACGATGAATCGTGTGAGGATGATAACTGTTGATGATAAAATTGAATCTGAAACTGATTCAAAATAGGGTACCATGTTGATGTATGATGACTGTGTAATGTTGATGATCGATGAAGGTTGCTTGAAAATTGAACTATGAAACTCTTTATGTGGTGTTGATAACTAATGAAGGTTGAAAATCGTCCCCCCTTATTTTCAAACCAAAGGGGATGCAACTGTTGCTGAACATTTTGCAAAACCTTCATTTAATCTCAATCTCGTGGTGAAAATATCTACCATGTGAAAGAATGTGCTAGAGCTGAGCATGGAAATAGATCGTTGGATTATTGACCATTAATGTATGCCATTTACCAATGTGAGATGACTCACTGATGATGTCAATGAGCATCAAGGCACCCCACTACATATTACTAGGGACAAATAAATGAATTAAGTGTGAGTCACTTAGAATATCTAATAATCTATGGAAATTGAGGAATTCCCATTGTCGTCAACAAGAGAACCTTCCATTGATCAATGCATTCCTCAAGGTACTAAAATAAGTCTCTAGCCTTGAACAAAAATAATGTGTTGATGTTTATGGGTCAAGACTCATTAGTAGGAGGGAATTAATGCATCCCACATCATCTAACTTGACAATATGCGATAATTTGAAGAATTTTCAAAGAAACAACAACATAATGCAAATATTATTGAGGATTTTTCCTTCCGGTAACCTGATTTTCAAGCAAGTCCTTATAAAATTGCACTGGTTTCCTAGTTTTCATAGTAATACTTATTTTTATCTTTACTAATTATTTATTTTTTCTCATACACTGCTTGAAAATAGAGCATACCTTCAATTTTAAGCATACTTACAATGAATTCATGTGCGCGTCAAAATACTAAATATTTTCATACTTGGATTTTAGAAGTAATCTTTAAGATATACTGAAGTATGAGAAACCAACTAATTTAACTGATATGATGTCAGAAGCTCTCAAATGATGTATAATATTGTATGTTGATGATTGTTTGGAACTAGGCTTCAATGTGATCTGCATATTCTTGGTTCTCCAATTCATTAAAAACTATTGGAAAGTTCTCATTTTTTTTCAAATTTTAGATTTCTACGACTATTATCTTGTTTCAAATAGCTTTCCGGATCCATCACATTCATGATATTTTAATGATCGACATTTTGAACCCACAAATGTGGTTCATCTTCAGCATATAAAGAAATATGGAAAACAGATCAAACCATGGGTTATAATAAATAGGAAAAATTAGGTTGGAAAATGGCCGACAATAAAACCCTAAAAGAAAATAAGGGAAAAGGTTTTTATTAATATATTATAAGATGTGTTGTATAATATCATTTATGTACCTCATATTATTAATAAAATTATTAATGAAAACTTATTTGAGTATAAATATTAATAAGAAATAAATATTAATTATGATGTTTTTTTATTTATTATAATTAATTATGATGTTTATTAAAAAATATATTATTGTTATCAATTATGTCTGATGTGTTTTAAATAAAACTAATGATATTGAAGGGGAATAATATTAATTAAAGAGACTTAAGGGGAGGGGGTTTGGGAAGATATTGATTTATATGTTAAAGTAGGGATCCAATTTTCACTTATAGTGCATCCTTCATCTCTATTAAGGTTTTTAGGATGTTTATTAATATCTATGGCCTCCCTAAATTTTATGTGGAATTAATGATCAATTCTAGCAAGGACGCGAGTTTTTTCAATGCAAATTTGATGTTTGGTTTTATTGGAATGCTTTGCAATGGTAGATCATTGCAAATACTACAATGAAAAAGTGATAGATCATCTCAACAACAATGTGTGTTGAAAAAAGTTAAAAAAGAATCCTTTAAAGAAAATTACTAAAGAAGTGTGCAACTTAATTAAAGATAGAAATATATGTGAAAACAAAACCCTAATCGAAAACAATCCTTATATGATTTGAATGGAAAGTGGCATATACCCATGGTATTCATTCACCCATGGTATTTATCCACCCATGGTATTCGTCTACCCATGGTATTGTAAGTGGAATCCACCCATGGTATTGTATGTGGCATCTACCTGTGGTATTGATTCACCCATGGTATTTACCCACCCATGGAAATTACTTGTGGTATTGTAACTAAAAAAGAATGTAAGTAAAAAGTCACATTTTGTAAAAGGACAGATTGTCCACCATAATGTAACTTTTATAGTTATTCTCTATTTTAATAAAAAAAAATATGTCTAGTTTTGTTTACTTTGTGTTCTCTCCTCTCTTTTTTTTTTTTCCGGCATTTCAATTTTTCAGATCTTGGGGGCCTCCCCTCCCAAGATCTATTTCAAGATTTTAGAACTCGGGGACCTCCCCCCAAGATCTGGATCAATGGTATCATATTCAGGTTACGGCTCCATGGGAATGAGAGTTTGACGCATATTTCAGTTTCAAATTTTTGCAACAATCTTTAATAAAATTGATGCATGTACTATGACCTCCACTAACCACTTTCTTGGGAAAAGCAGGAAGATTTTGTTTTCATATTTTTTGTAATATTTTTTTGATAGGAGAGTTTGCAGATCATACCAGAAACTTTTGGTGCAAAATTAATAACATATATGGATTCCTTGTGAAAAATACCCAAATTAAAAAAATCATTCTAATCAGAGTCTAGATGAGGGAGATATTGCTGATTTAAAATCAATTGTGTTGCAGAAATTTTTCTGACGAAAATTCATGGATGGCGGCTCTTCGATTATTTTATGAAAAATTTTAGAAGCCTGATTGCATATCCGAGCTCCTATTGAAAAATCACCTAATTTAAAAAAAACAAATGGTTGAATCAGAGTTAGGATGAAGGAGAAATCAATGATTTAAAATAAATAAAAAATTCAGAACTTTTAAGACAACAGGACAGTTGCAGCGCGAATCTGAGTTTCCAGAGTGTCCAAATAGGGATTTAAATCACATGGGAAGATGCAGAATGGTCATTATATTTCCAAAAATAGGTTATAATAAATATTTTGAGTTATATTGAGAGCGTTATGCCCATTGTATATTAGTTTTTATAACTGGAGCAACATTCAGAGCGGGTTCCCTTTAGAGATGTGGCCTCCCACCTTGCTTTAGTTGGCACCTTCTTCACATTCATCAGTTTCAGCATAGCAGTATTTGGCTTGGGTTCTTTGGAGATGTGCCCTCCCACCCCATGCTATCTAGGCACGTGCTACTTCATCAACAATCAACATCATGGTTATGGGTCAACTGAACAAAATCATTGTCATCAAAGTCCATTTGCTAGGCCACACATTGTTAGTATCATAGTTGGTCATAAGAATTATAGGGTATCTCTATCCTTGGATCTTCTTTTTTCATGGTTATGGGTCATCCACAAACCCACACTTCATCTAAGTCCATTTTCTAGGCCGCACACTATCAGTATCACAGTTGGTCACAAGGATTACAGGGTATCTCTATCCTCGGATCTTCATTCATCATGGTTATGGGTTAACCACACAAAACCATTCTCTTCAGTGGCTCTTTATATTAAACATAGACTTCTCAGGAGGGAACTTCATGCAATGGAGGCCATTTCTTCTTAAGGAGGGAGTAATGATCCGAATGGAAAGTGCCATCTACCCATGGTATTCATTCACCCATGGTATTTATGCACCCAATGTATTCATCCACCCATGGAATCTATCCATGGCATTGTAAGTGGCATCCAACCATGGTATTGTATGTGCATCTACCTGTTGTATTCATTCACCTATGGTATTTACCCACCCATGGAATTTACCTGTGGTATTGTAAATGAAAAAGACTATAAGTAACAAGTCACATTTTGTAAAAGGACAGAATGTCCACCACAATGTAGCTTTTATAGTTACTCTCTGTTTTAATACAAAATGTTTCTTTGTGGTTTTTTTTATTGTGTGTTCTCTCCATTTTTTCTGGCATTTCAATTTTCCAGATCTTGGAGGCCTCCCCTCCCAAGATCTATTTCAAGTTATTAGATCTTGGGGGCCTCCCCCCAAGATCCAGATCATTATACCCCTATAATTTATGGTGATCCTAAGATACACAAATATGGGATTCCAAATATACCTATAGTGAATACTATTAGTGGACCTACATATCAAATTTCCAAATACCTAGACAAAAAAACTAAAACTGTTGGCTGGAAACACTGAATATTTTATTAAAGATTCCACTCATTTTATCAATGAAATTAAGAACATAAATATTGAAAAAAAAGAATTTTTATTAAGTTTTGATGTTACTTCACTATACATCAATATCCCTATTGAAGAACCCATGGAGGTTTTCTGTAAAATAACTGATCCTAACACATCAAAACTAATTGAAATATGCCTCAAATCTACTTTATTTAGTTTCATGGGTCATGCATATGAACAAACTTGCGGGATAGTAATGGGCTCTCCTCTATCCCCCATCAAAGCCAATTTATTCATGGTATATTTCGAAGCAAAAACCCTAAATTATACACCCTTAAAACCTAAATTATGGAAAATATTTGTAGACAACACCTTTATTTGGTCTTATGGACGAGAATCATTAGAAAATTTTAAAAAACACTTAAATAGTCTTTCTTCAACCATAAAATTCACCATGGAAGTAGAAGTCAATTATAGTCTCCCTTTTCTTGACATCCTTATCACTAGAAATCAGGATGGTTCCATATCCCACCAATTTTACCGAAAAAGACCCATACCAAAAAATATCTTAATGCCTCTTCTCATCACCATCCCAACCAAAAATTAGGAATTATCAGCACTTTAGAAACCAAAGCTATGAGAATATCCGATAAAGAACATTTGAATAAGGAAAAAGCACATCTTATAAATGTGTTCTTAAAAAATGGATACAAAAGACATCAAGCCATCAAAGATCTCTAAAATGCTAACAATGAAACTAGTCCTAAAAATAAAAATTTGGATAATTTCGTTGGAAAAGTGAACCTTCCATACATTCTTGGGACCACAGAAAAAATTTCCCACATCCTAGAAATAAATAACGTTAGAACCAAATTCAAACCATTAACTACCATTTGCAGTTGTCTCAATTTTTTAAAATATACCATTGACCCTAAGTGTCAGAAATGTGTTCATTTAATTCCAAGTTCTTGTGGAATTCCATATGTTGGGGAAACAGGTCGATCTATTAATACTAGAATCCAATAACATTTAGCTAATACTAAACATAATCATTCAAAAAAATTCCTAGAATCCAATAACATTTAGCTAATATTAAACATAATCATTCAAAAAAATCTTCTCCTGTAGAGCATTCTGATAAAAGCAAACAACAAATTTGCATTGAAAAAACTCACATCCTTGCTAGAATTGATCACTACTTCCACAAAAAATTTAGGGAGGCCATAGAGATTAATAAACATCCTAAAAACGTTATTAGGGATGAAGGATGATCTATAGGTGAAAATTGGATCCCTACTTTAACATCTAAATTAATATCTTCTCAAAC
This sequence comes from Pinus albicaulis, assembly GCA_034641835.2. NCBI lineage: Eukaryota > Viridiplantae > Streptophyta > Pinopsida > Pinales > Pinaceae > Pinus > Pinus albicaulis. The sequence continues at coordinate 373,424,525 of CM076570.1, forward strand.
CCCCTCCCCTAATTCTCACTAATTAATATTATTCCCCTTTAATCTCATTAATTAATATGATTTCCTATATTATTTAAAACACATCAGACATAATTGAAAACAATAAAAAATACATTAATTATCATTTTTAATAACATCATAATTAATATTTATTTCTTATTAATATTAATACTCAAATAAGTTTCCCTTAACAATTTTATTAATAATATGAGGTACATAAACACATTATACAACACATCTTATAATATATTAATAAAAACCTTTCCCCTCATTTTCTTTTATGGTTTTATTTTCGTCCATTTTCCAACCTAATTTTTCCTATTTATTATAACCCATGGTTTGATCACTTTTCCATATTTCTTTATATCCTAAAGATGAACCACACTTGTGGGTTTGAAACTACGATCATTAAACTATCATGCATGTGATGGATCCAGAAAGATATTTGAAAAAAGTTATCCTTTGTCGTTTCATGCAATTATTCCATGGTTTGATGATTTATCTCTTGAAGGAATGAAGGATTTGATGAGGGGCAAGAGATAAAATCCTCGTCCTTGAGTTCCAATATATGTTATCCATTGATTGTTTCATATAGTTCATCAGTTTGTCCGGGAGGTTGGAAAGGATGATCAAGGAGGGCTCCTGGCTTTTCTTCTTGATATGGATCTTATTTTAGATGTTTCTCATGAATCTCTTGCCTTTCTCCTTCTCCTTGAGATGCAATTATGCTCCTGATATCTATTAGGATTTCCTCTTCTTGAGATTCAAATGTATCTTAGCTTAGGACATGAAAGATATATTGGAGTAGCATTCTCGTTCAAGTATTTTTTAGCACCCTTATTCTGCCAGCTAGTAGATCATGTCAGTACATGGATTAGTATGTGGGGAGGTGTTTTTTTATAGCACCCTGGAAATGAAACCCTTTAATAAATAAATAAAAAATATGTGGAAATAGAAATAATTCAAGCAGAGATTTATCATGTAATTGGAGGTTCTCATGCTCTAAAAAATTTGCCAACATGAGTTAGATTATACTTTCCATGAATCAAACTTAAAGGAAAATAAGACACACTTTGCGTAAAAACAAGGTAAAAGAAGAAAATTAGACTGTTCGGTCCTAACGATTCTGACTTAGTTATCTTCAAAAAAATTTTTTTTGCTTGAATCAAACCATACTATGTGACCAACATGACAAGGGCTTGTGGGGAACACTGGAGGAATTAGAATAGGTTCTTACATCTCATCTTCCTCCCCTCATCCTCCAAGAATTAAATTTTGTGGAATCTGTTAGCCACCTATAATAATTTTTCAAAGCAAACAGGTGGCTAAATATGTTTCTGAGCCTTCAAGAGAAACATTTCCTTTGTAAATCTATCATTCTTGAAGCCTCCATGTGTCTTCTACCCTTTAAATAATCTTCACTGTTGTTTCCATTGACGAGCCCTACTGTTTTGTGAAAGAGACTTCTTTCAAAGGCCTCCATTTTCTCCATCTCATTCCCACAAAATCCCCATTTGTCACCCTTATTCCCTTCACAAAAAAATCCCTCTAAAAACACCCTCATTTAACCTCTAAATCTTCCCAAAACCCTTTTTAAACCTTATGTCCCCCTTTCATTTGGTTTAAAAAACCTTTTTTTTTTCCTTATTGGAACCCCCAAAAACCCTTCAAAAACCTTTATTTTGGCCTAAAAACCTTCATTTTTCTATAAAGGACTTAAGCCCCTTTCGGCCTTAAGCCCCAGCCCCTTTTCCGCATATGACCCACGCTGTGACCGGGCGCGAAGTGCTCATCGCATCGCAAATATTCATTGCATTGCAAAACACATTTTACTTGTTTTACATGGTTATTTGCCTCTCGCTGATGCGATCTCACGATCAATTCTCCACCGTTGATCTGATCTGCTACACCCAGATCTAACGGCCCATATTTCTCCCCGTTCCAAAACCTGTCATTCCTCCTTTTTATTCATCATTAAATCTCCCCTGTTGATCTAGTTTTTAGATCAACGGCTCTCGCTCCATCACAAATCGGCAATCACATTTTTTCCTTTTGTCCTTTCCTTTCCCTCCTTCGATGCCGATCCCCCGATTTAATCTCTGCCGTCGAATCCACAAGAACCAACGGCTAAGATTCAATCGCGCTCCGCTCATGAGCCCATCACCCACGCCTGCCTATTTGATTTGGACCGTTGAATCCACAAGAACCAACGGCCTGGATCCCATCGCACTCTGCCCATAGTCCTCTGTCATCACCTCGCTGATTTAATCCTGACCATTGATCTTTTCCGATCCTACGGCCAACACTTAATCACATATCGCGAACACAATCTTCCCTTTTTCTTTTCCTCCGATGGCCCGATTCCCCGATTTGATCCTGACCGTCGAATACACAAGAATCGACGGCCAAGATTTCATCTCACTTCACATATTCCTTTCTCCTTTTCACTGTTCTGCTGATCGCCGATTAGATCTCCGTTGTCCATTCCTAGAGATCTGTCGGCTCCCATCTTTCCGCTCATTCACTTACCCTGTTTCCCTCTTGTTCAAAAACTCCACTTTCTCTTTTAATCTCAATCGTTCGATCTGCAGATCTAACGGTCCTAACTCAAACCCACCATATGTTTCGCCCACACACATTGCTGCTCGTCGTGCATCACCTGCACCGTCAGATCTTCCACCCATCATCCAACGGTTTAAAACCATTTTCGCGTAATTTTTTTCCTCCCTTCCCAGTGTGCAAATTTTATGCGATAAAGGTGGTTTTGAGAATCCACGTGGCGATCGCTAAGTCGAATCGCATTCTGAAACTGAAAACCGCCTCCCCCCCGTTTAGCTGCGTGAAAACCATTCCTGTTTTATGCCTTACTGCCCTCCGCAACGAAACTTTAGCTTTAATCCCAGCCTTCGATCTTTGAGATCGGACGGCTCTTATTATATCACAAACCCGTTTACTTGCTTTTTAACTTTTCTTCCAAATGAATCCATCGAGCGATCCCCATAATTGATTGTTCTAATCTAACAGCCCACATTTAATCTCGCCCCCATTCTTCTACCATCCATCTAACCTCCCGAACAACTCCATTGAGCAATCTCCATTGTTGATTATTCTAATCTAATGGTCCACAACACACGTCGCACCCAAACTCCCATCAGACCTGTTTTTGCCTTCCGCCATGATTTTAAGCCCATTTTCCGCTGAATCTAGTTTTTTCCCTCATTGCTCCTCCATCCCCACGAGCCTCCAAAGCAGCCTTCCCCACTCCCGCTAGTTTTTATAATGAGTTTTTGTTTTTTGTAGGTTTCAAAGGTGGTGAATTCACATTGTTTTCACAGTCACAACCCTGGCACAGAAAGACTATCACAGAGCTAAGATTGCAGAGGAAGAAATCTCTGAAAAGGGTTAAAGGCATAATATTGAAGATTAAGAAGCCTAATCCACAGTTAGCACAGATTAAATACAAATCATTGATCGCAATAGCGTAGAGAATATATCAGCAGGACATTCCTTTTACTGAAGAAAGGACCAAATCACTACTACCCATTCTCTATTCTTCATCAAGCTCCAGAGTAGTTACTATACTGACAAGAAGTCCTAAAAACTGTCAGTGCATTAGTTACAAAGCATGGAAGACCTAAAAGGAAAATCTTCACCCTTTCTTGTCACAGAGGATAAACAAGAAAACTACAGCCAGAAAGTACTTCAAGAACATACCCTTGGAGTTGTTATCAATCTGACGAAGACCCCTAATTCATCTAAAGAGTACTGAAAGTTAATGTAAAGATATTAAAATAGAATGGGCTTCGAAAGACACTTCTCCTTCTGTTTTAATGAATCATTTAAGTTCTATCTACCACTACTATCACTCTTCCACCTATAAGAACCCATGAGAAATACATTGTAAATGTTGGCTGGTAATTGAAAAACACTGATTGTAAGTTGTTTTACTGAGTAGAGTTCTGTGAGCAGTAGTTGTAAATAGGTTGGGAGATGATTTCTAGATGATATCAAGCTATTGGACAAGAATGTATGTGACTAGTTTTGTTCTACTAATATGACAAGCATGTTCATTGGTTCCTGATCTAAATCAGTGGTGATGTGTTCTATCTTTGTTATTGTTTTCCCTCTGTTATACATCATGTTTCATTTTCTCTTATAAGAATCAGTAATTTTAGCTTAGGATATACTGCTGCAAGTACCCTAATGCTTCCTACACTTTCTTATCTTTATGTTTTCTGCTATTTGTGTATCTTAGAACAAATTCAATATAATTTAACCAGTATAGAAGTTGGTTTGTCCATGCTTGCTAATGTATGAATTTAGAGTTTGTTTCTTGGATGTTCTTGTTTGGTTTCAGCTGAAAGAATTAGGAAACAGGGAGATTTAGAGTTAGCCCTATCCCCTAGGTTCCTTTTCCAATAGTTAGCCTTTCTAATATCCCTTTGGGTTGAATGTCAAAAGTAGAGAAGGTTAAAAGTCTTTCTTTGATCGTAGACTTCACTTTGTGCCAAAATTAAATGTTTTATATTGTCTGAAAGTACTCAGGAGGACTGCTGGATTTTTGTCTTCGGAGTTAGCCTCATTAGGAGTTTAGATCATAGAGGTTAAGGCATGACCTATCCCTAGATTTGCTCCGAAGTGGTCACCTTGGAAGGTTTTCCTTGTCATTCCCATTCATTTCCTTATTGTTTCATCCCAATTTATCATCTTAAGAGATCTTCTGATATAGATGACTAGCCCTTTGAAAGCCTTGGATATTTGAATTGCAAGTAAACCCTTTTATGACTCCATTGCCCAATAGACTTGTGTTCTCTTTGAATTATCTTCCCATTGCCAACAAATCCTTCTCTACTCATTCCTTTACCTTATATTGAACCCTTCTTTCATGTTTCCCAACCAAAAAAACAAATCAAAAACCCTTGTGCCCTATAGCTAGCCTAATACCTTAAGTTGAACTTCAAAGATATACATTTCTTTACCTTTATAGAGAGATCCCTCTCTGGATCTAGGAGGGCTAGATCTGAGATCCCAAAGTGGTTTGATGTTTTCTTGTCATTTGGTATTGCCAAATCTGCCAAATCACAGGAACCACAACATAATGGCGACTCCACTGGGGACTTTGAGTTAAAACACTCCTTGAAACATCTCTAAGAACTCAAAGAAGACCAATTAGCCTTGGTTTGGTATAGATTACTGATGGTGGGCAGCAGCCTGCTTCAAAACATTTCAAACCCTCCAATTGGCGACTCCACAGTTCCTAAATGACCAAAAGACTCCACTGGTGATCAGTAGGCCTGCTGATTATCTCTGTTTTCACAAGTCTCCACTGGGAGACTAGTTTCATCACAACATCATCCATACCAAAGAAAACACATAGGATTAAGCTTCTTGGTTTAAGGATAATCTGCCTCTTAAAGATTATTTTACTTAACATACTGGCTTCAAGAAAAATCCATACCAGAGCTTATCCTGATCCAAATCCTCCTGAAATAGTTGACAATCTAGAGAGCATTCTTAGGAAGTCTTTCACATCTAGGGTTCCAACTATTGTCAGACCCATTCATAGAGCTAACTCAGCACCTAAAAACCTTGCAGCTCTATCAGATACTCAATTTGACTTATATCTACCAAGTAATTTGCATAGAATGAAGTCCTTTAATGGTATAGATCAAACAGACTTTGAGCCTTCAATTTCATCACCACAGAGTGGTCAACATATTAGTGACAGAGGAACCCCTCCATCAACACCTCCTGACATCCACTTCATTCATAACTTAGGTCTCTCTCACCCTAATTCTGCTCAACAGTTTGTGGTTGGTCCAAACATTTCTGTCATCCACATACCTACTGTCCAAGATACTCCTTTTCTCCCACAAAACACTATCATGGCAACATGGTATGCTCCCCTAGTGTTGCCACAGCTTCTGGCTCCTTTGCCAAATGACTATTAGTCTAAAATTCCCCATTTCACTAGAGAAGGATCTACCACAGCTCAACAACATGTAACTAGGATGGAAGATGCATTCGATTATATGGAAATAGAAGATGATACCATTAAGATGAGAATATTTGCTCAAAGTTTAGGAGGAGAAGTAAAAAAGTGGTTTAAGGGCTTAAATCCTAATAGCATCAATGACCTTCCCTCTTTACATCAAGCTTTCATAAACAAGTGGGAAATCAAAAGCAACCCTCTACAAATATTAGCAGAATATAAAGGTCTTAAAAGAACTCAGGGAGAGAGTGTTCATGATTACTCCACCAGGTTTAACAGTGTCTACAATGCTCTTCCACCCCACATGACACCTCCCCAAGGAATGGCCTTAGTGAAACATCCTGAGGGATTCGATGCTGACATGGCCTATCAACTAAGGGAGAGAGACTATACAACTCTAGAAGATATGCAGAAAGGAGCTGTAAGTGTAGAAGCAAACTTGATTGAAAAAAGAGCTAGGATGAGGGCTGAAAAGAAGGTAACCTATAGGGAAGACACCACATCTTCCTCATCTGATTCCAAATTTGATAATATAGCCAAAAAAATGGAGAGGCTAGAAAGAATGATGGAGAAAATGGTTGTCCAAGCCAATAATCAGAATAGAAATCAGTCTCAAAACCAGAACCAAAACTTTAGGAGAAATACTCCTCCCAATAGACAAAGGGATTCTGACCAACAAGTCATACCTCCATTCCAAGAAAATTTCCTTGATGAGGATGAGGGAATAATAGAAGAATCAGGGGGAACTATTATAAACATGGTGGAAGTGGATAACCAAGATCACACCTTTTTCACAGAAGACAACTAGACCTCATACACACATTGGGATGAGGAAGGGTTAGAATCTGAAGAATATAGGTTAGGATTCGAGAATTCTATCATGTAGGTCTGAGAACAATATGATCTCAGAAGTAAAAATAACCCAGAAGCTCCCAAACCAAAAACCTCTGAAATCACCATTAAGAAAAGACCCGGAAAGACTCTTAAAGGAACTGCTGAAAGCAACAAAAAAACAGCTGAGTTCTGGAAAAAACAAGGACAAAGACATCCAAACCATTGATAAACCAAGTCAAGAAACCAACAACACTAGCATTGTAGCTAATGCTCCTGAAAAAATAGTTTTAACCAATGTACATAGTGAAAATCAGCAAGCTGATTTTGCCAATAAAACAGTGACCAGCAAAACAGAATTGAACCTTTCCAAGAGTCAGTCTCCTTTCAATCTAGAAAGTGAGATTTCCAAAATCAAAATTTCTATCCCTTTCACTGAGATGGCCACCCAGGATGTATATAAATGTCAAATCTTGAAAGATTTAAACTTAGAATAAAGCATTGACTATGTCAACTTAAATGATGATCAACCAAATCTCTTGTTTGGTACAAAAATTGAAGGGAAATTCCAGGAAGGAGTGGTTCATCCTTTCTATATCAGTCTAAATATCCATGAAAAAATCCTACATAATGCTATGCATGGCTCAGGGTCTTCACACAACCTCATGCAAAAAGTGATCATGGAAAAATTAGGCCTAGAGATAACTAGACCATATAAGGATTTATATTCTTTTAACTCTAGCAGAGTGAAGTGTTTGGGCCCGATCAAAGATCTATGTGTAAATTTGACCCAAATCCCAGCCAAATGCATGGTAATGGATGTTGTAGTGGCTAATGTACCTCCTAAGTATGGCATGTTGCTGTCAAGATCATGGGGTGCTAAGCTACAAGGTACAATGAAAATGGACATGACATATGCCACTATCCTTGTTTTTAGCCAGTCTAGAAGACTATATAGGGAAGCACACATGAAATTTATGGTAAGCAGCCCAAAGAAACGAGAAAATTCCCCTCTTTACTTTGTCCATACAGACCTAGACTCTTTTATCCTTTACAATTATGAGTTTACAGATGAGCAAGAGCTAGAGAACAGAAATTTAAACAGCAGAGTAGAGCCCAAAAATCTAAACATAATGTTAGCTCTAGATGTAGAGGAAAACAAGGGAGAAATAGTTGAACAATCTGCAGAGTTAGAAAATCAGAACCAAGACTGTAGAGAGTAGATTACCCATCAGCCTGTTGACCTCAGGAAACAAGATGACAGTAGGTTTGAAACTGATAAAAAATCTGCAAACAATCCCTTATGGAGCATGAGCTTCGATGGGTCCTACACTAAAAGGAATGCAGGAGCTAGGGTATGGTTGCACAATACTGAAAACAATTATGCTGAGAGTCATGCCTTCAAGCTAAATTTCAAATGCATAAACAACATAGTAGAATATGAAGCTCTCCTTTTAGGGCTGCACCTGTTGAAAAAAATAGGAGCTAAGAGGATAGTTGTTCATGGAGACTCAGAACTGGTCATAAAACAAATAAACGGAGAGTACACTGCCAAACATCCTAGATTAAGGGCATATAGGAATGATGCCTTGGATATTTTGAAAACATTTGTAGAATATGAGCTTGTGTTTGTCCCTAGAAGTCAAAACATACTTGCAAATGGATTGGCCTATGCTACTAGTTCATACCAGAGACCACTTAATGATAAACAGATCATTGTTAAAAAAAAATACAGACCAGCAGTACCAGACAATGAAAAATATTGGCAGTTCTTTAAGGGTGACAAACAGATAGAAGATTTATTACTTTCCAGGAATGAGTTTGAATTGCCTGATTCAAGCTTTAAGCTCAGTGAAGACAATTTAGATAAAGAGCCCCCTGATGAAGAAAAATCATCCCCTACTATAGAAATAAACATGTTGACCAGATAATTTGAAACTCAAACTGAAGAATACAAGAATGAAGATAAAGAAGACATAGAGGTAGTGCAGTCGAAAGACAGAAGCATACCTAGAGGACTAGCACCCTTCGAGGACCTCTTTGATTTTAATGATGTGGAAAAGAAGCCCACTATAGAACCCACTAAATCTGAAGTTGAAGAATGCAATATAGGCAGTAAAGACAAGCCTAAGATGATCAAATTATCTAAAACATTACTAGCTCATATCAAACATAAATACATTGATTTATTTAAAGAGTTTTTTGATGTTTTTTCTTGGAGTTATGAATAATTGAAAGCCTATGACATAGATATCATCCAACATAAGATTCCATTGAAAGAAAACTAGAAACCTTTTAGGAAAAAGCTGCGCAGAATAAACCCTGTAGAGTTACCCCTGGTAGAAAAATAAATCAAGAAAATGTATGAGGCTAGAATCATAGTCCCTGTGAGGTTTTCAGATTGGGTATCTAACCTTGTGGCTGTGAGGAAAAATACAGGAGAAATTAGGTTGTGTATCGATTTCAGAAACTTAAACAGTGCCTCGCTAAAGGAAAATTAACCTTTACCCAAAATGGAACACATACTACAAAGGGTAGTTGGTTCTAGGAGGATTTCACTGCTAGATGGATTTTCAGGATACAACCAGATCTTAGTGCTCCCAGAAGATCAACTTAAAACAGCCTTCACCACTCCTTGGGGCACTTTCATGTATGTGAAAATTCCTTTTGGATTAATGAATGTTGGGGCCACCTTTCAAAAAGCCATGGACATTGCATTCTCAGAAGAAATAGGGTACTTCATTGTAATTTATCTTGATGACATCACAACTTATTCCAAAACTGATGAAGAACACCTTAAACATTTGAGAAAAGTCTTTGAGAAGTGCAGAAGGTTTGGGCTATCTTTAAATCCCAAAAAGATAGTGTTTGGTCTCCAAGAAGGTAAACTTCTTGGTCATATCATATCTGAAAAGGGGATTAAAATAGACCCAAAAAGGGTTGAGGGAATATTGCAGATTAGCCACCCAAGAAACATCAAGGAACTACAGTCCTTTATTGGGAAGATTAACTTCTTGAGGAGATTTATACCCAACCTAGCAGAACTCCTTAGAAACATGACAAACATCCTAAAGAAAGAAGTAGGAGTTAAATGGACTCTGGAAGCCAAAAAGTCCTTTGAACTGGTAAAACATGCACTTACCCGAGCACTAGTTCTTATGAGTCCTAATTTTACTAAGGATTTCCTCATCTTCTCATTTGCATTAGAGCATACTGTGGTTGTTGTCTTGTTACAGAAAAATCTAGAAGGAAAAGAACAACCAGTTGCATTTTTTAGCAAGGCATTAAGAGATGCACCTCTGAAATATAATATCATGGAAAAACATGCCTATGCTTTGGTAAAGGCCCTAAAAGATTTCAGATTTTATATCTTACATTCTCATATTATTGCCTTTGTTCCTAACATAGTGGTAAAAGACATTTTGTCACAAGATCCAGATGGAAAAAGAGGCAAGTGGATTGCTGTGATACTGGAATATGATTTTGAAATCAAGCCCACATAACTCATCAAGGGTCAAGGCTTAGCACAATTTATGGATGAATCTAACTTACAAACCCTTGAAATTAATATGGTAGATGCTTTGGATGAACAGGAAGGATTATCAGCTCCCATTATTGAAGAACAGTTCCAAAACTCACCCTTGTATGCTAATATATTATATGTGCTTATCAATCTAAATGCTCCTCCTGATTTATCTAAGACAAAGGCAAGGTTTTTAAAGTTGAAAGCTAGAAATTATTGCATTTTAAATGAATGTTTATATTGGAAAATGCCAATGGTTTATTGCTTAAATGTTTTCCTGAAGTTGATGCAGATAGGATCAAGCATGAGTTTCATGAAGGAGAGTGTGGAGGCCATCTCTACTAGAAAACCACTGCCAATAAAATCCTTAGAGATGGTTATTACTGGCCCTCCCTCTTCCAAGATGTCCAAAAAATGATAGTTGCTTGCCACAAGTGCCAAATATTTGAGGGCAAAAGAAAACTCCTTCCTTTACCTTTGCAACCAATCACTGTTGAAGCTCCTTTTCAACAGTGGGGCCTAGAATTCATAGGGGAAATCCATCCTGCTTCATCTGCCCAACATAGATGGATACTCACAGCCACTGACTATTTCACCAAATGGATAGAGGCCATCCCTTCTAGGAATTCCACAGACTCAGTTATCATAAAATTTCTTGAAGACCATATCCTATCTAGATTTGGTTGCCCTAGGAAAATTATCACTGACAATGCTGCTGTGTTTGGTTCCAAAAATATGATTGATTTTTGCCACAAGTATCAGATTTCCCTTGGTCATTCTACTACTTATTACCCTCAAGGTAATGGGCTAGCAAAATCATCAAATAAGAGTTTTGTGACCATCATCAAGAAGCTGCTGGAAGAAAATAAAAAATCATGGCATAATAAGTTGGTGCATGATTTATGGGCAGACAAATTGACAACAAAGAAATCCATTGGAATGTCTCCCTATCAGCTTGTTTATGGAGCACATGTAGTATTCCTTACCAGTTTGGGGGTGCCAGTGATAAAATTGGTCCAAGAAATACAATCAGAGGAAGATAGCATGGCAAGGAGGATCAATAAGACCATACATCTCCAACAGACAAGGGAAGAAGTCTACAACATAGCTCAGAAAGTGCAAGAGAACATCAAGAAGTTGTTTGATAAAAGGACAAAGGCCTGTAATTTCAAAATTGGTGACAAGGTACTCAAATGGGACTCTAGGAGAGAGGATAAGGGTAAGCATGGCAAGTTTGACAGTTTATGGCAAGGTCCTTACATCATTCAATTTTCCATTGGTCCCAATGCATTTTTTCTACAAGAATTGGATGGTACAGATCTGTTTGGGGGACTTGTCAATGGCAGGATGCTCAAGCATTATTTCTGCTAAAGTTCAGTTTAAAGTTTTCACTTCCATTGTAAATGTCATTTCTTTGTTTTGTTTGGAAAAAGGAAATATATATATATATATATATATATATATATATATATTATATATAAGAAGAAAGGTTTAGACAAGCTCAAATCTTGAACCTATGAAGTTCCAAAATAATGGCTCAAATCAGATCAAAACCTAAGCCAGGGAAAGTGAAAAGATGACTCTAACATGCTCAAAACTTGAACCAACAAAGAAAAGGAGAAGAAAACAGCTCAAACAGGGTCAAAATCAGAGCTGAAATGAGGAAAGAAAGGTGACTCTAAAAAGCTCAAAATCTGAGTCACAAAAAGAAAGAAGGATGCTCTTAATTTTCAGAATTTCAAGCCTTTACAATTTTGTTTCAATTTTCTGCAAAGTTTCAGTTCATGTGCAGCTTGTCTTTATGCCATGGACCCATAGAAAATCAGACAGTCTAATCATGGTTTGTCTGTATTTAAATTTCTGTTTTAGAATGTAGAGAATGAAAATCTATCAGACAGTTTAATCCTGGCAGATATTAGTTTAGGTAGAGAAGCTATGAGTCCAACTATTTAATCTGGTATCATGGAGGAATAAGGGTAGAATTAGATTAGTTTTTTCTTTCAATAAAAAAAATAATGATGAAGAAGGTCTGCAAGTCTAAATGCACCTTGAAGAAAAAATGTTAGGATAATAGGATGGGTAGGTAGTTGTTTGGGGAAGTTTCTGCTGATACAATGCACATCATGTATGCAGCAGTTGATCAAAGAAGAAAAGATGGCCAAGTACCAGGCATCTGGCTTACTTCCAAAGATTATATCTGAGATTCTTGGCACCTTCAAGAATATGTCATCCCCATGTGGAGCCACTGTTAGCCACCTATAATAATTTTTCAAAGCAAACAGGTGGCTAAATATGTTTCTGAGCCTTCAAGAGAAACATTTCCTTTGTAAATCTATCATTCTTGAATCCTCCATGTGTCTTCTATCCTTTAAAGAATATTCACTACTATTTCCATTGATGAGCCCTACTGTTTTGTGAAAGAGACTACTTTCAAAGGCCTCCATTTGCTCCATCTCATTCCCACAAAATCCCCATTTGTCACCCTTATTCCCTTCACAAAAAAATCCCTCTAAAAACACCCTCATTTAACCTCTAAATCTTCCCAAAACCCTTTTTAAACCTTATGTCCCCCTTTCATTTGGTTTAAAAAACCTTTTTTTTCCTTATCGGAACCCTCGAAAACCCTTCAAAAACCTTTATTTTGGCCTAAAAACCTTCAATTTTCTATAAAGGCCTTAAGTCCCTTTCGGCCTTAAGCCCCAACCCCTTTTCCGCATATGACCTGCGCTGTGATCGGGCGCAAAGCGCTCATCGCATCACAAATATTCATCGCATCGCAAGTATTCATCGCATCGCAAGTATTCATCGCATCCCAAAACACATTTTACTTGTTTTACATGGTTATTTTCACAATGTAGTCTCACAATCAATTTTCCAAATTACTGATCCGATCTAATACGCCCGCATCTAGTGGCCCATATTGCTCCCCTGCTCCAAAACCCGCCATTCTTTTTTCATCATTATCTCTCCCGTCGATCTAGTTTTCAAATCAATGGTTCTCTCATCATCGCAAATCGACAATCACATTTTTTCCTTTTTGTCCTTTCCTTCCTCCTCTGATGTTGATCCCCGATTTAATCTCAACCATCGAATCCAAGAACCAACTACTAAGATTCAATCATGCTCCGCTCATGAGCCCATCACCTCGTGCCCATCAATTTGACGACTGCTGAATCCATTAAAGAACCACACACTCCGATCCCATCATGCTCCGCTCATGAGCCCATCACCCCGCCAATTTAATCCTAACCGTTGATCTCTTATGATCCTACGGCTAGCAGTTAATCGCATATCGCGAACACAGTCTTCCCTTTTTCTTTTCCTCCGATGGCCCGATTCCCCGATTTGATCCCGACTGTCAAATACACAAGAACCGATGGCCAAGATTTCATCGCACTTCCCATCTTCCTTTATCCTTTTCAATTTTCCGCTGATCGCCGATTAGATCTTTGCCGTCCATTCCTACAAATCTAACGACTCCCATCTTTCCGCTCATTCACTTACCCCGTTTTCCTCTTGTTCAAAAACTCCGCTTTCTCTTTTAATCTCAACCGTTCGATCTGCAGATCTAATGGTCCTAACTCAAACCCACCATATGTTCCGCCCTCACACATTTCTTCTCGTTGTGCATCACCCACACCATCAGATCTTCCGCCCATCATCCAACGGCTGAAAACCATTTTCTCGTAATTTTTTGCCTCCCTTCCTAGTGCGCAAATTTTACGCGATAAAGGTGGTTTTGAGAATCCACGTGGCGATTTCTGAGTGGAATCGCATTCTGAAAGTGAAAACTGCCTTCCCCCTTTTCAGTCATGTGAAAAATGTTCCTGTTTTCTGCCTTACCGCCCTCCGCAACGCAACTTTAGCTTTAATCCCAGCCATCAATCTCTGAAATCAGACGACTCTTATTATATCACAAACCCATTCACTTGCTTTTTAACTTTTCTTCCAAATGACTCCATCAAGCGATCCCCACCGTTGATTGTTATAATCTAATGGCCCACATTTAATCTCACCCCAATTCATCTACCATCCATCTAACCTCTCGAACAACTCCATCAAGCAATCTCCACGATTGATTATTCTAATCTAACGGTCCACAACACACGTTGCACCCAAACTCCCATCAGACCTATTTTCGCCTTTCACCATGATTTTAAGCCCATTTTCCATTGAATCCATTTTTTCCCCTCACTACTCCTCCATCCCCACGAGCCTCCGAAGCAGCCTTCTCCACTCCCACTAGTTTTTATAATGAGTTTTCATTTTTTGCAGGTTTCAAAGGTGGTGAATTCACACTGTTTTCACAGTCATGGCCCTAGCACAGAAAGACTATCACAGAGCCAATATTGCAGGGGAAGAAATCTTTAAAAAGGGTTAAAGGCATAATATTGAAGATTAAGAAGCCTAATCCATAGTCAGCACAGATTAAATACAAATCATTGATCGCAGCAGCGCATAGGATATATCAGCAGGACATTCCTTTTACTAAAGAAAGGACCAAATCACTACTACCCATTCTCTATTCTTCATCGAGCTCCAGATTAGTTACTATACCGAAAAGAAGTCCTAAAAACTGTCAGTGCATTAGTTACAAAGCATGGAAGACCTTAAAGGAAAATCTTCACCCTTTCTTGTCACAGAGGATAAACAAGAGTACTACAGCTAGAAAGTACTTCAAGAACATACCCTTGGAGTTATTATCAATTTGAAAAAGACACCTAAATCATCTAAAGAGTACTGAAAGTTAATGTAAAGATATTAAAATAGAATGGGCTTTGAAAGACACTTTTCCTTCTATTTTAATGAATCATTTAAGTTCTATCTACCACTACTATCACTCTTCCACCCATAAGAACCCATGAGAAATACATTGTAAATGTTGGTTGGTAATTGAAAAACACTGATTGCAAGTTGTTTTACTGAGTAGAGTTCTATGAGTAGTAGTTGTAAATAGGCTGGGAGATGATTTCTGGATGATATCAAGCTATTGGACAAGAATGTATGTGACTGGTTTTGTTCTACTAATATGACAAGCATGTTCATCGGATCCTGATCTAAATAAGTGCTGATGTGTTCTATATTTGTTATTTTTTTCCCTCTATTATACATCATATTTCATTTTCTCTGATAAGAATCAGTAATTTTAGCTTAGGATATACTGCTGCAAGTACCCTAATGCTTCCTGCACTTTCTTATCTTTATGTTTTCTGCTATTTGTGTATCTTAGAAAAAATTCAATATAATTTAACCAGTATAGAAGTTGGTTTGTACATGCTTGCTGATGTATGAATTTAGAGTTTGTTTCTTGGATGTTATTGTTTGGTTTCAGCTGAAAGAATTAGGAAACAGGGAGATTTAGAGTTAGCCCTGTCCCCTAGGTTCCTTTTCCAACAGTTAGCCTTTCTAAGATCCCTTTGGGTTGAATGTCAAAAACACAGAAGTTTAAGAGTCTTTCTCTGATCTTAGACTTACTTTGTGCCAAACTTAAATGTTTTCTATTGTCTGAAAGTAGTCAAGAGGACTACTAGATTATTGTCTTCGGAGTTAGCCTCATTAGGAGTTTAGATCATAGAGGTTAAGGCATGACTTGTCCCTAGATTTTCTATGAAGTGGTCACCTTGTAAGGTTTTCCTTGTCATTCCCATTCATTTCCTTATTGTTTCATTCCATATTATCATATTAAGAGATCCTTTGATATAGATGACTAGCCCTTTGAAAGCCTTGGATATTTGAATTGCAAGTAAACCCTTTTATGATTCCATTGCCCAATGGACTTTTGTTCTCTTTGAATTATCTTCCCATTGCCAAGAAATCCTTCTTTACTCATTCCTTTACCTTATATTGAACCCTTCTTTCATGTTTCCCAACCAAACAAAGAAATCAAAAACCCTTGTGCCCTATAGCTAGCCTAATACCTTAAGTTGAACTTCAAAGATATACATTTCTTTGCCTTTATAGAGAGATCCCTCTCTCGATCCAGGATGGCTAGATCCTGAGATCCAAAAGTGGTTTGATGTTGTCTTATCATTTGGTATTTCCAAATCTGCCAAATCACAGGAACCACAACAGAATCTAATCGAAAAAACTCATATCATGAAGGTTCTATCACTCAAGCTCATCCCCAAAAATGACGCCAAAATGTTGGGTGGAATAATTGGTAAAGTAATTACTCAACATTTACATGTCAATCTAGGTCATAAACTTAGAGACACTATAAAGTTTGTGTAGATATTGAAACCATAGAGACCTATGTTGGAAAAATACTGAGAGGGGGGGGGGGGGGGGTGTGAATCATTATTTAGAGTTAACTAATAAATTTTAATTTTTCTTTACTGAATTCCATATGCGACTTTAATGAACCCAACTCACATATAAACGTGCATATACCAAAATAAACTTGTGTATATTGATATGAATTTATTGTTAGAACAATTTTAGAAACACACTTTTAACTTAGCTTATCAGTTTATGCATCTATTAGTTCAACAATAAATATGTGAAGTAACAGTGAAATAAATAATCACAAGAGCATCACACATGAACACCAAGATTTATGGTGGAAACCCAATTCAGGAGAAAACCACCACTGTTGTCGTCTTTGTCTTCAATATTTATTATATGGAAAATTTCTTACAATATTGTATTGATGCAGAATCATATCAATACGCAGGTATCTTCCCGCAAAAGGCTACAACCTTCTCTCGTTTTCCAGCTACTAATGGAAGGGAGCTCCAACCCCCTGATCTCATTTACCAGTCACTACTGGAAGGGAGCTTCAACCCCCTGAACAGAACACCAAATTCTATTGGCAGGAAGCTTATACTTCCCTACTGAAGGCTTCAACCATCAGAACCACTGTAGACCACGTTTCATAAATTTTCATACTGGATCCCATAGCTTCACTCAACTCATCATAAATATCATCAATAATAAGCTTAACCCAAAATTCAATCAGTACAGTGAGAACATTGTAACCAGAACACAGAAATAACCCAAACTTCAGAATAAGTGTGCAGAATCAAACTCAATCCTAAACATTCATCATCTTAAAATGCATATGCTACTTCGCTTCACTGAACCCGCGTGTATACATGTTTTCCTTCACACAAACCTGCGTATAGATCTGTAAATACTAATTTTATAGGATGTAATCAATATCAGATCCATATCTGAGGCTTTCAGTTAGATATATTTTAGAAATGCAGAACCCTTCATCAGTTAGTCACCATCAACCATGTTTAATCTCTCATTGATCAGATTTGTACATAGTCAACTTAGCAGCATATAAAGTATTCAGACAACCCAGATCTACAAGAAGACTTCATTGACAGACATCAGAAATATAGCAGAAATAAGTAGATAACCTCTGCAATAAGCGTTAGAAAACCCTGACTTCCATATGCGCTTTTTCTGAGACAAAGCCGCATATATACGCACTTTTACCAAGCCAAACTAGCGTATAGATCTGTGAATAATAAATTTTCATATTGTTTTAGATCTATATAACTTACTCAGATTTCTTCACTTTACTTTAGCAATCATGCACTAGATTATAGATCTAATCATATCTTCAATGAATCACACAAGAGCATAGTCATTTCAGTTCTATATATCCTGAACCATCCTTGTATCGATGGGTGCATCATAGATTCAGATCTATCAATTAAAACAGAGTTCATCCCATGCAGATATACCTCAGAGAAAATTATTCAGTAAAAACCCTTACCCATGCACACATTGCACTATGATCTTCTTCTCCTTATATAGATTTATCCATTACCAATACCGTGAGTCAAAAACCACACAACTGCCGATGGTATTCTTGGACAGAATCAAATAGATGACATGACGCTCAATACTGTTGGCTAATGCCATGGTAATGCCCCTTGGTATCATAAATTTAGAGCACAAAAAGGCATACACGACTTGGATCGTACTTATCTACGTATGTACGTGACTTCTCTTCATAAAAACTGCATCTATACTAATTCTGGATGTATATGCGGGTTGCCTTCATAAAAGTAGTGTATACATTACCTCCATACGCGGGTTGCCTTCATCAAACTTGTGCATACATTGAGAAATATTTCCTATTTCATTTTTCTGGAACTTAATTTCTCTGTCACATCTGAAATGACCTATAAAAACATCATTTTTACATCTTTAACACAAAGGTTGCTTATCAAAAGGCAACTCATCAAGTATATTTCCATCAAGGACAAATTCATCAAGTAGGTTGCCATCAAGGACAACATATTGCATCATATTGACAACAATCTCCCCCTTTCGACTTGATGGCAACCATGATGGTGTTTGCTCACCTCAACAGATAAATACATTAATGATACCCATGATTCCAACTCCAAAATACTCTCCCCCTTTTACATCAAGGGCAAAGGGCAGATCAAAAACAAGGTTTCTCTTTCTTTGCGCTCCCCCTGAGTTCATGCTGAATCTTAAGACAAATTTTTCAATGAAGTACATGACTCTATAACTCAACTGAGTATGACCTATCCTAGCACCAAGGACTCATACTTGCATCAATGATCCAACCAAGTGGAATTACATATTTGACTCAACTTCCCAACCAAGTGGGTTTACAAATTTGAACAAGTCCTTACATGACTGAATATAAAAAATTTATATCATAGGTCGCAACATGACCTTTTCATCAAATTATAGATATGAAAATTTATAACCAAAACAAAATAATCTCAATCATGAGATCATAACACAACAATCAATTAAAATGCCAGCAATGCATCCTTTTCCACCAGGTAGGTGTTCCCCCTAAGCTTGTGCATCCTGAACACCTTCAACAACCAATTCATCAAAGCATCTTCATCAAGGAGATAAATATAAGAGAATGATATAGAAATATGCATAATGGTATAACAACAGATATTACCCAAAAACACCACAACTGTTCTGAACGTTGACCTAGAGAATTTCTGTCAGCAAAACCCATGCGTGATTTTATGCATAGAAACTCGCGTATATACGCGATTTGCCCTTATGAAACTAGCGTATTGAACTTCTAAAAATAATAAAATTTAATCAGCGAGGCAGAGACAACTCCCATCTTCTATCTGAGATATTCAAATGCTTCCCTGGGAAGAGGTTTGGTAAATAAATCAACAACTTGTTCTTTGGAGGGAACATACTCCAATTTAACCTTTTGTTCAAGCACTTTCTCACATAGGAAGTGATACTTGATAGGAATGTGCTTGGTCTTGGAATGCATAATAGGATTCTTTGAGATACTAATGACACTTGTATTATCACATAAAATGGAGATAGGAGATGAACATTTGATTTGAATATCTTGTAGAGTCTGCATCATCCAAAGGAGTTGTGTGCAACATGATGCGATAGCCACATATTCTTCTTTCGCTATAGATAAGGCAATATAACTTTGTTTCTTGTTGAACTGGGAGACTAATCGAGGCCTGTTGGCTCAAGGGGTCCTGACCTAAGTTCGAAAGTTAAGGTTTTCCAACAAACCCCTATATTACTAACCCTTTTGGCATTGACCTGCTTGCGTAGGCCAAAGTCTCACCCAAAGCAGTATGGAAGGGTGTTGGAACCAGGTTTCTGTACCCTGAGAGAGAGGAGGTAAGTCAAGCAGGTCTGTGTTCCCAGCCTATCAAGTTTGTAGCAACATATCTCGTTGGGGTTCCCATTTTTTGGCAAGGTTGGAAATACCAAAAGATGAGACAACATCAAAACCACTTTCAGACCTCAGGATCTAGCCCTCCTGGGTCCAGAGAGGGATCTCTCTATGATATGTCAAAGGTATATGACTTTGAAGCTCAGTGTTAAGATGTTAGGCTA